>CM062817.1:525987864-526333296 GCA_031772625.1 Pinus tabuliformis | reverse complement strand
TAACAAAACTTTGTGGGTAATAGGCAAAAGATATTCAAAATTGTTACATCAATCATATCATAATGGTTATTCCCATCAACCTTATCAAAGTTAGTAGCATCAAATACATTATGCTGGTATGCAAAGACCCATTGCTCAGGCGATCCCATCTTATCCTGGGTATGCTTCACCAAACTTGAATCAATAGTTGCCTTTTGTCGCAATGTTGGAATTACCAGATTTGAATCGGCTAATAAATGATCCAATTGCTTATGCCATTTGGTGGCCAACGATTCCTCATAAACTTTTGTCAGATATTCCTAAATTCAATGGAAATCCAGGTGAAGATCCGTCGAATCATGTGATGACCTTTCATCTGTGGTGTTCATCCAGCACTCTCAATGATGATTCGATTAGGCTTCTCCTTTTTCAGTGAATGCTAACTGATCCAGCAACAAATTCATACATCAAATTTCCTAGAGCTTCATTGGATAACTTCAGTGCCCTTGCCACCAACTTTTTAACCCATTTTCAGTTACCAATAAGGTACGAAACAGGAACAAAGCTTCTTACCAATTTTAAGTAGATGACAGCCACTCACATATCTAATCATATTCATGAGTGGCAACGTCATTGTCGAATGGCAAAAACATATGTTCTTGATCAGCTGCTAGCTGAATGGTTTATTAAGTCATTGTTTCCTTCTATTATAGAATATGTGGCTAAGGGGTGGGGGGGGGGGGGGGGGGGGGGGGGTTTGTCACTGAAGAGAAAGTCATTGCTCGTGCGCATATCTATACTTGATCTATACTCAGTCTGGTATGCTCTATGACAAAATCCCTGATGCTCCTAGACCAGTTTTTTCCGTTCTCCTCTTCCTAAATCAAACAAAGACTCTCATGCTGGCGATGGTGTGATAGGTACGACTAGCAAAAAAACCGCAAAGGCTACATCTAAGAAAGCCCGTACGGTTTCTGGTCAAAATGCAAATGAAGAACTTCTTACCTTAGAGGTTAATGCTGTGTCAACCAACAAAGGCAAAGAACCAAAGCAACCAGGGGACAAGAAGAAAGGAAAAAGAAAAAAGAAGAAACAGGATGATTCGTCTCCTGAAAATTCTTCTGCAAACCCTTATGGGCAAAAGAAACCTCCTGGGCCATGCCACGCATGTGATGAAGACCATTGGATGAGAGATTGTCAATATAAAGCTGAGATTAAGAAATTCTTTAAGAGTTCAAAAACTTCAGCTGTATTGATCGATCCGTTTCCAAACCCATAAACCAATCTGGTTACTAGCGACAGTGCTTCCCCATCCCAAGTGCTTATTTTTTCCATTTTGAAACAGCAAAATGATGCTTTGATATCAACATGGAATAAAGATTACGAGAATCCACAGCTGTCAAACAACAAGGCTACAGATCAACCTAGTAGTTCGACAATAACTTCAATCGAAGTTGTGCCACCCATCATTCCTGAGCTAACGATAAAGCTGCCAAAGGGAGTAGTAGACAAATCGACATTTAATCCTCGTGCCCGAGCAGCACATAATTATAATATAGTAGAGGATCTAGCCCAATCGCCATCCTCTATGTCGACACTTGAAGTACTGCAAAATTGCCCCCTCCCAAAAGTGGGCTCTATTATCAACAATAGGGGGATTGACCCAACAGATTCCAATCTCATGGCCTTTAATCATAAAGGATATGAACCTCAGTTACTAGCTCAACTCGCTTTCCTCATACAAGTGAAAGCCCTCAGCAAAACTATTCACCGAACAATTATTGATGATGGGGCATCTACCTGCATTATGTCAATGAGTTGTTGGAAAAATTTAGGATCACCACCCTTGTCAAGATCATCAACGACATTAAAAGCATTCGATGGATGAACATACACCCTGTACGGGATTTTAAGTAACTTGCAAGTTGAATGGGGGGCGAGACAGTAGAAACTGACGTTGAAGTTATCGATGGAAACCTCGATTACAATATCCTACTAGGAAGGCCCTGGATTTATGCTATGGCCACTGTTGTGTCAAATTACTTTAGAAAGATTGAATTTCCCTTTCAAGGAGGAATTACAATCGTTGATCAACAAACCTTTCTCCCCAACATTTCACAAGTTACAGGAAGCATTCTAATGATCCATGGAAGCTCTCATTAGCTTCAAAATGTCAGAGTAGGCCTACTGAAAGACCCTGCCTTGATGGGTACTTTTTCCCTACCACCTCTGAGTAATCTGGCGGAAGTGGCCGCAGTAGGAACCTGCAATATGATATATTCCATTCAGAAGATTTCCGAACATTTTGTTAGCATGGATCATCAATAGGTATTGCCTCCAAGCCCAATAGAAATTTTGTAGCAATCAATTTTCTTGGCATGGGCGGAAAACCCAAATCAATGCTCATCGAGTGTTTGGATAGATAGGTCAAAGGAATATGGCACCTCTTCAGATCCTTGGTCACATGTACATTCTATAGACGAAGGAATTATTCAGTCGATGATGATAGGAGAGGCACCATGGGAAGATTACCACCATCGTTCCCATATTCTGGATTACAACGGAGATTATTCCAACGACCTTAATCATCCTTCCGTTTTTGATTTCCTATCAAATACTGTAAATATAGTGGATTCCAAGTGAAATTTGTCCATTATTGAAGAAACTATCACCATAAATATCTCAACCAAACCTAATGTTGTAGAGAATATTCATGTCGGCAAATCTTGTTCTTCTTCAAAACTGGAAATATATTGCGCTCTCTTTCACGAATTCAGAGATGGCTTTGCATGGTCATATGAAGAAATGCTAGGCATTGACTCCAACATAGTTGAACACGAAATCAAGATGTATCCAGATGTCAAACCGGTACGACAATGGCTTCAGCAGGTGCACTCGAAGAAAGCCGTTGCCATCAAGGCAAAAGTTGAAAAACTTTTACATGCTAGTTTCATTTATCCTGTTCCTCTAACTGATTGGGTATCGAATATTGTTCCTGTGATGAAAAAGCAAGGAACGATTAAAGTGTGCATTGATTAAGGGATGTAAATCAAGCTTGTCCAAAGGACAACTACCCTACACCCTTCATCGACCAGATAATTAATGAATGTGCTAGGTGCGAAATATTTTCATTTATGGATGGATTTTTTGGGTATAATCAAATAAATATCCGCCCACAGGACCAGTCGAAGATTGCATTTATATGTCCGTGGGGCACATTCGCATACCGCAAGCTACGTTTTAGTTTAAAGAATGGAGGGGCAACTTTTCAGAGGGCTATGAATTATGTCTTCCATGACATCAATAACATCGTTCAACCATATCTCAACGATCTACTGGCTCATTCGCGAAAGCGGACTGATCATCCGCAACATTTTTAGAGCTATATTTCTACATTGCCGACACTACAAAATATGACTCAACCAACCTGCACAAGCGTGTGTTCTGTGTTTGTTCTAGTCATTTACTTGGCTTCGTGGTTTCCAACGATGGGATTCGACTCAACCCATGTAAGGTTCAAGAAATCATCGATATGCCTCCCCTTCAAATTTGCTTTAGATTCAGAAACTCCAAGGGAAAGCAAACTTTCTGAGGAGGTTCATTCCAAATTACGCCGAACTTGCTAAAGGCTATACACGTCTTTTGAAAAAAGAAGTACCCTTCAACTGGGATCGGGTTGTGCAAGCTTCTTTTGATGCTTTAAAGGAATCCCTAATAAAAGCATCATTAATGTATGCTCTTGACTATAAAAAATACTTTAACCTGTATCTAGCTGTAGCAGATACAACCATCGCAATGGTTTTAGTTCAAGAAGAAAATAGAATCGAACATCCTGTCTATTATTTAGGCTGAAACTTAAATGATACAGAAAGTAAGTACTCCTATGTTGAAAAGCTGGTTCTTGCAGCTGTTCAAGCCATACAGAGATTTAGACACTATATCCTCTTTCGCAAAACTACCATTTTGTTAGATTGCAACCCTATGACTTACATTCTATCACGTCAATTACTCGGGGGCAAATATTCGAAATGGATAGCTATTTTGCAAGAGTTTGATCTAGAATTCGTAAAATACAAATCAAAGAAATCTCTAGTTTTAGTGGAGTTACTATGCGACTTCCCATCGTCGTCCAACAATTCAACATCCAAAGCATCAATCGTGGATGAATATTTGTTTCTGATATCGTCAAGAGATTCGTGATATGGAGATATAATCATCTATCTCCAAACCCAAACATACAGGCCTAATACCTCTTTCTCAGAACAACAACGTACTCGATACCAAGCAAAAGACTACATGATCGTCGGAGGTACTCTTTACTATTGTGGTATCGATATAGTTCTAAGAAGGTGCCTCACCCATGAGGAGGCCGAAAAAGTCCTGAATGATTTCCATTCAGGTGTGTGTGGGGGGCATCAATCTAGTTATGCTATGGCACAAAAGATTTTATGAGCAAGTTACTTCTAGCCAACATTGTTCAAAGATTGCATAACCACAGTCAGAAGTTGCCATGCTTGTCAAATCTTCGACTGCAAAACCAGAATACCACTTGCACCTCTGCACCCAGTAGTTGTTGTTGGGCCATTCGACAAATGGGGAATAGATTTCATGACATGTAACCCCACATCAGCTGGGGGGCATGGGTATATCATAGTCGCGGTTGACTATTTTACAAAATGGGCCGAGGTGATGCCTACACTAAACAACAGCGGCAAAACGGGTGCTCTTTTCTTTTTCAATCATGTAGTCTCTAGGTTCGGTGTTCCACAGGCTATAGTCATAGATCATGGATCACATTTTTGCAATCACATGATGGTTGAATTAACTGCCAAATTAGGACTGTCCCACGATAGTTCTACTCCATATTATCCACAGGCTAATGGACAGGTTGAAGTGATCAACAAAGCCCTCAAGTGTATGCTGCAGAGAATGATTGGAGCCCACAAACGGTATTGGCATTTAATCCTGTACTTAGACCTATGGGCATACATAACCTCGGTAAGGAATGTGACCGGGTTTACACCCTTTTAGCTGGCGTATGGCTTGGAAGCCGTCTTACCAATTCAGTGTGAGATTTCATCTCTCAAGCTCGCATTCGACCTTCGACCCGAAACTTCAAAGGAAGAGGTTCGTTTCTTGGAACTAATCCAATTGGATGAAACCCATCATGATGCCGCCCTGGCTAACGAAGCTCATAATAAACGAGTTAAGGTGCAATTTGACAAAAATGTCAAACCCCGTGTCTTCTCAAAAGGTGACCTGGTCTTACTTTATGATCAGAAATCCGATAAATTGGGAGCAGGTAAGTTCCAATCATTGTGGATGGGCCCCTACATTGTTAAGTGAGTATTAGCAAAAGGAGCCTCTGAGCTAGTAGATTACGATGGGATTCCACTGGCACAAACCTGAATCGGGTTGTACCTTAAGCATTACTATGCTTGACTAAGTGTAGTAATGTCTTTATATGCTTTTTTTACGTTTTTGTTTTAGTCAAGAGTGATCATTTTGGTTAGGTAATCCACTTTTGCATTTGTTGCAGATGTCAAACCTATTGGAATCATTTATTAGATATGCGATAGAACTAGTCGTAGTACGCGGAACCTATCTTCTGTAGCTTGGGCCATTTTTTATCCAAGCAGCAAGTTAGTGAGTTTTAGAGGGGTATGTATTGGTCGGTCAACGAACAACATCACTTAGTATAGCAGGTGGATAGAACTGCTCTCTGATACCATCGTGCATGGCATACACCAACTGGTCGTCAGGCTAGACTCTCAACTCGTCATCCTACAGCTTACTGGCATCTATTCCATTCGAAATCTAGCTATCTATCGCATGCTTCTAAGGGTCAAGATTTTGGAAAAAGATTTTGATTTTATTCAATATTAACACATTTCCAGAAACTTAAACACATTAACTGATTCATTAGCAAATCATGTGTTAGATAGACATTTGCAGTATTTATAAAAGAAAGCATTTCAATCAACATTTGGATGGGGATCATATAACTTAACCAAAATAAAGCTCCGAAAATCAAAAATATATATAACTATTTATAGTTTGTCAAAATGTTCTGTGTCCAAGACAAAATGGGTCACATGACCCACAAACTCAAAAATGCAAGGAAACACCCTAGACTAATGGTGCTAGTGATAACAAGTCACTGCTTATGCAATCATATGTAAGAGCCTAGTCCATAGGCTTGGCACGCCAGTAGTATTGCGCTTTAATCTCAAAGGTAAATCGTCGGTCCTCACATCCTGAATACCAAGGGTGAGACCCTCGATCTGATCCTACAATACTGCAAGGGTCTCGACTATGTCTAGATCATGAAGGAAAGCCCTCCCTACAACCTCTCCTACTAGAACAACAGCTGCTACCCTCGGGTGCACTGTTAGTCGTACTGGTCCAATATCTGCACAAATATATGGGTTTGATTAGTCTTAATAACATTTAAAAGACACAAGAAAAATATAAAAATAATAAACAAAGATATGGTTAGATCTTTTTACCTATAACATCCCACTGCTCGCCAACTGGCAGCACCAAATGTGGGTTGCCCCGAAAATCCATCCCAGCATACGGATACTCGGCAAATACCATCTGCTAATGGTTGAACCACTCAAAGGAGGCATCAGAGAATGAAATTTGCGATTGACCAGCATGCCTAGCCATAAGATCAACCCATCTCTACATTCGTGGTTCTATCGGCGCTGGCACCCCGAGTGAAATGTATTGTGGCTACATCAATGGGATTTTCTCCGAGGTGAAAGTGGTCAAAATAGAACCATAACCAAAGTGTTAACGGGAAAAGTGTCTACTCAAAACGCCCCTATCCCACTAAGGTGTGACAGTACCTTAGCAACAAACAAGGAAAACTACTTTCGTATTCTTCTTTATGAACTGTAAACGAAGAGGAATATGATGAACCAACCTGTGTCTTGTGCTAGTCCTTTGATCCAATCTCTCTCCTCTTTGACAGCTTCCAGCTACCTGCTCCCTTACTTGCCCAACTTCACCAAGTTCCTGCAAGATCACAGAAGAGGAAAACTACACAAAGACATGGCATTACATTCATAAATAGCTTAGGATCAGATTTAAGCTAAACATGCAAATGTAACAAAAACATCATTGATACACAAGCATGTAGGAGAAACTCAAATAGTTTTATTGATATCACAAGAAGGTCCAGGAGGAGTTACAACCGATGATTCCTGATCCAGCATCAACCCCCCAGCAAAGGAATCCCCTCTTCACCTCCAACAAAGCATAAATCACCCAATGCACTGATCTCTATCTCAAAACCAACATCAATTCTCTGCAAAGTACAAAATTCCAGCCTCTGGATCTCTGGGATGAGGGATCCATATATAGATGTATGCAAAGAGGATGAGTCAGCTTATGATTTGACTTGTGGCCTCTCTCTGTCAGTTCTTGCTTCCACTTGGAGACTGAGAGCCTCTTACTCATCCTTGGTCAAACTCAGTGAGGCAAGTGTCATTGGGGAAGATTTTGGAAGCTTCCATTGTCTGTCCACCTCACGGAATGACACTGCCATTTGTCATTTCCCGCTCAGCGCACCCTGGTAGTGCATTTAGGTGTGTTGCAACGCACCTAGCTAGTGTACTGGGGTGCTATGCAACGCAGCTAGCTAGTGGGGCAGCTGAAATGATCCCGATTTGACTGATTCTGAGCAGTTTCTGGTGGAGAACTTCTGGAAGAAGTTGTAATTGGTTGACCTTGTTCCTCTAGGGGTAGGAACAACACTCTTAGGGACTTAGGATCCCTTGGATTATGGACATTTCATGCTTAGAGCTGCAAGGCACAAAAATGTCTATAACAGTTTCCCCCTAAAGTATGAGGCTGTTTATCGGGTGAAATGCTTTAATAGGAGGATCCGAAGTTCTTTCAATGCTGGGAGGAGACCTGTAATAAGATACAATACAATACATTATCTTCATACTGTTTTCATGATCTAGCTGAGGCGGGCATTCCCATGCTCAGCTCTATAAACTCATTTTTATGTACACAGGACAGACAATCGTCTGATGGTAGACTGATGATTCTGATGGAGTCATCATCCTTTTGGTAGGATGACTATCTGTGCTGCAATGCTGTACATGTCAATGTTTTTATTTTTTCTGAATATATATCGTAGCCCGGATGGATGAAACTAGATCTGGGGTCTTCAATCTCGTCCGATCTTCACTCGAAGTACAAGTCGATCCATGTGAGAAATGTTTTGAAGTCGAACATGGAAAGACATCGCTTGATTACCAGTCGATGATGTAAACTGTTAACAAGCGCGAGAGGAATCACCGATAATGATGATGACCCTCAAGGTACTGCAGTACAATTCACGTGGTGTGAATAAAGGACTTGGCGTTGAAAACCACGCAAAATCTTTCGGTTGAAGGTCATTGATGTATACCTGTCGCCGGAAGTGAGAAACTTGCCATTGAGGCATGCAAGTTTCAAAGTACTGAATGGGGTGTTCCTAGATCAAATTCTTGGATAATGAGCTAATGTCGACAAGAAGCGATCCGTCAAAGGAGGGCCTTAATGAATCCCACATCAATGACACGGAACGGAGCAAATGATTTTGATGGAGGTGAAAACGATCTGATGATACATGGTTCAGGATGGCGGTCATGAAAGAATGAAGTATAATGTATGGTAGTGGATGGGACACAGGTGACTTCTCTGAATGACTTCTCTTGAACATGTCGGTGACACTTATGTGATGGATTGGTAGCATTTACCCCAAATGTAGATGTTATGGCGTGACCATGGTGATGTGATCGGTGACTGAACAACAACCCAACCCGACTCAGGTACAGAGTGGAAGTGTCATGTTCAAGAGCGACTTGCTACCAATAAAGATTCTTTGAGTTTCTTCCCAATTTTTCCCCAGTGGAGTCGCCATTTTGTTGACGGGAAAACTGTCTACTCAGAACGCCCCTATCCCACTAAGGTGTGACAGTACCTTAGCAACAAACAAGGAAAACTACTTTCGTATTCTTCTTTATGAACTGTAAACGAAGAGGAATAGGATGAACCAACCTGTGTCTTGCGCTAGTCCTTTGATCCAATCTCTCTCCTCTTTGACAGCTTCCAGCTACCTGCTCCCTTACTTGCCCAGCTTCACCAAGTTCCTGCAAGATCACAGAAGAGGAAAACTACACAAAGACATGGCATTACATTCATAAATAACTTAGGATCAGATTTAAGCTAAACATGCAAATATAACAAAAACATCATTGATACACAAGCATGTAGGAGAAACTCAAATAGTTTTATTGATATCACAAGAAGGTCAGGAGGAGTTACAACCGATGATTCCTGATCCAGCATCAACCCCCCAGCAAAGGAATCCCCTCTTCACCTCCAACAAAGCATAAATCACCCAATGCACTGATCTCTATCTCAAAACCAACAACAATTCTCTGCAAAGTACAAAATTCCAGCCTCTGGATCTCTGGGATGAGGGATCCATATATAGATGTATGCAAAGAGGATGAGTCAGCTTATGATTTGACTTGTGGCCTCTCTCTGTCAGTTCTTGCTTCCACTTGGAGACTAAGAGCCTCTTACTCATCCTTGGTCGAACTTAGTGAGGCAAGTGTCATTGGGGAAGATTCTGGAAGCTTCCATTGTCTGTCCACCTCGCGGAATGACACTGCCATTTGTAATTTCCCGCTCAGCGCACCCTGGTAGTGCATTTAGGTGCGTTGCAATGCACCTAGCTAGTGTACTGGGGTGCTATGCAACGCAACTAGCTAGTGGGACAACTGAAATGATCCTGATTTGACTGATTCTGAGTAGTTTCTGGTGGAGAACTTCTGGGAGAAGGTGTAATTGGTTGACCTTGTTCCTCTAGGGGTAGGAACAACACTCTTAGGGACTTAGGATCCCTTGGATTATGGACATTTCATGCTTAGAGCTGTAAGGCACAAAAATGTCTATAACACAAAGTTCTTGGATCTTTTGTTCTTCACCTTGGTAAGCTGTTCTTTTATAACTGGAAGTACTGCATCACACCAGTTGAATACCTTTGGTTCAAGGCATTCCAGAGCATACTGCATATAAGACCTGTTGGCCAAATGAAGAGCCACACTACCAACCAATCTAGAAAAGGTGAATAAGATAGTCCTCAAGGACTGGTCAGTGACATCTCAAATACTGATCTTGTCGTCCACGCTCGACTGAGATCCATCTCTACAGAATCGGCAAATATAATCCCTTGTGGATTCACCTCCACAGGTGGATCCTGATAGTGAGAGAGGGGCACCACACCTCGATAAACCAGTCAAGAAGTAGATATCCTCAATTGTCAAAGGGATGGATTTACCTCGAATTTGGAACATTTGGTTGGTAGGATCCCATGTGTCGAGAAAGTATTGCAACAAATTGGTTTGTTGCCTCATGCTGGATATACGAAAGAATTTGAGCAAGCCACAGTTCCACAATGCAGTCACCGTACCCAAAACATGTAAGGAAACCATATCCTCTTCTTCATGCTCACGTTCACACCATGTAATGACCATATTGATCCAATGAATCTCTAAAAGACAAACAAGAGAAGAATTAGGATCTTGATTCAGGAAAAAATAGGCAAAATTTCCAAGAAAAAACAGTGCATAAACTTTCCTCTTTGCACCCATCGCACCCCAGCTGTGTACTAGGTGGGATGCATACTGACTAGCCAATGGCCAGCTCAGTATGCATCGCACCTTTCAATCTATACTAGCTGTGATGGGGAAAGAACAAATTGTTCAAACCACAGAGGCCCAGAAGAATAGGAAAACATATGTAGAATCGAAAAAGGAAAGAATGCAATTGAAGAGCTCAAGGTTAGCTCCTACCTGGTCTAGATGGCGCTGAAAATAATCGACAGAATATCCTGGAATCAGCTGGTAAAAATCGAGGGGGAAACACCTCTAGAGCTCCAAAAATCCCAAATTTGAATGAAATGGTAAAAATGAGAGGTAAAAACTACTTTTATGTTACTATTCATGTAATTCAAGTAAAATATTAGTGTTTAGCTCATTTTTCAAGCACGTATTTACATTTCTAATCAATTTCATGGAGTAATTGAATAGATAGTATGACTATCAGAAGAACATATTGTTAATGGTGAAATCATCATCTCTGACTATCATCACGAGTAGTTTTACGCGAAGTTCAAGCTCGTTAAAAAATAAACCTAGCAATGAGAAAATATTCCACCAAAGCTCAAGCTCATTAAAAAATGAGCCCACCTTCGGTAAATAACCATTGCCATCGCATAATTATCAGCTTTTTAACCTTGGTCGTGTTCTTACCATCACCTCCACTCTTTTTAGCCGATCATATGCCTCCATTTGATTGTTTACCCTTTTGAGGAATAGCTGTGATGAGTGATTCTATTAGCCACCTTCTGTACACTGCCATGATTGAAAAGTTCCAAACCTTACCTGGAACTAGTTGCTATCCGAAAACATCACTCGTTCCTCAAAAAATGAGTCTCCTTTAAGCTTCTTTCATTTGACTCGTAAAATATGAAAAGATTGCCAAACAATTGGCCTCTCCAACTTGTTAAAGTGATCGAAAGTGCCATCCCTCCTCTAGATTTTAATCTTTTTTGACCCGAGGGATCATTACACAAAAATATCGACCGTTCGTCTTGTTCAGCTCATTAAAACTATCGAAAGTCATCCCTTTCATATTATTTTATACTTTTTCAGACTTAAGGGATTATATTATGAAAAAGAACTACTGGAGTTTCCTTTCTGTCTCTTTTTATACTCTCTAAAATTGAAAAGGATCGAGTTATCTTTGTCGTTAAAATCATTAAAACAATAGCGACAAACTTGTCCATGAAGACAAGAGTGAGTTTCACTATCGCTAGGCTTGTTAAAACATAGCGACAGGTTTGCCCAAAGGGCAAATTGTAGAACAAGCATATGTTATCCTCCTCAAGCTTGACAAAAATAAAGAGGTACTAGTCAGCAATGACTTGGGAAAAAGGGAAGAAAACTTGAATAACTTCATTGGTAGCAAGTCGCTCTTGAACATGAAACTTTCACTCCATCACCATGATTGAGTCAGGTTGGGTTATTCCGTTCACTGGTCATATCACCATTGGTCCTCCATACCATCCATTTATGGGGTTAACACTACCAATCCATTTCAGTGTCACCGATATGTTCAAGAGAAGTTGCTCAGAGAATTCACCAACCTAGCTAATGCCTCATCCACTGCAATACCTTAACGCTCCATTCTTTCATGATCACCACCTTGAACCTTGTATCATCAGACTGTTTTCACCTCCACAAAATCATTTGCTCCATTTCGTGTCATAGATGTCAGATTCATTAAGGCCCTCCTACGACGGGTCACTTCTTTTTGACATCAACTCATTATCCAAGAAGTTGACTTAGGAACAACCCTTTCAGTACTTTGAAGCTTGCATGCCTCAATGGCAAGTTTCTCACTTCTGGCGACAGGTTTAGATCAAAGGCCTTCGATCGAAATATTTTTCATGGTGTTTGACATCAACTCATGTATTCGCACCATGTGAATTGTACTACAATACCTTAAGGGTGATTATCATTATCGGTGATTCCTCTCGCGCTTGTTAACAGCTTACATCATTGGCTGGTAATCAGGAAATGTCTTTCCATGTTCGACATCAGAACATATTTTCACATGGATCAACTTGTACTTCGAGTGAAGATTGAATGAGTTTGAAGACCCCAGATCTAGTTTCATCCATCTAGGCTGCGATATATTCAGGAAAATAAAGACATCAAATGTACATCATAGCTGTACAGATAATCATCCAAACTAAGGGATGATGACTCTACCAGAATCATCAGTCTGCCACACAGAGGATTGTCTGTCTTATGCACATGAAAATGAATTTATAAAGCTGAGCATGGGAATGCCCGCCTCAGCTCGATCATGAAAATATTATGAAGATAATGTATTGTACTATATCTTATTACAGGTCACCTTCCAATTCGAAAAACGTCGCATCCTCATTATAAAGCATTTCACCCAACATCAGAAGATTTACGACCTCATGCTTTAGGGGGCAATTGTTATAGACATATTTGGGCACTGCAACCTCAATCACATATGTCCATAAACCAAGGGCTTCTAAACCCCTAAAAGTGTTGTTTCAAACCCTAAAGGCTCAAGGTCAACCGATTACATCATTTCCCAGAAGTTCTCCCTAAAAAATGCTCAGAACTGGTCAAAACTGGACCATATAGACTGCTCCATGCTGAGGGTGCGATGCATCTCACCTGTTACACATGGGGGCACGATGCATACTGGAAAGCCCTTCTGTAGGGTGCGATGAGTGAGAGTAGATAAATGGCAGAAGCAGTTTGCTAGGTGGAAACTCAAAGAATCTTCTATAAACTACTCATATGACACTTGCCTCTCTGAATTCGCCCAAGGATGAGTAAGAGATCATGAAATCTCCTAGTGGAACCAAGAACTATCAATGAAATGACACTAATCAAAATCCCACAAGCTGACTCACTCTCCTGCAAATATCTATATATGGATCCCTCATCCTAGAGATCCAGAGGCTGAAATTTTGTAATTTGTAAGGAAGTGTTGTTGGTTTCTCTTTGAAGACATTGTATTGTTGGGTGATGTTGCTTTGTATGAGGTGAAGAGGTCTTCCATGCTGGGAGGATGATGCTGGATCAGACAGATTGGTTGTAATCCTCTCTTCTACTACTACTTCTATCGATAAAGCTATTTGAATTTTCCTCCATATGCTTATATATCTCTAAATCTTGTATTTGTATGTGCATTTATATGGTTAATGTACATTTGATCCTACATTGTTTATGGTTATAGATCTCTATGCTTTGATGGTATTTTGATGCTTTGACTCTACAGGTGTTCTTTGAAGCAGGACAAGTGAGAAAGGAGTGGTGAAAGCTCTATCGAGGGAGAGAGGAAACGAGAAAGGAGACTAGCGAAAGATTGAGGTTGGTACTCTCTACTTCTCTCTCATCTATCTCTCATAAAGGAAAACACAAGTAACTTTAGTTTGTTTGTTTCTAAGATAGCTACCCATCTTAGTGGGACTAGTAGCTCTGAATGGACACTAGTTTTCCTGATAACAAGGCTTCCTAGCCAATCATGGACTTTGTTCATCAATGTGTAGTTGTCCACGAGTGCATCATCTAGTGTAGGCTTCTTTTCTTCCACTTTAGTGATTTTTCCCTCAACAATACTTCTCGTGTAGATCTCAACTGGGTTCGATAGTGCTCATCTTACCATCTCCAACTTCCTTTTCATGTCAACATTAGTGGCTACTAGGTTCGAGCATGCCCCCTAGATGTGGTCACAACAGTTGACTAGTGTGCAAGTTGTGATGTCTGCCGGCACTTCTATGCTTGCATCGACGATTGTCGACCATAATGACTTGAATATTTGCATCACCTGATCATTTTGGGCTTGGAAATTTGCATTTTCTTGCCTCAGGTGCTCGCGCTCTTTTGTTACCTCATGTAGTTGCTTTGTCTATTTCTCATTCTCCTTGGCGAGATCCTCATGGATCTTCTCGGCCCTATGTGTTGCTTGCTGTATAAATGTGAATAACTATGTTGATGGCCAGTGATGGAGTGTGTCAGCTTGCATTTTACTGGGCATAGGGAAATGTTGTTGCATGGGTAGGCCGCTGGCGATGGATTTTCAGAGTGGGAGGCAGGCGGATGAATTTGTTGTGACTACAGAGTGAACTGTGGAGTGGGGGATACGGTGCTAGGGTTTGGGAAAACTGTGATATTTATAGGGAAAAGTGGCATGTATGGCTCAATCCTTTCTCCCTACAGAGTAGTGTTCAGGCTTCCACCTTATCGTGGGTCCAGTCTCGACATTAGTGATGCAAGTGAAGTTGGTTGTGTACCACTAGCAGAAGTGGTGTATTTTTCCTACCCTGATGACTCAACTTCTATTTCCATAGTTTTTCATCATCATCCAGATAGGAGGGTTTCTGACAGGGTCATAGAGGTGGAGGCTATGTGAGAGGAGGATTCCCGCGACTGTGTTGTTAGAAAATTATATATTATGGAGCAATGGAACACATAAAATATTACAGAAATATAAACATAGAAAATGCATAAAACAAGAGAGACACAGATATACGTGGTTCACCCAGTTTGGGCTATGTCCACGGAGAAACAACAAATCCTTCCTTTTATATTATCCAGCGAACTGAAGAGATACAACCTACAGCAAATCCACTGTAACACCCTCTTTGCTCTCAATCTCCTCTCTTTTTCTCACTCAAAATACAGATGTACATAGACGCAATACAATTCCCTCATATATAGTGAGGGGCAGCATTCTAGGGAAAAAAACCCTAAATTAAACATAACTTCTACCATCAAATCATCCGCCTAATGAACGGCCAAGATTTACGAGAAATTACTAGACTTTTACAAGGCAATTTTACATCTATTTTTAGCTTCAGGGGCACTGCCTCTGAACCCCTGTCGTGGGACCACTGGCCCCTGGACCCCCCATTCGGGGGGGATTAGCCCCCCTGGACCCCCGTGGGGGGCACAAGTTCCCCCCTCACCTCCCCTCGCATGAAGGGGTGTACAATCTTCCTAGGGTATACATCCGACTGAAACCTTTGAATACAGAAGATAATCAGGATCACACCCAACAATCTCCCACTTGGAGATTGGTTATAAAACTCCACCGCTGCTTCGTTTGCTAGACAATAACTCCACTTTGGACCTGGCTATTTCTCATCTTCTTCATCATACTTTAAGACCAATTGAAACTGAGCAAATTCTCAGTTTCTCCCTGGTTACAACTTTTGTTAACATATCTACAGGATTCTGGCTAGTGTGTATCTTTTCCAGCTTCAACTGTCCATCTTCCAATGCTGACCATATGAAATGGTACATGAGCTGTATATGTTTAGTCTTGGAATGAAATGCATAGTTCTTTGCAAGATGTATGGCACTCTGGCTGTCACTGTATAACCTGCCCAACTCCTACTTCTTGCCCAATTCATCTAGAAACCTTTGTAACCAAATCATTTCTTTACTAGCCTCTGTAGTAGCAAGATACTCTACTTCTGTTGTTGAAAGTGCAACAACACTTTGGATTTTTGAAACCCAACTAACAGTTTTTCCACCTACAGTAAACACATACCCTGTTGTGCTCCTCCTATTATCTCTATTACCTGCCATATCTGCATCAACATATCCCTGTAGAGCAATGTTTGAACCACCAAAGCCTAATGCTTGATTTGTGGTACCTCTCAAATACCTGAGAATCCACTTCACTACCATCCAATGTTCTTTTCCTAGATTGTTCATGTACCTGCTTACAACTCCCACTGTATGTGCAATATCACGCCTTGTGCAGACCATTGCATACATTAAGCTTCCAACTACTGATGCATATGGAACTTTAGACATATGAGTCATTTCTTCCTGAGTCTTGGGACATGCCTCCTTACTTAATTTGAAATGGCTAGCCAAAGGTATACTAACTGGTTTTGCATTATGCATATTAAACCTTTTCAACACCTTTTCTATGTGCTCACTTTGAGAAAATGTTAGTTTGTGATTCTTCCTATCTCTAGTTATTCTCATACCAAGGATTTGTTTTGCAACACCCAAATCCTTCATTGCAAATGAGTTTTCCAATTTCCTTTTGAGCACATTTATTTCCTGCATGTTAGAACCTACAACAAGCATGTCATCTACATACAATAACAATATAATATAACTGCCATCATTTTTCCTTTTGAGATAAACATAATGATCAGAGTGACATCTAATATAACCTTGTTCAGACATAAACTTGTCAAATTTTAGATACCACTTCCTTGGAGCCTGTTTTAAGCCATACAAGCTCTTCTTCAACTTGCACACTAGTTTCCCCTTCCCTTTTACTTCATATCCTTGTGGCTACTACATATATATCTCTTCCTCCAAATCTCCATGGAGAAAGGTTGTCTTTACATCTAATTGCTCAAGATGCAAATCTTCAGCTGCTACTAGACTTAAAATAGTTCTGATTGAAGTCATTTTAACAACAGGAGAAAAGATTTCATCAAAAGAAATACCTTTCTTCTATGTAAACCCCTCCACCACAAGTGTAGCTTTGTACCTCTATTTTCCTTCATCTTCTTCCTTCAGCCTATAAACCCATTTATTCTACAATGTTGTTTTAACTGCAAGCAACCTGATTAAGTCCCAAGTTTGGTTATTTGCTAAGGAGTCCATCTCTTCCTTCATGGCTTGCTCCCACTTCTTCCTGGTTTCTACTTGCGTTGCTTCTTCATAACATTCTGGTTCACCAGAATTATTCAACAATACATAATATAATGAAGGAGAGTATCGTTCAGGGGGTCTACTTATCCTGGTAGATCTTCTAACACCACTTTCAGGTGTTTGAAGTGTTTGTTGTTGTTGTGGTTGTTGTTCTGGCTTTTGATTATTATGATTTTCAGGCACCATCACTTTTCCTATGATATCGTCATGCAGTGTGTATTCTCTGTTTTCTTTTTCTTGTTTCTTTTCCTGCAACGGATTCTTATACAAGACCTTTTCATTGAATATTACATCTCTGCTCCTAATGATTTTGTGATTTTCATAATCATATAAGTGATAACCAAAATCATTAACACCATATCCAATAAAGGTACATTTCTTTGATTTTTCCTCAAGCTTTGTTCTATTTTTTTTGTTAATGTGGATAAAAGCTTCACAACCAAAAGTCTTTAAAAATTGGTAGTTTACCTTTTTACCTGTCGACACCTCCTCTGGAATACCACCATCTAGGGAACTTGAAGGCCCTCTATGTATTAGATAAATAGCAGTGTCTATAGCATCTGCCCAAAATTGTAAAGGCAATCCTACATGCAATCTCATGCACCTTGCATGCTCCATGATTGTCCTGTTCATCCTTTCTGACACACCATTTTCTTTTGGTGTTCCTGGAACTCTCTTCTCTCTGCGAATTCCATTCTCTGAACAGTACCTATCAAACTCTTTGCTACAATATTCACCTCCATTATCTCATCTGAGACACTTCAATCTTTTCCCTGTCTCATTTTCAACGAAAGTTTTCCATTTCTTGAAAGTATCAAATACATCAGATTTATTTCGAATATAATAAATCTAGGTTTTTCTGGTTGCATCATCAATAAAAGTAACATAATAATGAGATCCACCAAGAGATGATACCTGAGCAGGTCCCCATACATCTGTATGCACAAGCTCTATTTTTTCACTCTTCTTTTCTTTCCCAACACTAAGGAATCTGACTCTCTTATGTTTTCCATAAACACATTCTCACAAAATTTTAAATCAACATGCTTCAAACCTGGTAATAAATTTCTTGAGTGAAGAATCTGCATCCCCTTCTCACTCATGTGCCCGAGCCTATGATGCCACAATGCCGTATCTTCTCCTGTAGAGGTTAAAGCATTAATAGAATTAGAAATACCATTACATAAATACAATGTACCAACCTTTTCTCCTTTCGCCATTACTAGGGATCATTTAGTGACCTTCCAGGTTTTGTCTGTGAAAGTAGTTATTCAACCTTCACCTCCCAACTGCCCTGTTGAAATCATATCTTTCTTCAGATCTGGAACACGCCTTACCTTCTTAAGTAGCCACTGATTTCCATTTTTCTATTTTATGAAAAATGTACCCATTGCAACGGTTTTATAGGGTTTATCATCACGTAATCGAACTTGTCCAAAATCTCCTTGAACATAATCATGAAAATGTTTCTTACCAGGTGTGGCATGGAATGAGCCCCTGAATCTATCACCTAGGCATCAATAATATTTTCTAATGAAAGAATTAAAGCATCTTGCAACACATCACCTATTACATTCGCTTCATGATTAGTTTGTTGCTGCGCATCTCCTTCTTTTCCCTTCCGAGACTTGTAGTCTTTCTTCAGGTGTCCTTTCTTCCCGCATTTCCAGCACACTATCCCCAATCTAGACTTGGATCTGCCTTTTCTTGACTTACTACGATATCCTAGGCTCTTTCATCTTTCCATTTTTCTTCCCCTAGTCTCTGCAGTCAAAGCATTACCTGATGTCTCACTGGAGCTTTTCTGTTGCATTTCCTCGCTAAGGATTGCACCAACAAAATAATCAAACTTTAAAGTACTAAATCCATAGATAGAGTTACTAACGGCCATAACTAAACCATTCCAACTTTCTGGCAATGAGAACAGAAATAACAGAGCCCTAACTTCATCATCAAAATTTACCCCTACAAAACTTAACTAACTTGTAACTGTATTAAAATCATTTAAATGATCTGCAATAGATCCACCTTCTGACATCTTCATATTAAATAAATGCTTCATAAGAAATACCTTATTTGAGGCCGAGGGTTTTTCATACATTTTGGCCAATGCCAACATTAAACCCTGTGTTGTCATTTCCTTTGAAATATTAAATGCTACCGATGCCGCTAGGGACAATGGTATTGTTCCAAGTGCCTTTCTGTCTAGAATATCCCATTTTGTGTCTATCATACTTGTCAGCTACTTTGTCTTTCTGCTCAATGGTAGGTATAGATCTCTCTGATACAGATAATCTTCCATCTGCATCTTCCATAGTTGGTAGTTTTGTTCATTGAATTTTTCGACCCTAAACCTACCATCTTCCACCATTACTACCACTCCAACCAGGAACCCTTCTCTCCTGCGAGTTTATCCGCCAATTAGACCTTCGGCTCTGATACCCCTTGTTGGAAAATTATATGTTACGGAGAAATGGAACACATAAAATATGGCAGAAATATAAACACAGAAAACGCATAAAACAAGAGAGACACAGATATACATGGTTCACCCAGTTTGGGCTATGTCCATGGAGAAACAACCAGTCCTTCCTTTTATATTATCTATCAAACTGAAGAGATACAACCTACAACAGATCTGCTGTAACACCCTCTTTGCTCTCAATATCCTCTCTTTTTCTCACTCAGATTATAGATGTACACAGACGCAATACAATTCCCTCATATATAGTGAGGGGTTTCCTTCTAGGGAAAAAAACCCTAAATTAAACATAATTTCTACCATCAAATCATCCGCCTAATGAACGACCTAGATTGACTAGAAATTACTAGACTTTTACAATGCGAATTTTACATCTATTTTTAGCTTCGGAGGCGCTGCCCTCAAACCCCCGCCGGGGGATTGCTGGCCCCCACCCCCCAACTGGGGGGGATTAGCCCCCCCGGGCCCCCACAGGGGGGACAAGTCCCCCTCGCACCCCCCTGTGTGGAGGAGTGTATAGTCTTCCTGGGGTATATATCTGACTGAAACCTTTGAATACATAAGATAATCAGGCTCCACACCTAACATGTGTTAAGGCGGTGGAAGTGGTGGTATGAATTTCTTCAATAATGGGGGATGTACAAACTGAGTGCTCGACCTCATCAGTAAGGTTGACAACTGGGGGTGGTGGTGGTGGAGCAATTTTTAGCTTTTTAACAGCTAGACTATGAACAACTCTTTTCTTCTTTGTCTTGGGGACCATTGGCTGAGATGGTGGGTGGGCTACTCCCATGGGGAGTTTCATAGCCAGCGAGGTTTTGATAATGGGTGAGAAAATAGTAGAACCTTGAAATTGGGAAGGATAATTGCTCTCACCTGATTGACCTTCAAAACTTACAATTGTTCGTCTCAGCTCGAACATCTTCTCCTCCATCTAAAGCACCATTGGTTGGAGGAAAGCTTCAGGTGGCCTTTTCCTACTGCTTTTGGCTGCATCTCCCCCTTGCGCTTGCTTCTTCAAGGTTTCAAACAAATAATTGTACTTCCCATCAAAAATTTCACAAGCCACCCTTGGCCACGATCCCATTTCATTGTGTAGTGCTGCTGTAGTCAAGACGAACCTTTGTGGCCTCATCTTGAATGTCTCTGGGTTGACGCACCTCAGCCTAAGGTAGGTGTGTGCGTGTGAAGCTCTGAACCATATTTCTTTTGAATATTCATCCAACAAAGTCTTAGGTATCATCTGCATTCACCTTATTGTGGCTAGCATTAGTTCATACCAATCCTTCAAAGATGTCTCATTTATTTCTTTCGTGATGGGGTCCCTCGACACCCTCCATGGTTCATAATGGAGAGCTATCAATTGTCCTTCGACAATGGTTGCCATTTCCCCTTCTTTCGGTGACCTCCATTTCCACATTGCCAAAGACATCAAAATGTACCCAAACATGAAATTGGTACTCTGCCTATACACACCTCCACAAGCTTCAAAAGGTTCGTTAAGAAGAAATGCGAACCAGTTAAGTACCTCTCCTTGGCAACAATGCTTCGCAATCGAAATTGCATCCAGTGTGCATTCATCCTTCATAAAATGTCTCATGGTTTTTCCTATTATGATGTAGTAGGTGAATATTATGTCGACCTTGTAAATCATATCCATATTTGCTCCCTTTCCACCACACTCAGTCTCGTACCTTGCACAATAATTATATTCGCTTTTCTTCTTGGCTCTTTCAGCCCCTACTTGAAATGTTGTGCTCACTGTGTTGCCTCCTGCTGACAACCCTATTAGATAATGAATATCATTTACATGAATGGGGTACTCCTTATCCAGTCACGGTGATCCTCTATGCATCCTACTCACCAAAAGTTTAGTACACTGCATTACAGTGAATTGAGTGCCAAACACAAGTAAGCTTCTCAAATGGATCAAGGTTGACCTTTGTATTCCTTTGAAATCCTCCTTGACTCTGGAGGTTTTTGTGCCATCCTCCCTATGGATGTCTTCTGCATACACTTCCCTCTTCAGAGCTGGGAATTGGAAGCAATCCGTAAGATCGTTGTTGACTAGAATCGCCTTATGATATTTCCCATACAGATTGTTGACCACCACAATTTGTTCATATAATGGATCCTCTAGGATAGAAACAATCCCCTTCATCATATCCCTTCGCCTCTAGTACACAATTATTATCTGAGGTTTCTCGCTTCTGTGCTTCTGCAACTATTCATTAGAGCAAGCCTAGAATTCTTCTGCTATCTGCAATTGAAACTCTATGATTTCTTTCATTGTCCTACGAGTTGAGTAGCAAGGCTTGATGTGACATTTCCTGACTAGACCTAAGCAACTAATTACTCCAACAATTTTCCCCATGTGTTTTAGCCATACTTTGCCACTGTCGGCTGACCTAGACCTGACAACCGTGATGCAAACTTGGAAAGGATAGAGTGGCCTGCATGGCGAATTAAATTTTTCATGATGAGCTTATTTATTAACTAAACTTGTACTTAATGGGAAAATATTTTGCTGCTCCTACTTTGACAGTTTCATTATTAGTTACTTATTATGGAAATGACTACTGGTATGAAGGAAAGGACAGGTACAATGTGCGATCATAAAGGCTGGAAAAAGCACCTACCTACGTGTAATTTTCTAACTGTTACTGCTAATTCTATTTTCCCCTCCACCCAACGATAAAGGGGTTGTGGCATGATGACATTCCGCAACCATATTGTCATTTCACTTATTTTTATGATAAAAATCAAGACTCTAGCTAGCTTCTGAAAATGACTAACTAATTTTTATTTCTTCCTATCTACTTGCGAGCTCATTTCCAAGACCCTCTTTATTTTTGGATTTGTGGTTGGCACAGTGTGGAAGGGCTTTATGCATGTGCCACTTACCCATCCATGCAGCATGATTTCATCCATTTGCGCCAACCTTACTGCTCCTGAATCTTTGATGTCTGTAACTATAAACGGGCCTAGCCAGTGCATCTGTAGTTTCCCTGGGAATTTCTATAATTTGTTGTCATATAGTAGTACCTGATCCCCAACTTCGAATGTCTTCTTCTTGATATGCCTATCATGCCAAGGTTTCTGCCTTCTCTACTCTACTAACTATTGAAACTCAACCAAGAACCTTGACCAGTCCATTTCCATTAGTTGACTCAGTCTCTCTCCCAAGGCCATATTTTCCCTCATTCCCGTTGCTTCAGATATGAACATGCTTGGTATTATAAATTTTGTTGGCACCACTACTTCCATCCCATATACCAACTGAAATGGAGTTTGTTTTCGAAGTATCTTTACTGTTGTCCTATATTCCCATAGAGTTGTGGGTATTCTTTCATCCCACTCATCCCTATTAGCTAATACTATCTTTGTTAGACCTTTCTCCATGATTTTATTGAATTCCTCAACAGCACCATTGGCCTATGGGTGATACATACTACTCTTGTTATGCTAAATCATGAAATTCTTCACCAGAGTCTCAATGGTTTCATTCAGAAAATGCGGTCCTTGGTCGCTTGGGAGACTCCTAGAGCATCCAAAAATTGAGATTATGTCCTCTAAAATAAACCTTGCAACTATCTTTATTGTATAGTCCTTGATGGGTGCTACTTCTTCCCACCTGGTGAGGTATTCCATTGCGGTTATTATGTATCTTGCACATGAATGCCTCGCCAGTGGTGTAATGGGTCGAATAAAGTCTATTTCCCAATTATCAAATATTTCCCAATCCTTTGACAAAACATCACATCTCTTATCAAATTCTTTAGAATCTTTATGAATGGTTGGCCACCATAGTCCCAGTTACAGTATCTTCCTTGCGGTGGCCTTCCCCCCACATGGCCTCCTGCAACTCCCGCATGACATTCCCATAGTACATATTTTCTTTCATGTTGAAGGACACAATGCCTCAATATTTGATCTAAGCCTATTTTGTAGAGGTGTCCTATGATCAGTTGGTAATCTGCTGCCCTCACTATTAGGTGTCACTTCTATGTTGTCGTATATCCTTTTGGGAAATGACCTATTGTTAATAATGTGGCAATCTCTTCTAGGTGATTCGAGACTGCCTCTATTCTGAATAAGTTAGCGTCGAGAATCAATCATCCATTGCTCCTTCATTCTCTCCTGTCTCTAGTCACGAAAAGTGGTCTGGCCCCACATTCAGTCTATCAGGTTTTATGACCACCTCAAAAGTCAATTCCTAAAATAGGAACAACCATCGGCATATTCTTCCTTCCAGTAATAGTTTGTTTACCAAGTATTTCAGTGTTGAATGGCCTATAAGGAATTTGAATGGCATGCGCAACAAGTAATGCCTGAACTTTTGGAGAGAGTAAACCATGGCCAAGGCTTCTCTCTAGGTTGTTGTATAGTTTCTTTCCTCCGTTGACAACTTTCTGCTGGCATAATACATTGAGTGGTCCATAATTTTCTCCCCTGGTTGTGCTAAGACTGCTCCCAGCGCTATCCATAACACATCATTGTGTACATGGAAAATTTTGTTCCAATATAGATAGATAAGGATAGGGGCACTTACTAGCCTTTCTTTCAACATATTTAGTTTTGTTTGACAATCTTCAGTCCAAACGAACTCTTCCATCTTCTTCAATAAATTTTCCATTGGGGTTGTGATGGATGCATAATTCTTGATGAAACGATGGTAGTGCCCCTTATAATCAAGGGTTGACCTTAGCTGCTTCACGTTGCATGGCGGTTCCATGTTGACAATTTCCACAACCTTCGTTGGTCTACCATACTCCATCCTTGCAGACGATTTGGCCTAATAGTGTTCCAAATGGGACTGCGAAAATACATTTCTTGAAGTTTAAGGAAAATTGCAGTTGTCGTCACCTTTCAAACATAACCCTTAATAAGATGGTGTGTTTCTTCAGTAGGCTATATACTATCTAGTTGTCCATGTACACTTCTAGAAACCTGTGAATGTAGTCTCGAAATGTAGCAATGACAATCCTTGAGAAGACTATTGGTTCATTCTTTAATCCGAATGGCATTACATTGTATGCATATGACCCCCAATCAGTAGTGAATGTTATTTTCCTTTTATCCTCCTTGGCTATTCGAACTTGATGGTAGCCTGAGAATCTATTTGTAAATGAATATGCTTCGTTCCTCGCCACATTGTCCAAGACCTCATCACTGAAAGGTGTCTAGAATGGGTAATGCACACATGCATTATTGAGACTTATTTAGTAAAAACATACTCTGATTTCGGTCACATCCTTCTTGTTTCATATGACTATCGGACTTATCCACTCTGCCTCATCTACTGGAAATATATTCCCTGCTTCCAACATTTTGTCAATTTCCTTCTTAGCCTTTTCCTTTACCCTTGGGTTCAATCTGTATGGTCTGTTCTTTATTAGATGAGCATCCGGCCTTAGAACAATATTCATTTCCCATATGTCTCCATTTATCCCCTTCAACTCTACTATTGAAGCTGGAAATAGGTTGTGGTGTTCTTGTAATAGGTCAAAAATTTCTTTTGCGGTCTGTTCATCCTAGTAATCTCCTATAAACACCATTTTGGGCTTATCCTCCATCCCAACATTTTGTTTTCTCAGCTTCATTGGTAGAAGGTGAGCACCTTCTCTTGAGGGGTTCTCCTAGATGTCTCTTTCTCCTTTGTTTCCTTGAAGGTCAGGTGTCACAGTCCATCTAACCCATCCTCTTCAAGATCTGCATCTACCTTGTCGCAGGTCACATATTCTGGAGAATCTATGTCATATAAACACTGCAGAAAACTTTCATCAAGACATCCTTTAACTAATTTTCCTAGGGAAAACAAAACCCTTTGATCACCTAGAGCATCTTAGTCATGCGTTCCTTGTTACCTTTGAATGAAAAGCTGTTATCAAATTGTCCCTCCAAAACTTCCCAATCTTCCATTTGATGACGAAGTTCCTCCTGTACATACCAAGCTCGGGGAACAGTTCCCAGGGTATGTATAAATACATGTACCCAAAAATCCTTCAGTATTCCTTGGGTTTCCCAATCTTTTATGCAATCTTCGACATGCCTCTTGGAACTCGAATCCCCTTTGTATCTCGCCTTATCCTATGGTTAGTCTTCATCCTGGGAAAATATTTCCTTCATGGCTTGCTTGATGCTCACCCAGTCTCTTAGTGCAATGATGTGCTTCTCCACCATCTTGCTGGCATTGCCATGAGAGAAATATCAAGAAAGGGAATCCTTTGATGCTCCGTCATTTCCCTGTCTACCTTGTTCAAGGATGTGTCTACCAGTTCAATGCCATAGTACTTGGGATAGTCACTTATATCGCTCCTATTGAGTTTACTCGGCTTATCATTGCACAATGTCTATTGTTTAGTTCATACTCTCCTTACTGCCATGCATCCCATGCGGCTTTTGAACTGGTCTCTGAGCTTTTTATACTTCTCTAGCTGACAGATCCTCCTGTAGTAGGATTTATGTAATATTCCCTTTTTCCTGTTGTTAGCGTGTATAACTAGTCTAGCATTCCCAATTCATCCTTTTCATCTACTGGTTCTATGAACTTCGGTCCTTGATATGGGTCCAAGGGTTGGATGACCCTTATTCCTTCTACTTTGAAAATTATCATCTCTTTCTCTAGGTCAATAATGACATAGTTTTCATAGGCCCAATAGATCCCAAGGAGCATTGGGTATGGGTCCTTATCTCCCATTATGTCAGTTGCCTCGAATTCAGTGTGCGTCTTCACCCCCGCCACATCTACTTCCACATTTTCTGACCTTCCAATGGGTAGTATATAATACTAGTTCACCATTCTTAGTTGAATCGGTGAGTATTTTAGTGGTAGATTCCCCATTTCCTCCCATGTTTTCCTGGGTAGGATGTTTACATCCGATTCTAAGTCTAGCATTGTGTCACCTATCTGGGATCCCACAACCTGAGCATTAATTCGAAATTCCTTCCTCGGTTCTCTTCTTGTTTTTCCTCACTCTTTTGGAGTGCTTTTCTAGTAAGTTGGAAAGTGGTATTTCCATGTCCTCTTCTTCTACTGATAATGAAACTTTTAAGCTCTTTCGTAATTCCCTTAGCATGTATTCATCTTTGATAATCTTCAAGAATATTTTAAACCATTCTTCAATATTCTAGTTACAATCAAGCACGTGGCCATCTAGTTTGTGGTCTTTCCTCCTCTGAGTCATCCCCTTGAATAGCTTAGTCGCTTCATGATAATACTTCTTTTAGCGCTCATGCTGATACACTTTCTTTGGAGATGTTGCTTTAATAATCAAGGGTGGGTCTGCGGTGCAATGATCCTTCCCTGTCTTCCTTCCTCCCCTTGTGACTATATTAATATTGGTTGCAGGAAGACTATCGTCGGTGTGAGGTTTGACATTAACCAGGTTATCCCCCCTCTGTCTGGTCCTTTCCTCCCACTTTGCAATGAGTTTCGGGCAATCCTTCGTGGAGTGGTTATTAATCTTGCATTCTGAGCACCAAGGTCTCCTAGGGAGTGGGAATTCCCTAGTGACATGTCCTTCTTGGTCGCAGTTGTAACACCTTATGGGACCTCTTCCTCCTATTCTTCTTCCTCTCCCATTTCCTCCTCATCCTCTGAGGTTCGACTCATTAATTTTGAACGTAGATATGTCTAGCCACTCTACTAGATCATCTAGTGCTCGAAACTGGTTAGTGTGATCTGTTGTAGATGCACAAAACTCACAATAGTTGTTATTAGGGAAGTTGGAGTACTTCTGTAATATCGAGAACATCCATGGCATATTTCCATACATTCTATATATCTCACAATAGTCTTGGTTATTCCATCCTAAAAAAACCCCTTGTGCTCCTACTGCTGCAACTCCTGTGGTTGGTGGGGTCCCTGACGACCCCGTAACCTCCCCTGGATGATTAATTCCTCGCAACCTCGAGCATTCTGTCACAACATGTCCTTCCACCATGTAGTGGGTGCACCATATGTTGGGTCTGGCTGGTTGCATTGGTTGAAGATCCTTCAGCTTCTTTGTTAAAGTTGTGATTTGATTCTGAAGGCCCATGATTGACGGATCTTGCAAACTCATCCCTCCCTGATATTCATGAGGATATCTAGCCATGGCCTCTATGTGTGATGCTTGCTCCAAAGCATCTTTGAGGGTTTCGATCTTTTGTTGCGCTAGTGGCGTTCTGGTTAGGGGCAAGAGTGCCTTGATAAACTAGTCCCGCTGGTGATTCGGGTCTAGAGTGTAGCTCAACTTAGCAATGGAATCCTTAAACCTTTGCATGAGTTCCCAAGCCATCTCACCCTCTTTTTTCTTGATCTCCCACGAATCTAATAGCCTTTGTTGATCTGTCTGGGGTACTTTGAATTCCTTCACAAATCCTCTCTTGATATCATTTATCGTGGGATTCTGGTTTTGCTCCAACCATTTTATAAACCAATGTAGAGCCCTCTCCCTCAGCGTGGTCTGGAACTCCACTATTTTGACATTGTCTGGAGTCTAACGTGCTCTCCAAATAGCTTCACAGAGATACCAATGTTGTTCCATATCCTTTTTTCCCCTCCCCGCAAATTCTGGATATCTGGTAAAAGATCCCACCATACTGACTTGGGTATGAGCTAACAACACAAACCCTTTGTTCCCTGGCTGCTGGGATCCCTATAGCCCCAAGTAACTAAGACTACTGGTTCCCTTGTTCCTTCCAATATTAAAACTAGCCTTGTATTTCTCACACACACTATGTACTTGTATTGCCTTGGCTAATTTAATAACAAATTTCTCCATATTGTAATAAGGTACCAAGGGAAGGTCAGGAGAGACACTACCTGTGTCTCGGGGGTATTGCTGCTAAATTCTAATAGATGCTTCTCCTTCATCAAATAACCTTCTCATAACGTCACCCATGTCCTCTTCATTCTCCTCTTCATACCTACTCGGCATTTTCCCTTGCGATATTCCTCCCGCAACCTGTGAGGCGGGGCACTCTCCATCTTTCTGGTTCCCATACCTCCTGTTGCCGATCTTGCTCTGTCCTACACCTTCCTTTTCTCCTTCTTTGTCTTGGGGTTTTCCCAACATCGCTCCTACTTGGTGTGGTCCCATCTTTCTTTTATTCAAAGTCTGAACCACCCTTGCCTACCACTTATCTGCTAGCAGTGCTCTCCTCAATGCTCTAACATCTCTAGCTTTCTTCAACCCTTCCACATCCATCCCTTCAGCAGCATCTCCATTCCCCAACCAGCAGAATTCCTCCCCTTTGGTCCTTCCCCTGGTATTGGGGTTTTACGTTACCATATCCACGGTGAGTGGCGGCAGTAGTCCCTCTTCTACCATAAACATCTTAATCCACATTGATACTTCCCTCATCAACCTTCCTCTTAATTCGAACCCAAACATTGCTTCTGCTTTTGAGAAGGATTGATAACTCTAGGAAGCAAACTCAAATATATATCCCTCCATCGTGGTCTTTACCCAAGAGTTGACTGCTTTGGTCAGATCATTTTCCACCTACAGAAGTAGTACGAGATTTGAGGGAGTCCAACTATGGTGAACTGTCATCAACCTCCCTAACTGATTCTACCCATTCAATATTCCTAGCCAATTGTACAGGTCTTCTAGAAACTTGCACCAGAATATCTCATACTAGTCATTGATACCATCGGCATATAAAATCCCTTCACTCACCTTGTCGATCGGTTGATTTCTGTGGATAGCTTGCTCTGCTACAAAATGATTTATCTTATGATTCCACCAATCCCTAATCTCCTTCTTGAATTTCGTTGACGTCATGTCCGAACTAGTTCTTGTAACTTCAGGTCCCGACAACGAAACCATTTGTTGGCATGAAAGAGACATCAGGGGAAGACCCTAGGTTCAAGCTCGAGAAGCCAACAGTGGTTCATTGTAGTGCCTTATTAATTGATAAATGGTTCATTCAAGCTTGGGAATCCAACAATTAATAATTTAAATGGGATCCCTTATCAAGTGCCCATAGTCATGGAAATGATGACTTCTTCTATATGTGTTATTTTTGGTAAGTATTTCAAGTTGTAGTTATAGTCAATTGTGTTAATTATCTTGTATACATGTTATTCTAAAAATAGGAGTTTCTACATAAGATAGATTTTTCATTACGATATTTGATTTGTGTATATTATTATTCATTGTATTTAGTACTAATTTATTATTCCACATTGACATAGTTAAATTTGGTAGTAATTTAATAAGGTAATTTTTTCCCCTTTTCTTTAGTAGATTTTTCAGTTGATAACAACCTCTCTCTCACCTTCTAGGTGAGAGGGAGACTGACTTTCTTCCCCATGTTGTACCCAATGACCAATTTTTTTTTAATAGTTATGTGATCAAAAATTTAATCAATTTAATTTCATTTATATATCTGATTAGAAGTATAGGTTTTGCAATGCTTTATTGGAACCTCCATGGAACTGGATACATATTCCTAGTTGCACCTATGGTTAGATTGTGTTAATTATCGTCTATATGTGTTATTTAAAAAAATAAATTTCTACATATTAAAATAGATTTTGCATTTTGATATTTGATTTGTGTTAGATATTTTTATTCATTGTATTTAGTACTCATTTATTATTACATATTAACATAGTTAGATTTCGTAGTAATTTAATGAGGTAATTTTTTTAGCATATTTTTTTTGTTTAAAGTTGACTAGAAATTGGGAAAACTTTAATTTAAATTGTTGAGTCTCCACAATTTGTGTACGACAAAGATTTTTCTAGGTGATGAATTAATTTCTATATTCAACAACACAATGTAAATGACAAGACATCGTGATCTCATCAAGAATTTTATCACTAGATTCAAATAAAAAGGCCGTAGTCTTTAACGCGACTTTTTGAAGCCTTTCCGGCGATTTTTCCGGTGAAAATCCGGCAGTGATTTATGGAAATCCAAGTTTGATAACTAATTTCTGCACAATGAAACTGTCCCAGGGTTTTCAGGGTGCTGAATCCGAATATGCAGTTAAAAAACCATTTTAACTGCAACAAATCATGATTTCAGCTCAATTTCTTCCGCCGGATTCCGTCACCGAATCTCAAAAATCGCATTATAGACAAAAAGTAATAGAAAATCACCTCATTAAACTATGCCATTAAATTTATATTATATTAATGAAGGAAATTAATCGATCTTATATTCATGTTTCAATATGCTAATAATTAGACACATGTTTGGATTTTAAAGAAATGTTTTTGTAAAATTACACATATGTTCATAACGAAATAGTTGTTTGTGTAGTTTTTATCTACTATGTTGAAAATCATATTAATCATTTATTTTGTTTAAATTATAAATAATAAATAAATTCATGATTTAATTTATAAATATAAAAGTTATTTGGAATTTTGAAAATCGTGATTTTGATTAACTTATTATTCGAAAATAATTATAACCTTAAAACATAGGTTCATTGGTATCAAAAAGCACCCTCCGATGTGTATTACTCAAGGTTAGCACAAGTAACATCACACATGTCATCCGGTAATACTTGGAAAATCTTAGTATTGTCAATAATAAGCACAAATTAAAATGTATCATCCTAAATTTAGCATATTAAATCCTAAATTTAACATATTAAATTCTTAATTTAAATTTATGCATTTTTACTTCAATTACAAATTTATAAAAACTTCACTAAGTTACGTGTGTTCACCTTAATCAGCTCCTTAATAGCTTATGTGAATCCAATCTAATAATTTTTATATACAAAGAATGCTAGCCTCATCTTGTATCGTTACGCCCTCACACCACGAACAATATATTGCAGAGAGAGATAAACCATCCTCTAACTTTCCTATAACACATTAGCTTATCTAATCGATTTCCTTAATAGTAATGAATAAATTATGTATGTAATATATGGTGATATTAGAATATAAGGTGCACCAAGAACATTTCACTTAAGTCATTCGGTGACACATGACCCTAACAACAATTTGTGGTTGCTTACATTTTAGATATGCAATAATAAAATTAGAAAAACCTGGAACAAAACAACATAAATGATTCGAAATAGTAAACAACAATATATATATATATATATATATATATATATATATATATATATATATATATATATATATATATATATCCAATGTAATAACCCAAATGGAAAGACTTTTAAAATGAATAATTTTTTATTGATAACGCCTGGTGAAGGATATCTACAGAGGGGTCTGCAAATACCCCTTCATGGGATGGGTATTTTGATGTCCTTGATTCTTTAGTAATAGGTTCTCTCCTTCAATGTGTGAAAACCCCAAAACAATGTGGAGAAATAAAATGGGAGCTCATGTGAAAATAGACGATAATGGTGACGATAATAATGATCATGGTGAAGAATGAATGGAAAACCCTCCTATTTATAATAAAGTATTGGGTTGATCTCGAAAATGGAGAAAAATAAAATAATATTGACCAAATCAAGATCTAACCATTAGGAATATTATATTATATTTTTTGGAGAGGGAAAAGATATTCAAAATTGTCAAATATATTTATTTAAAAATAATTAAGAAATAAATTGATTTATTAATTATTTCGCGAGGATTAAAAATGACATGAAATTGAAATAATTATTAAACAGTGATTTATTTATTTATTCCTAGGTGATTTAGTCGAATGTGACATGGAATAATTATGACATAATGATTTAATAATTATTCATAGAGAAAATTAAATAAATAATGATTTATTCAATTATTCTCATGGTTTGTTTTTAGTTTTAATCATAAATGATTTAATAAAAATGGTTTACTAGATTATTTCCCATGGTGAAAGTGATTTTACCATGGTAACATTAATCTTACATGATGTATTTTGATCCAACTAGTTAGAAATGGCTAAGTGATCATTTTTTGGTGATAACATATTGCGCCCCAACGTATGAGTGTTAGGAGAAAACCATATGACCAAAATATGTTGTAAGTTACACTTCCACGAGACACCAAAAGGGAGTGAGAGAGAGAGAGAGAGATAAACCACTAGAGAAATGCAATGAAGGACAAAGATGGAGGGGGCAAGACCTACTAAAGTGATAGAAGTCACCTTCTATGTTGGAGTACATGACCTCAAATGAGGCGAGCAAGACATACCCATACCCATCGAGATAATTGAGTGCAAAGAATAATGGTTAGGCCAACAATGTGGGATTGAGATACAAAGTACATGATACATGATATGATGGCATCAATGGGCCAGAAAATAATACAATGAGTCACATATACATAATGTGTCTAGTTAAATAAAGTCCAGGACTAAATACAATAATATCTAAGTACATGAGACGTAATGCCCCTCAAGTTGGCATGGTGAGGGGAGATTGCAACAAAAGAAGCCCTGCTAAACAGGAAAGGGCTTTGAAGATAAGAATGGATCGTCTGAAGGAGACATGCATGCTATGGGCACTGCAAGCGGCTGAAAACGAACCCATCACATTTGCGGAACTGCATCTTAGGGTGGATCGACATCTGAGGACATTCAAGCATGTGGGGGGCTACCTAAAGGGCCACCCCCTCATGAGGTCTGGAACATCCCACACACACCTAGAAATCACTTGTACAATCGTCTGGATCATTGAATTGTCAAGTGTACAATTCTCAATTGTGCGATAAGGAGCTAATGTTGAGCACGCGAGAAACAACCAAGTCAAAGGAAAAGGATGATTCCCTTTGCTTAAGTGGAGGCACTGAACAAAGATGAAGGCTTGGACCAAGGTACACTACCCTCTAGACTAGGCTTTTGGAATAAATGTGCTGAAGTCAATAGAAGAGGGCCTGCCAGAGATGAGGCAATGAGGAGTCCTCAACAGAGGCACGAGGGATCATAGTAGAGTGACTGATGGACTAACACTGATCTGTTGTTGAATGTTAGTTTTGTTGTGCTAATTTCAACTTCAGAATTAAAAAACAATTGCTCATCATTTGCTTCATGTGCATAGGTTTCCTTATGCTATTTGTGATTATAACATGTAAATTTGTCAAGTTTTATGTCAAATTCATGAGAAAATTAGCATGTAAATAAATTGTTGAACAAAAATAAACAAATATACAACGAACCATCAAAATGAACACTTAACACAGTGTTTTGATGAAGGAGTTCACCCCTCCTTGGCTACATCTCCTTGGTCCAACTTCCATGGCTTGAGCCTATGTATTAGCTCAAAATGAAAAAAAATCTATTTACAATGCTCTACTACTTCTTAGATCTACTTCAATGTGTTTAGAACATCAAAATCATCAAGGAATGACTCTTTCCGAGCTACAATCGGTCAAATTTTGCAAAAGTTATGGTCTTTTTAGTTTTCCCTAGGAAAACTCCACCAAATCTAGGGAAACTCCAGTTAGCTCAACCAAAATTCGAGCCGTGCTAGATTTGTTGGACCCGCTTACACCATCACCAAGTTAATCCACAATTAATTAAGGGGGAAGTATGATTTAATTATTTCTAATCCCACTTAGCACATTAAACTCATGGTTAGCGTTAAGTGTTGGCTTATGGTTTTGAGGTGTTGGTCACATGTGGAGGGGGCTGGCCCTCTTCTCCCCTAATCCGCCACATACTACCCTTTAAATATAAAGTGCGCCCATAGTTTTTTAAGTGATATTTTTGTAGCATAGCGGTAAGCCTTAGTGCTTCTGTGGGCTAGGTCATGGGTTCGACTTGGTTGACCTGCCAAATAACATTTTGTCATTGCGCGCCAATCCTGCTAGGCCCTTGGGGAGGGACACGTGGTGGCCTCCGAGCTTGCCACATGTCACCTTCTCATTGGTCCTCCCCCGTCCAATAAAAAATTCCAACTCATCAAACTATCGACCAATCATAAAGCGCCACTTGGTGTGACCTCATTCACTATTGACCAAAATTTGACCCACACAGTCACCTACCACGTCAATAATACGGACTGTTGACTGGGCAATGACAGTAATTTTTTTTTGAAAAATTCTTTTGTTTGGAAAAGTAGACATTAGTCTCTATCTTTCTCATACGAGCTCCATTTTGAGTGAAATGAGTTGCATTGGGATCATATCAGCGAGACGGACGCAGTTGTTTAGTTTTTGAGCGATTCTAAGCACTTTGATTTTTGAGCTAAATACTAATCACCTGATCATTCCTCCCCATTGGAAGAATTTTGGACCCCAAAAGATACTATCAATTGTTCAGCAGGTGAGGGTACAACTCCCTGACCTTCTCAATCTTCATCCATTTATCCTTAGAAGGATTTTGTCCCTTGACTCCCACTTGAAGATATTCGGCATTGCCTCTCTTTGAAGTTCTGGTTCTTCTGTCAAGTATGAGATCTTTCTTAGGTTCATCAAGATATTATGGCAATAAATCATCTATTGATGGAATATGAACATGCTCTCCTTGATCATCAATCAAAGGAGGCTCATGCAATCTCAAATTCTCAACATTAATAACAGAGTATATTTGCATATAAGGAGGAAAATCTAGCTTAAATGCATTGTTACCAATCTTTTCTAGAATTTGAAAAGGACCATAATGGATTGGCTTCAGCTTTTTACCTTCCCCTTGAAGTCTCTCTTTGCTAAAATATAACCAAACTTCGTCACCAACTTGAAACTTATGATTGACACAATGTTTGTCATACCTTGCCTTGTAGCTTCTTTGACTCTTTTCAAGTTGTTCTTGCACTGTATGATGTATCAACTGAATTTCTCAATGAACTTTCTTGCCTTATCGATGTTGCTATAGCCATCAATAGCAACATCTTCTCAAAGATGAATTCCAATGGAGATCTTAGCAAGTACCCAAAACATGCCTCAAATGGTGATGTGTTTGTGGAAGAATGCTTTGCCCTGTTGTATGCATGATGTTTGTAATGCAACAGTTCATCCCACAACTTGGGATATTTGCTACAATATCCTCTAAGAAGATGAATGATTGTCCTATTGACCACCTCGGTTTGTCCATCTATTTGCAGATGAAAGGTTGTACTCTTCTTCAACTTAGTGTCCATCATGTCCCACAAATTTGACCAAAAATTCCCAACAAATCAAGAATCTCGACCACCTACAATGGAAGTAGGAAGACCAAAATGAACCCAAACATTTTGAAAGGAAAGATGAGTTGTTTGTTCAGCTGTAATTTTCTTTTTACATGGCGTAGAATACACATCTTGCTGAACCTATCTACAACTATATATAAGTAATCATGACCTTTCCTTGACAATGGAAGACCTACAAAATCCATTGAGATACTCTCCCATGGACGTGAAGGTACTGGAAGTGGAGTGTACAATCCTAGTTTCTTATTGCTAGGCTTACTTATTGCACACAAAGAACATCCTTTAATGAAATGAGATACACTATCAAACATGTGTGGCCAATAACAATGGCTTTAGATATTTGCTATTGTCTTGCCTACACCAAAATGTCCAGCAATCAATGAAGTGTGCACCTCCCTTATGATATTATTTCTTTTTCCATTTGGAATACATAACTTGCCCAAGTGATACAACAAACTGTTATGTACATGGTAATCTAACTCTTCAATTTGGTTTCCTTGCCTCAAGCTTGCATACACATATTGAAATTCATTATCATATGCATATTGCTCAATGTAACTTTCATATAAAACATAATTGTGCTTGAGTATAATAGATGAATTTACAATAGGCCTAGAAAGCATATCAGCTACCTTATTGTAGATTCTCTTTTTGTACTTGATAACCAAATGGAACTGTTGTAGAGAACCCATCCATCTAAAGTGTCATGATTGCTGCAACTTTGAATATGATTGTAAGTACTGTTAGGGTCCTATAATAATAGGATTCATAATTTTGAATTGGCTACGGTTAGCCTTGTAATATTGTACATACTTTTTCTTTCTGCAAATTTTTTTCCATATTAAAAATTTAAAAATGTAAAGAGGGTATGTCCTAAAAGAATAATCAAAGGAAAAAAAGAAAGAAAAATATCAAAAAAGTGAAAAATATGAACCCCAAAAAGAAATAAAACAGATCATGAAAGTGTGCAAATTCAAATGCCACTACTTTTTACTTTACTATGAAAAATAAGGTTGTGTGCAGCTTGTCGGAAATGCCACAATCCATGATGGTCAAATAACTTAATCTTGACTCATTCATGTTTTAAATTTCATGTTCATTGATAGAGAATGAAAATCTAGCAAAACTGTTTAACCTTCATAGATCAGTAGTTAGGTAGAGAATAAAAATGAACTCATCAGTTTAATATGAGCCATTGGAAGTTATAAGGTTAGAATTAGATAGTTTGCTTGTCAAAAGAAAAGGGAATAAAGGGTCAACAAGCTCAAATGCACCCATTAAAATGAAGACAAAATGTTAGAGTAAATAAAGGGTAAGTAGAAGAAATGTTGCAAATGCACAAGGTTGCTAAGTCAAAAGCTCATTTATCATGCTTAAGCCTATGTTTCATGTGCAGGAGGAAATGTGAGAAAGAAAGGATATCCACCAAGCTTGTTTAACTAATTTCCCCTCATTTCACTATACCCCCACATACTTATTTGCTAATTTCCCCATTCTCCCTTCATTACTTATTAATTTCCCTTTTCCCCTCATTTTGACCTTTACCCCTTCATTTCACACATTCCCCTAGAAATTACCCTTCAAAAATCATCCCCCCTTCCCAAAACCCTTTTCCCTAGTGTGAAACCCATTCCCCATTACAAATATCACTTTCCCCCTTGTTAATTTCCCTTCTTTCCCCTCAAAAACCCATAAAAACCCCTTATCCTAAGTTTTTATGCCCTCGCATTATGTAATTAACTTCCCCACTTCATATTTCCTTGATACCCTTTTTTTAACCCACCAACCCTTGGTGTGGTTAGAAAACCCTACCACATAACCTGTGGTCCCACCTTATTTACCCGCTGCTTATATTAAACCTTGACATTACATGCTGATTAATTACAATTATCTATAATAAAATCCTGGACCCTGCCAAATCACTTTCCCGATTCTATCCATGCGACTCAATTGCACGATAGCCCTCTAATCTCCTATCCCCAGATCCGATGGTGTACATCCATATAGCACAGATTCATTATCCAACCGATAATAGCTCAAGAACACACGAGATTCATAGTTTTTCCTGGGCGTTGTTCTAATATGTGGTGGGACCAAGCTAGATCGCATGCTCACAAAAAATACCACCCGCCCTACAAAAGCAGTGCAATGACCCAGAAAACCACCTCCTCGCCTAAACCGAAAACTTCCCATTTTTCATTTATAATTTCCATACCAAAATGTAACCATTACCCATTAAAAGGCCGAAAAATCCCCAATTCACTCTTTTCACTCGTTTTCCATTGCAAATTGTTGCTTAGCCATTTGCAAGACCTTGAAACCTCTGTGACCAATTTGACCACCTTCTGCCGCCTAAAGATGATTTAGATACCTAATTGAAGCAACTAATTGACATTTGAAAGCTACAATACCTTCTGCATTCACTACTGAACCCAGTCTGCACGTCAAACCATCAATTTCTAGGTATTCTTAGAAAAAAACCAGAACGACCCTTGAATTTGAAAATGCACAGTTTAAATTGAAAGGTTAATTAATTGAATTAATTAAGAAACCTTCCAGAAATTGAAGAGAAACCTATTTGTACATCCCAAACCCTTTTACAAACTGTAATTACCCTCCCACTATTCCAAAGCTTCCAAACCTCACTTCTAAAACCACTAAAAGCCTAATTCAAATATGTAAACCCAATTATGGCTTCCCAAACCTCTCTGGACGTGAGACCTCTGTAAACCCCTCACCTAGACATCAACCACCTTGCATTAGCAGACATAGACTTCCAAATAAAGGACACAACTTCCCCTGCCTACCTTCTAAAGCTTCACTGTTGGGGTAAGGACAAGTTCTTAAACCAAAATGATGACATTCACCTTTAGGAGTCTAATTTTCCCAAGTATTTGTTTCCAGAAGTGCATCCATTCCCAAAAATCATCCACTTCTGTCATGCTTGCTACATTCCCAGCCAAAGAGTTATTGTCATCCCTGCCTAGCAAGTGTTATTTACCATCACTGTAGAATCCATTTACCAAATGCTGCAAGTCCAACCAAGCCCAAATGAGACCTCACTTTCTATTGAAGGCTTTCTTGACCTCTACATCAAGTTAGACCCTCCTAGGATAGCCCAAATTTTTCAAACTTACATCATAGAGGAGTGTCATACTCCTACATAAATTTCTCCATATGTTGCCACCATTTTTTCTGAGAGAGACAAACAAATCATGTTCATGCTCTCCTACATTTTAGGATATACGACAGATGAACATGTGGATGAGGTTGTTCTTGCCTTCCTTTCCATCTTTTCCCCAAGCAAGCCTCCTACTATAATGTATAACTATGCTCAATTCATAGCAGACAGAATGCATGAATAGTTCACCAGGCTACCAACCGAGAGAGTTTTCAAGTATTCTTCAGTCTTATTCCATATGTTTTTATACTACCAGTCAGACAAGTTTCTTGTCAACATTCAGAAGTTGGATACCAAAGGAAACCCAAGATCAGTCATCTACTGGACACCATTGATCTAGAAATTCTCCACTATTTTTTTCCTACAAAGACTTCTTTGATTTTTTTTTCCATCCAATTATGAATATAATAACTAGTAGCCCTTAGCCTAGAATTAGTCAAGAGATCAAAGGGTGTTACAGTTGGCAAATAACAACAAAGTGGGAGACTGGTATCTGTACCAGAACCACACAAAAATAAGAATTTATGGATGCCAACTTGCCCCATACAAACTGCCTAAGTACCTCCCCATGAGGGTATTTGCACTAGAATACTTTAGGAAGACTATAAATTTTGATAAAGTCAACATCCTATCAGCTCGGAAGATGACCCAATTCAAAATGAAAAATCAATTGGGCCCCTTCATTTGTAATGCTAGAGAAGCTAGACCAGAGGTAGATAAGAATTTGCAACAAATTGAATTCAAGAACAATGTTATGTGGTAGTATGACCCTCATGGAGTCATAATTAAGCTAAGGATAAAGGTCAAATTGGGACCTTTCATCCATCATCCCAGACTAGACATTGAGAGGTTTTCCAACCAATTAGAATATTTGGAAAACACTCTAATAGACATGGACAATACTGTAGTTGATGTAGAGAATACATTGATTGATCTAGAAAAATAGATTGATACAAGTTCCTTCGTGCATGTTACGGAACTAGGAGAACCAATGAATATTCCTTCTATTTTACACACTCCAGCAAAGGAGGATAGAAATGTAAAGAGAACTAGGGAGGAGGGTTCCAGTTCAGCTATGGAAACCAAAGGTGAACATTTTGAGATCAGTTACAGGAAGAGGCCGAAGCTTAATCCTGTAACTGAACAGGAAGACACCATTGACTCAGTGGAAATCACTAATACAGTGGTGGAAAGGAGTAAAGGCACAACAACTTCAAGAGAAACAGACCAGCCCTCAACATCAAACACTCAAATTATTGAGAGATAGCTTAGCGTTGAGGTCTCTTCATTCACCAGGCCTGTGGATAAAGAGAAGGATCAAAGATAGATATAAGGAAATTAAGTTGAGGAATGAGAAGTTGAAGGCTGAGACCTATGCCCAGTACTTCAAGCAGACACCTGCAAATAAAAACAGGTTGATGTCAGTCTTTGACATCAAAATAGGAAAAATGCAAATGTCATTCATGCAACCTATAGTCCAAGAGCCAAAAACATCAACATACTATAGGAAAACAGATTTTGAGGTTTTGGCCAGGGATGTCCATCCCATTGACCAAATTGAGTTTCACAAGAAGGTAGTTGAGATGATCTATTTCACCTTGACAGGTAAAGCTATGGCTACACATAAGTTGCAAAGTTCATTGGAAAACATTACAACATAGTACAAACTGGAGAAGGCCTCCTCATATGCCAAAGATACTAGAATCAAGTCACTGGAAGACTTGGTCATTGAGATGGGACATGATCCTAATGATATCAAGGTTTTTGAGAAGTTGATAAAGAAAAATAATGAAGACATTGCTTCTCTCAAAAAACAACTCAAATTTCCTCATTCAGGGCATCCACAAACAAAAGAAGCCCTTGAAAGCCAAACATATCAGGAGGAAATGATGGACCTTGTTTTACAAATTAATGATCAACTGAAGGAAATGGAGAAGGAGTTGGACAACTTGATACAGTTAAAACAAGCTAGTCTTGAGACTGCCACTGCCACTGTTATCCCAACTGTCACTACTACAATACCATCCACCTTGGCATCTACATTGGCTCCTATAGCTCCACTAGCCACAGCACTACCATCTGCTACAACATCTACATCAGCAACAGGTGCAACGTTAGCAGTAGCTCAGCTAGGTGATGAGGCAAGTAAATTGGTCAAGCAATGGAAGACATGTCCATTCAGACCACACAAATAAACAAGCTTAAGGAAAAGATAACTAGTCTCAAGAATGAAAATAAGCTTGCCCAAATTATGCACAAAGAAGAAGTACAGAAGGTAACCAGAATGAATGAAAGGACAAAGAGCTGACATTAAAGGAGCCACTTGGCCAAGATAAGGAACAGTTATGGGCCAATATCATTGACTCTGTCAATGATATTTGGCCATCCATTCAAGTAATATTTGAAAAAAATGACTAAGTGAAAGAGGCTACAAAAGCCATATAGGGAGTTAAAGTAGAGCTGGGAGACATGCCAAAGGAAGCCACTAGAATAATTCATTTCCTCAACTCCAAGAACAAATATGAATTATAGGAGCTAGAGATACCTGATAGGCTTGGCACAATACTAGAGGTTTAAAAGGTCCTCACCAAGAGGAATTTGATGATGAACCTTGAAGTTAAATGGCAAACCATGCAGTTGGCTATAGCAAGTTCATGGTTCAATTTGATGTTTTGAGGTAGAAGGGTCTGCCAAATCCCTTGGTGATAAATGATAAAATGATGCCACAGGATGACTACAATAGGAGAATCGGAGAGGTGGCCAGAGACCAGGTAAATATTTCGTCCATGAAAGGGATGCCTACTAGAAAGGTTCTATATCAAACATTTGAGAACCTGTTTTACCTCCAGCATGAGGTAAAACACTTTTTTGTAAATAAACCCACTTTTGCCAAGTACACGGAAGTAGATGAAATTTATAGGAGGATGGTAAATATTCAATTACAAAATGCAGACACATGGGAAGAGTTGAATGACTTACTATAAAAATACAAAGTCAAAATGTGAAAATTGACAGTCAAAGTGAAAAGGCACAGTAAAGAAAAAGTAACAGGCCAACCAGATGGAAGAGTATCATATGAAAGTGTATTAGTTGAAAGGTCAAAGTAAAAAGAACAACCAACATGAAGACCAACAACAAGGCAAAGAATAAACAACAAAATATTAGAGCATAAAGACAACATAACCAAATAAATGGGGACAACATACAACAGTTGAACGTATGTCTCTATCTTCTTACATGAAGATATTTCTTTCTCCTAGATTAATTCCCAAGATAGTTTGGGATATTTTGTAAACTATTTTTTTATAAATACTTCATATTTCGAAGTATTGAGGGTGGATCTCTATACATTTGTAGAGTTGTATTGATGATAAACCTCAGGGTTATTGTACCAATTTTTCAAGTCAGCAGACTGGACTGAGGAATAAAAAGATTACATTATAGGATTCATGTGTTGAGTTATTACAGTGAAGTATTTTCTTTGTCAAATTTGTTATCTTCTTATGTATTTCACAAACATACATGTTATCTAAAGTGAATGAATTAACTGGAAATTTATTTCAGAAATTGTTTAAGTACACTCTGTCTTGAATAGTTAATCATTTCTATGTTTTCTTTTGATATCCGGATTTGAGAATCCTTAATTGTTCTCCCATCCTGGTTGATCTCCTTCACTTCTTTCACAATCCAGCCTAAGGAACCCTTAATTTCTCTTTGGATCCCATTGAACCAACTTCACCATCCAACCTTAAGATCTGAAATAACTCAGCTACCTTGCCTTGTAGACACTAATTTTAGAACTTGACCCAGTCCTGTTTGCTTGACATTTGACCCCATAGCCCAATGGTAAAAGACATTCCCTGTATCCATCTAAGTAAGTGATCCCACCACCAAATCCAAATCAATACTTAAGTACAAGCATAACTAGCCTAAAGCCAATTAACTAAACAAAGTTAAATCATAAAGGGAGAGCCCTCTCTAAGAATTAGGAAGGCTAGATCCTAATCTCCAAAGTTGGTTTGTGGTTACCTCTAATCATTTCTTTCTTAACAACTCAAAAGAAATATTGGAGTGATAACATATTGGCGACCATACTAGGGACTCTATCCTCAGTGTAATAAAACTTTAAGGAAATCTTAATTCTCATCTTTTTCACCTTAAGGTCATTTTTGAGTTGTTTAAAAGTTTCATAGAAACAATTAAAAAATTAAAATTCTAGCTCCCAAAAAGACTCACTATACCAGGGAAAATCCAAATCCAATCCCTGCTACAATAGTTGATGACCCTAACAGAATTTTAAGGAAAAAAAAGGTGGAAATTCAAGCAAGTAGTAGCCGGTTAGTTAAAGAAAATTCACTCCCCGAGAAATTATCAACTTTAGAGGATATTCTGTTTGATTTGTCATTTGACATTTCATTGTTTAGAACTAAATCAGAAAATGCAATTCATGAAACTATATTAGACCCTAATTTTATTCAATTCATTGAGTAAAAAAAAGTGCCTATACATCCATATTTAAATAAACTTGTCTTGCAAACTTTTGACAAATTTTAAGCTTTAGCCTCTACATTGATAAGCCATATAGATGATGCCTATCTTCAACAATCAGTTGAATTAGCTGCCCTCATTGTTGCTACCTTTGAAATTTCTGCAGAATCTTCAAATACTATAAATACACCTTCATTTACTACCACCTCACCTATAATATCCACCAAAATTAATTCCCATAAACCACTTATTTCTCAGCTTCCACTCAAGCTCATCTAGTTCATCTCCAACCATCTCAAGTCCTTCTTCAAGCACCACTACTTTTCCCCCTAGTCAAAACAAAATCTTAGCCATGGCAGATAGATATGCACCTTTGGTTTTACCAGCCCAACTACATGCCATGCCCCAATATTATCAAAGAAAAATATTTTTGTTTGATGCTATTGGTCAATATACTGCCCAACAACATGTGAACAAAATGACTGATTACTTTGAATTGCATGAAATCGATGAGTTTGATGTCCAAATGAGGTTATTTTCCCAAACTTTAATAGGGGATGTTAAGAAATGGTTCAAAGGTTTACCTGCCAATCATATTACAAATTTAACTGCTTTTCATATATTATTCATTGATAGATGGGAATGAAATAAAAACCCTAAACAAATGCTATCTGAATATGATAAAATTAGAAGAGCTCCTAATGAATTAGTTTAGGATTACTGTACTAGGTTCAATAGCATCTACAATGCAATCCCTGCTAATATTAAACCTCCACCAGACCTAGCATTGATCAAATTTCCTGATGGTTTTGAAACTGACATGTCATACCAATTAAGGGAAAGGAACCCTGAAACATTAGAACAAATGCAAAGTAATGTTCTTAGTGTAGAAGAAAATTTATTAGCTAAGAAAGCTAGAATGAGAAATAAGAAAAGAGTTGTCATTAAAGAGGAAGCTTACACTTCTGATGGTAAAATGGATAGTTTAGTAAAGAGTGTAGAAAGAATAATGGATAAATTAGAAAAAATCGAAAGAAAAACTCAATGGGAAAACCAATAGCCACCCCAAATAAGAAACCCGAACATTAGGAAATATCCTAACAATAGAAAAAATGCAATACCTGATTAGCAAATTAGACCACCCTTCCAGGAAAACTATGTTGAGGGTTCACAAAACCATGAAGAGGAGGATGACACCCAGATAAACCTACTAGGGATTAAAAATGAATAAGTTGTTTTTCTTACTCAGGAAGAACAAGATTTGTACATGCTGCAACAATTGCAATTAGAATATGGAGAATCCTTTGACTACAAAACAAGGCTATGAATCTGATATATATGAGGTTCATAAACAGTACAGCCTTAGGAGAAAAAATAATACTAAAATTCCCACTAAGAAATCAATCCAAACCCACACTAAAAAGATAATAGAAGCTCCTATGACCAAAGTTCTACAAATTCTCCTTAGGGGAACTCAGGAGACTTCCAGCCCAAAAAATTGTAGATATAACTTCATATGAAACTTAAACTTAAACTATTACTCAAATCATTGGAAATAAGAGAATTAAAAACAAAATTGTTGAAACATAGACTGAAGTGCCAATTACTGAAAAACAAGATAAAAATACATAGGACACATTTGCTAAGGAAGATCTCATCCAATCAAGCAAAACTCAATTTCCATTCAACATTAAGACTGAGATAGCAAAATTGAAAATATCAATTCCTTTGATTGAGCTAGTTAAAAATGAATCATATAGAGCACAAATCACTGAAACATTAAATATAGGTGAAGGAGAGGATGTTGTAAACTTGAATGATGACTCAACTAAGTTATTGTTTGGTCCTGAAGTAAATGGTACACATCAGAAAGGGGGTATTCCTCCCTTCTACATTAGCCTGAACGCTCATGGCAAAATCTTACATAATGCTATGCTAGACTTAGGGGCATCCCATAACTTAATTCCAAAAGAAATCATGGAGAGGTTAAACTCAGATATCACTAGACCATACAAGGACCTCTTTTCCTCTAGTTTTAGCCAAGTTAAATGCCTAGGCTTGTTTAAATATTTGTGTGTAACTCTGGTCCAATGCCCAGCAAAGAGTATAGTCATGGACATAGTAGTTACTGATATCCCACCTAAGTATGGAATGTTGGTGTCTCGCTCATGGGGAGAAAAGTTACAGGGATATCTATAGTTAGACATGTCATATGCCAATATATCTGTGTTTGGTCAGCAAAGAAAACTTTACAGAGAAACATTGATGAAATACATGGTGAGTAGTGCAGAAAAACCTCAGAAGTTCTCTAAATACTCCATGCATTCTGATATCGACTCTTTTATCTTGTACAATTCAGACAATGGAAATGATGAAATCACAGCTATAGAACAAAAATACAAAGCTGCTGATAGTGAAAACATTTTTCATGAGTCACTATGGCATCTAGATTTTGATGGCTCTATGAATGGACTAGGAGCAGGTGCAGGAGTTGGATTCACAACATGGAAAAAAACCATTCTGAAGGTCATGCCTTTAGATTAATCTTTAAATGCACAAACAACATGGAAGAATATGAAGCTCTAATCTTAGGACTACAAATGGTTAGAAAACTTGGATCCAAGAGAGTTTCTATCATGGGAGACTCAGAATTGATTATAAAACAAATCAAAGGTGAATACTTTGTAAATAATCCCAGACTTAGCCAATATAGAGAGACTGTCCTAGATTTGATCAAAGACCTTCTGGAAACTGACTTTGCTTCCATTCCTAGGAAACAAAATATGCAAGCTCGTAGTCTGGCCACTTTTTCTAGTACCTGCAAATTACCTTTTTCGGCCCAACCACCAGTACACTGCAGAAGTGAGACATAGGCCTGTTATACCTGATAATTTGAAATATTGACAGATTTTCTCACAAGATTCTCAAATTGATGATTTCATGAATGCTGAAGGAGAGTTTCAAAATTGTAATATAGATACAGATTGTACAGTAGATAATAACATAGATAGTGAAATTGATATAAATGTTGTAGATCCGAATAAACCCACTAATATCACTAAAATAGAAATAAATTACTTTAAAAATGTAGAAATACGAGAAATAATGAATGATGATCCTAAAATTTTAAACCTTAAAGATAACTTTTTGCCCAAGGGATTAGTCCCATTAGAATATTTGTTTGAATCAAATGATTTAGCTAGGAAACCAAAAATGAAGCCTTTAAGAGCAGACATAGAAGAATGTAACATAGGAACTGAAGAAAAACCCAAGCTTATCAAAATATCCAAAGCATTACCTCCAGATGAAAAACTGAAATACATAAAACTATTCAAAGAGTTTCAAGATGTCTTTGCCTAGAGTTATGAAGACGTTAAGTCTTATGATACGAACATAATTCAACATAAGATACCTATCAAAGAAGACCATAAACCCTTTAAACCAAAGCTTAGGAGAATTAATCCAGTTCTTATGCCACTCATTGAGAAGGAAGTAAAAAGGATGTATGATGCACAGATCATAGCACCCATTAGATATTTAGATTGGGTCTCAAACTTAGTCACTACTAGGAAGAAAATAGGAGAAATCAGACTCTGTGTTAATTTCAGAAACTTGAACAAAGTCTCATTAAAAGACAACTATCCTCTCCAAAAAATGGACCATATTCTTCAGAGGGTAGTATGCTCGTCCAGAATATAATTACTTGATGGATTCTCTAGATATAACCAGATCTTAGTTCAACCAGAGGATGAAGCAAAAAATGCATTTACTACTCCTTGGGGTACTTTCATGTATTTGAAAATGCCTTTTGGATTGATGAATGCAGGAGCTACATTCCAAAGAGCTATGGATATAGATTTTGCCAAAGAAATCCATGAATTTCTAGTTGTTTACCAAAATGACATCACAGTCTTTTCTAAATCAGATAACGAACATCTAGATCACCTAAGAAGATTTTTCATTAAATGCAGAAAATTTGGTATTTCCTTAAATCCCAAAAAGACACTCTTTGGTCTAGAAGAAGGTAAACTCTTGGGACACATAATATCCAAAGATGGAATTAGAATAGATCCAGCTAGAATAGAGGCAATTTTGACCATCACTCATCCTAGAAATATCAAAGAATTATAGTAATTTTTAGGGAAAATAAATTTTCTTAGGAGATTCATTTCAAACTTAGCAGAATTAATTAGAGAGTTAAACAATATGTTGAAGAAAGATTTAGCACTTAAGTGGATAGTATATGCTAAACAGTCTTTTGAGGCAATCAAGGAAGCCCTTACCAAAACTCCAGTCCTCATAAATCCTGATTTTAGCAAATATTTTATAATTTTTTCTTTTGTTTCAGAACATACTATTGCAGTAGTCTTGTTGCAAAAGAATGATCAAGGATATGAGCAACCTATTGCATTTTTCAGAAAATATTTGAGAGATGCTACACTATGTTGGCATTATGTTTCTGGTATGGCTATATGTTACAGATGTTGTACTTGATGGCAACTCCCGTGGCAAGGCTCTCAATATGTTGAAAATTAAGAAGTACGCAGGAAATCAGCTCAGAAGGTGCGTACTCGCAGGTACACCATGCAGGGACCGCGTCCAGATACGCAGGCCAGCCGTTCAGGAGGTGCGTACCCCCAGTGCACACATTTCAAGGCAGAGAAAAGCACATGTGGGGTTTCTTATGTTTTACTCTTGGTATTTAGCCGACGGTATTTGTGTTATTACGGTTTTGGCTCGTGGTATTGTTCCATGATTTTAGGAGGAGCTTGCCTATATAAAGCAAAGGAGATCACTTGGCTAAGCATCTTTTTGCAATTGAATATCTTTAGATCTGAAATATTGGGTTATGGTCTTAAAAGCTTGATCTATATGAAAGGGAAGTTGAAGGCGAATCTGTGAAGGGTGATCTCTCGAGCGCATGATCAGATCTGAGCAACTGTGCCACTCTGGTAAACTGCCTATTCGGCCCTAATCAGAAGTATGCAGGTATTTAACAGAAGAGCTGCGTGGGTACGCAGAGCAGAAACAAGAGATCTGCGTGGGTACGCAGAGCAAAAATAGGAGACCTGCGTGGGTACGCAGAGCAGAAGAAGGAGACCTGCGTGGGTACGCAGAGCAGAAGAAGGAGAGCTACGTGGGTACGCAGAGCGACTAAGGTTCAGGTGCATACGCATAGTAAAAGTACGCGGCACGATAGTATTTCTGGGTGCGTACCTGCAGTAACAGTACGCGGTGCGATAATGTCTCTGGGTGCGTACCTGCAGTAATAGTACGCAGTACGGTTGAAGGAACAGTGCGTGGGCACGCAGTGCGGCAGAAGGATTTCTGCGGGTATACGCAGAAAAGCAGAAGGTGAACTGCGTAGCGACATAGGCCACAGAAGAGAAAACTGCGTATCTGTCTTAAGATGTTCTGTTGATTGAATTTTTCTGTTGATAAGGTGTTCTGGGTTAGTTCTGTTATTGCTGATCTGATAACTGTAGTGGACTGTAACTTTTATGTACTTGATGATCATTTGATGCTTTATGAAAAGAAGTAGGGGGTTGTAGCTCCCTTCCAGGAGAGACTGGAAAACGAGAGAGAGAGAGTTGTAGCTCTCTGCAGGTTGCAGCTTGCGTACTGGTAAAGGACTGCACCAGTACAAAACCATTGTAAAAGAAGTTTCCAATTTGAAAGAAGATAGAGACATATTGCAGCAGGTGGTTTTCACCCACATTGGGTTTCCACCTTACATCTTGTGTTCTTTGGTGTGATTATCTGTTTTTCTTTGTTCATGCTCATTATTTTATGGTACTGACATGCAAAAATAATTCAAAGAACAAATAAGGAAGATTTATTAAAAGAATTAGATAATACTGATTCACCCCCCTCTCAGTATTATTTTCAACAATTGGTATCAGAGCAGGTCCTTCAGAGAAGCTTGATCGCTTGAAGGTAGATCGTTCATCATGAGCAACTACGAGAGAGAAGCATCAATCAGGCCACCAGTTTTTGATGGGACAAACTTCAATTATTGGAAGGTAAGAGTTACTGCCTATCTTCAATCTCTTGGTACAGAAGTTTGGGACATCGTAGAGACAGGCTATGCTTTTCCTTCAGCTACTCCTACAGATGCAGCTGAGAAAAAGAAGTATGAAACAAATGCGAAAGCAGTCAGTACTCTATTAGGATGTATATCTCAATCAGAATTCATGAAGGTAATGCACTATAAATCCGCAAAAGAGATATGGGACAAAATTGTCACGAGCTATGAAGGAGACGAACAGGTAAAGCGTGCTAAACTTCAAACTCTCAGAATTCAGTATGAGACTCTCAAAATGTATAATGATGAAAGTGTGGCTAACTATTTTCTTCGGGTAGATGAGGTTGTTAATTGTATGAAGAATTTGGGTGAAGAAATAAAAGAGGCTATTGTGGTTGAAAAGGTCCTAAGATCATTGTCCCCCAAGTTTGAATCTAAAGTATCTGCAATAGAAGAAAAGGAAAATCTTCGAATTCTTACTATGTCTCAGCTACATGGAATTCTAACTGCTTATGAAATGAGAAAGGGAGGTCCATCAGACAGAAGAGAAGCTGCTTTCAAAGCATCAGGCAAAGGAGATTATTATGAAGCAAGCCACGTCCCGGAAGAAGAGGAAGAAGAATCAAATTTTTTCAGAAATCTTCAAAGGGGTTCTGGAAGGTTTAGAGGTAAGTTACCTTTTAAATGCTTTGCTTGTGGAAGAGTAGGTCATCATGCTGCAAAATGTCCTTATAAGGATAAAGGAAAGGAACCTGCTAGATGGAACAAGAAACAGAACACAAATAAGAAAAGCTACTACACTCATGAAGATAGTGATGGTCTATCAAACAGTGATGAAGATGAACAAGGTAATGAATATAAGTTGTTAATGGCATTTGAAGATGATGATTATATGGATGCTATAGATATGGATAAACTTTATGATGAAATTACTAGACTCAAGAGATGTATAGAAGAAAAGAACATGATCATTGATACTCTACAATTTCAAATTGATGAAAAGGAAAAACATCTTGAAAAATTAGAAGGTGAAATTGTTGGTCTTAGAAAAGAGATTGAGAAAACAAAAGCTATTAATCTCAAGTTTGTCAAAGGATCTGAAACTTTGGATGAGATTATCAATGTGCAGCGGTCTCCACTAAACAAGACAGGTCTGGGCTATAATGGAGAAACTTCTCAAGCATCCACCTCAAAAAGTTATCTTGATGCAGCAAGAAGAAATGAGCAAAAGAACAATGAAGATCATCAGGTAAAGCAGGGACGAATTACAAACAGAAACTATCAGGGGCAATCCATCTTAAGGATGAACAAAAGCTACAACCAACCACAGGTAAAATCTTCTCAATTTGGTTCAAGAATAGATGAAAATAGAAATTACAATCAGTTGGCTGGAAGATTCGATAACCGCAGAAGTTTCTTCAATGGACAATGCTTTTCTTGCCATAACTTTGGTCACAAAGCAGCTCAATGTGTTGCATATAAAACGATCATGACTAGGGAAGCTCAAAAACAAAGAAGTATGACAGGGATTACAAAAAGGACCTATAACAACTTTTCGGTTCTTGAAAATGAAGCTGAATGTTCTATTTGCAATAACTTTGGTCATGAAGACTCTGAATGCAGGAGCAGGTTTCAGCAGAAAAAGGAACAAGCCTCAAGCACCAAAACATGGAGAATAAAGGAACCTCAAACAGAAAGATGTGGGATAGCATTTTATGCAGAAGGACAGGAAAATCTATGGTACATTGATAGTGGATGTTCGAAGCATATGACAGGTGATAAAGAAAAACTTGAGTCTTATTCTGCTCTAGAAAAGGGAAAGAAAGTCTCTTTTGGAAATGATACTCCTGCAACTATAAAAGGAAAGGGCATTGCTCAGTTAAAAGAAAAGGTCAAGGCTGGAAATGTTTTGTATGTTGATGGATTGAAGCATAATATTCTAAGTGTCAGCCAGATGTGTGATCAAAGAACCGAGGTTATATTCAGATCAAATGGATGTCTTGTTCGTGATCTTGATACAGGTAAAACAGTGATCAAAGGCAAAAGAACTCCAAATAATCTATACATATTTGAAGAAGGACAACAACAATGCTATCTGAGCAAGGATGATGAGCACTGGCTATGGCATCGGAGGTTGGGGCATCTAAGCTTTTCACAAATAAGGAAAGCATGCAAATATCAGGCATTTCGCGATCTTCCAGATATCAAAATTCCTGACAACACCATATGCAAATCATGTCAGTTTGGAAAACAAACCAGAACTAACTTTCCAGAGAAGGAAGGATCAGCTAGCATGCCTCTTGAGCTAGTACATACAGATACATGCGGTCCATTCAGGAAAAGAACACCTAGAGGAGAAGAATACTTGATATTATTCATTGACGATTTCTCCAGGTTTGTCTGGCTAGGACTTATGAAGCACAAAGATGAAGCATTCGAAAAATTCAAATCCTTCAAAGCTTGGTTGAAAATGAATCAGGTCACAAAATTAAGTGCCTCAGATCCGACAGAGGTGGGGAGTTTACCTCAAATGAATTTTTTGATTTCTGTGAAGAACATGGGATAAGAAGAGAATTCTCTACAGCTAGAACTCCTCAGCAAAATGGAGTTGTGGAAAGAATGAACAGAACAGTCCAACAAATGGCTCGTGCTATGCTTGATGAATCAGGAACTCCCGCAACTTTCTGGGGTGAAGCTGCACATGCTGCAGTTGTTATTCTCAACAAAACAAATGTCAGGGTGAACATCACTCAAACTCCTCATGAGCTCTGGAGTGGTAAGACTCCTTCGGTAAAGCACTTCAAAATCTTTTGGAGCAAATGCTATATTAAGAATACTGATGAGCAGCTTGGCAAACTTGAACCTAGAGCAGATGAAGGCATTCTTCTTGGTTACTCTCCACATAGCAAAGCATACAAATGCTACAATAAAAGACTTGGCAGAATTGTTGACAGCATTGATGTAGTGGTTGATGAGAAGGGATACATTCCTAGGCAAGTTCATCATGAAGACATCAGAGAAGATGAAGGCTACCCTCAAAGACAGAATGATGAAGAAGAAGAACCTCAAGAAGAACCAGAGGAGCAGACAAGAATAGAAGAGAAAACCCCATCCAGATATGTTCAGAAGAATCATCCAAAATATCAGATTGTGGGGCAGAAAGAAGCAGGTGTACAAACAAGAAGAACAGTTGCAGAAGCCTCAAGCTATTTGGCATTATTCTCCTCCACTGAACCACAAAATGTGAAAGAGGCATGCAAAGATGAATGTTGGGTGAAAGCAATGGATGAAGAACTTGAGCAAATCGAAAGAAACAACACTTGGGAGCTGGTTCCTAGACCAAAGGATAAGAATGTTATCGGAACAAAATGGGTCTTCAAAAACAAATTGAATGAAAATGGAGAAGTAATTAGAAACAAGGCCAGACTTGTTTGTAAAGGGTATGCGCAGCAAGAAGGAATAGACTTTGAAGAAACCTTTGCTCCTGTTGCAAGACTCGAGGCCATCCGAATGTTCCTTGCTCTCTCAAGTTTTCAAAACTTCAAAGTATTTCAAATGGACGTGAAATCAGCCTTTCTGAATGGAGACTTGGAAGAAGAAGTGTACATTGAATAGCCAGATGGGTTCATTCTTGGAAATGATCCAAATCTTGTATGCAGATTGAAAAAGGCTCTCTATGGTCTCAAACAAGCTCTAAGGGCTTGGTACTACCGTTTGGACAAATATCTTCATCAACAAGGCTTTTCAAAAGGATCGGCAGATAGCAATCTTTATATAAAAGTTGAAAATGACAAATTGCTAATACTTGTTGTGTATGTAGATGACATTATTTTTGGGAGCAATGAAGAAGCTATGAGTCAAAGCTTTGCCTCGGTATTGCAGAAAGAATTTGAAATGTCCTTGCTAGGAGAACTGACATATTTCCTTGGTTTGCAAATCCAACAAAAAGAAGGAGGAATCTTTTTATCTCAAACCAAGTATCTCAAACAGATTTTGAAGAAATATGGTATGGAAGATGCAAAACCAGTATGTACACCCATGGTCACAGGATGTAGCCTCAGTGCAAATGATGAATCTGCAGCAGTACATCAACCAACCTACAGATCTATGATTGGAAGTTTACTTTATTTGACAGGTACCCGACTGGACATAATGCATGCAGTTGGAATAGTTGGAAGATTTCAGGCAAATCCGAAGGAGACTCACCTTCAGGCAGTGAAGAGAATTTTCAAATATCTTCAAGGGACTCAAAATTATGGCTTATGGTATCCTAGAGATACAGATCTTACACTTCATGCTTATACAGATGTAGATTGGGCCGGAAGCGTGGATGACAAGAAAAGCACAAGTGGTGGTGCGTTCTTTATGGGTTCCAGACTGGTATCTTGGTTCAGCAAGAAACAGAGTTCGATTGCCTTGTCTACAGCTGAAGCGGAATATGTTGCTGCTGCATCTTGTTGCACCCAACTCCTTTGGATGATGCAAACTTTGCAGGATTTTCAAATCACTTGTACACCACCTATCCCCATCTTATGTGATAACACAAGTGCAATCAGCATCTCAAATAATCCGGTTATGCATTCAAAAACCAAGCACATACCAATCAAGTATCATTTTCTCCGGGAACAAGTGCTTGAACAGAAGGTCAAGTTGGAGTATGTTCCTTCTAAGGAACAAGTTGCTGATATTCTCACCAAACCATTGCCCAGGGACACTTTTGAATACCTCAGGCAAAAGCTGGGGGTTGTTGATGCATCATCTTATTGCTGAACCTCTTCTCATTGATGGTACAGGTTCAGGGGGAGCATATAATGTATTGTTGGCATTATGGAGGATGTGCAGAAGGAGATCTTGGAAGTAGCTGCAATATGTCTCTATCTCTTTCATGATGGATTATGGTTCTTTGTTGTAGATCTGGTTCATATTCAGGGGGAGCATGTTCTTAGGGGGAGCATACCCCTTTGCCCTTGATGTCAAAGGGGGAGAATGAAGCTGAAGATTGTGAGGTTGCCATCAAGTCCAAAGGGGGAGATTGTTGGCATTATGTTTCTGGTATGGCTATATGTTACAGATGTTGTACTTGATGGCAACTCCCGTGGCAAGGCTCTCAATATGTTGAAAATTAAGAAGTACGCAAGAAATCAGCTCAGAAGGTGCGTACCTGCAAGTACACGATGCAGGGACCGCGTCCAGATACGCAGGCCAGCCGTTCAGGAGGTGCGTACCCCCAGTGCACACATTTCAAGGCAGAGAAAAGCACACGTGGGGTTTCTTATGTTTTACTCTTGGTATTTAGCCGACGGTATTTGTGTTATTACGGTTTCGGCTCGTGGTATTGTTCCATGATTTTAGGAGGAGCTTGCCTATATAAAGCAAAGGAGATCACTTGGCTAAGCATCTTTTTGCAATTGAATATCTTTAGATCTGAAATATTGGGTTATGGTCTTAAAAGCTTGATCTATATGAAAGGGAAGTTGAAGGCGAATCTGTGAAGGGTGATCTCTCAAGCGCATGATCAGATCTGAGCAACTGTGCCACTCTGGTAAACTGCCTATTCGGCCCTAATCAAAAGTACGCAGGTATTTAACAGAAGAGCTGCGTGGGTACGCAGAGCAGAAACAAGAGATCTGCATGGGTACGCAAAGCAAAAACAGGAGACCTGCGTGGGTATGCAGAGCAGAAGAAGGAGACCTGCGTGGGTACGCAGAGCAGAAGAAGGAGAGCTGCGTGGGTACGCAGAGCGACTAAGGTTCAGGTGCATATGCATAGTAAAAGTACGCGGCGTGATAGTATTTCTGGGTGCGTACCTGCAGTAACAGTATGCGGCGCGATAATGTCTCTGGGTGCGTACCTACAGTAATAGTACGCAGTACGGTTGAAGGAACAGTGCGTGGGCACACAGTGCGGCAGAAGGATTTCTACGGGTATACGTAGAAAAGCAAAAGGTGAACTGCGTAGCGACGCAGGCCACAAAAGAGAAAACTGTGTATCTGTCTTAAGATGTTTTGTTGATTGAATTTTTCTGTTGATAAGGTGTTTTGGGTTAGTTCTGTTATTGCTGATCTGATAACTGTAGTGGACTGTAACTTTTATGTACTTGATGATCATTTGATGCTTTATGAAAAGAAGTAGGGGGTTGTAGCTCCCTTCCAGGAGAGACTGGAAAACGAGAGAGAGAGAGTTGTAGCTCTCTGCAGGTTGCAGCCTGCGTACTGGTAAAGGACTGCACCAGTACAAAACCATTGTAAAAGAAGTTTCCAATTTGAAAGAAGATAGAGACATATTGCAGCAGGTGGTTTTCACCCACATTGGGTTTCCACCTTAGATCTTGTGTTCTTTGGTGTGACTATCTGTTTTTCTTTGTTCATGCTCATTATTTTATGGTACTGACATGCAAAAATAATTCAAAGAACAAATAAGGAAGATTTATTAAAAGAATTAGATAATACTAATTCACCCCCCTCTCAGTATTATTTTCAACACACTAAAGTACAACATAATGGAAAAATAAGCACTTGATTTAGTGAAAGCTATTAAATATTTTAGAGTATACATCTTGTATTCATACATCATTACTTATGTTCCAAATTCAGTAGTAAAGGACATTTTGACACAAAATGGGCCTGGAGGAAAGAGAGGCAAATGGATTGCCACTATTTTGGAATATGACATAGAAATAAAGCCTACAAAACATATCAAAGGCCAAGGTTTAGCTAAACTCATGACTGAATCTAATTGTCAAGCCTTAGATATAAATTTCATTGGTGCCCTAGATGATCAAGAAGAGATGGTGACTCGACAGATCAGTGAACCTTTTATATATTCACCTTGGTATGCAGATATCATATTTGTCTTACTAAAATTACAAGCTCCTCCTAGTTTATCTAGAACTAAAGCTAGATTTTCAAAAATGAAATCAATGAAATATTTTATCATAGATAATTCTTTATTTTGGAAAGATAATGGTGGAATTCTATTAAATTGTTTACTGGAAGATGAAGCTGTTAGGTCCCTATACTACTAGTGTAACCCCTTGTTGTTATTAGTACAACCACCTTATTATATTTTTGTGCCCATGTAGTCCCCATATTGTTATTATTATGCCCCATAGAAGCCCACTATTGTTATTATTGTGCCCTTGTATTATTATTGTTATGTCAGCATTGATTATATTATGACCCCTTAAACTCTTATATATAGAAAGGAGGTATTGTCATTTGTATCATCCAAGAATTGTTCATTTGTGTAATGTAAAGGAGGTTGCCCCCTCGAAGAGGATGAATTCTAAGGTGTTGATCTATATTTTCTATCTTTTTGTGAGCTGGTTTTATAACATTTGGTATCAGAGCTTTGGATTCTAAGGTTTCATTGCTTCAAACAGGTCATCGTGACATTTTTGCTATAACTTTTTTTCTGTGACATTTCAAAAGATAAAAAAAACCCATTTGAGAAGAAATCTCACTGAACCTCGGGTCCAAATTTCAGATCTTGTCTTGCTATATTTTTGGCGATATGATCTGAGGAAGTTAGGCTTTTTGTAAGCTCTAGAATTTCATCTAAAATAGGTCATCGTGGAAGTTTCACTATAACGTGTTCACTACGAAGTTTTAGAAGCTAAAAAAAACCATTTAGATAAGCGATCTGAACCTTGGGTCCAAATTTAAGATCTTGTCTCACTTTATTTTCAGATATATGATCTGAGGAAATTAGCATTTTTGCAGACTCCCGAATTACATCCTAAACAGGTGACCTTGGGAAAATTGTCATAATGTTCTATCTAAGCATCAGATTGAAATTTCATAGGAAGTTACAGAAAGAGGACAGATGATATTTTTTTTGGGTATAAGTTTCAAAACCTAAAGTTGAAACAATGACATGTGGTATGTCGTACAAGTTCACTCCACTGAACTAGTCTATAATTAGGTCATTGCAGGAGATTGGGAATAGATCTTTCTTTAGGAATCCAATTGCGCTCAGACTTGCAGAGTTAGAAAGAGGACTCAAAGGGCTATTAAACACTGAAATTTTAGAACTTAAAGATTTGAAAGTACATAGTTACAGTCATTTCAAGATCTAGCTCCTAAAATCAAGAAAAAGAGAGATGAGGAAGTTTGATGGCAAGGATCTAGTAAATTAGATACTACAGATGGAGAAATATTTTGATATAAATTGTGTACCACTATTACAGAATGTACATATTTCATCTAATTATTTAGAACCGAATCAATTTTTATGGTATAAAGGGCTTTGTTCTCGCAAACCACTTGCCACGTGGTCAACTTTCATGGAGGAAATGATAGCACATTATGAAGATACAAAGAGAAACACCTTCTTTAGCCAATTGATAAATCTCAAACAAAAGCGTTAAATGGTAGAGCAAATTGAGGACTTCCAAAAATTGAATATAAGGGTAAATGATATTCCAGAGAATAAAATGGTTGATGTCTTCATAGGGACTTTAAAGGATAACATTCAACACGAGGTTCCACTTTGGGAACCTGATTCATTGGAGAAGGCATTCAGGTTGGCAGGAAAAATTAAAAGAGAAATTATAGAAACAAGGAACCCCACCACTCATGACTATAATTATGGAAAAAAATTTCTCCTAGCTTTCCACAACCTACATGGCTTACACCACAACAATTGCAAGAAAAAAGAGAAAAAGGGCTTTGTTACAATTGTGATAGAAAATACACTAAATGTCATAAGTGTGCTGAGAAGAAATTATTTTACATAGATTATGAAGAGGAGGAAGAAAAGGATCAAGAAACATCAAAATAAGAGGATATACACTAGGAACCCACTTGAGAGAAAGAAGAAATGAATCCGACCATATCTTGTAAAGCATTGGAAAGAATTACCACTGCTCAAACTCTCAAGATAGAAATATCAAGAAGAAAATGGTTCAAGAAGTGAAAAATCACATCAAGAAAGAAGAAATGAATTCGACCATATCTTGTAATGCATTGGCTAGAATTACCACTCCTCAAACTATCAATATAGAAGGACATATCAAGAAGAAAAATGCTCAAGAATTGAAAGATCACATCGAGCATCAAGAAATGAATCCGACCATATCTTGTAATGCATTGGAAGAAATTACCACTCGTCAAACTATCAAGATAGAAGGACATATCAAGAAGAAAAAGGTAATAGTGTTGATTGATTTAGGCAGTACCCATAATTTTATTCATTGTAAGATATCCAAGGAATTGACTTGCTTCCTATATCCAGAACCAGAGTGTCAAGTGATGGTTGCAAGTGGAGGAACCATAAATTGCTCTAGAATGTGCCATAATATCAAGCTATCCATGGGGGAATATGTATTGAATACCCAAATGCTTTCCATTCCAATGTGTGGTGTTGATGTTTTACTAGGAGTCCAATGGCTACAATCTTTGGGTATAATAGTTTTTAATTTTCAAGAACTTTTCTTGAAATTTTTTTGGGAAGGAAATGAAGTTGAATTGATGGGTATTGAAGGGAAGCTTGGAAAGATAATAAACTCTAATAGCATGACAAAGCTTCTAAATGAAGAACAACAGGGCATGATTGCACAATTATGTTCACTAGATGATCCCACATCGAAATAATGTATTTCTCCAGATATCCAAAATGTTTTGGACAATCATTCCAAGGTATTAAAGACTCCCAAAGAACTCCCACCTATTTGTGATCATGATCATGCTATTGATTTGATTCCAGGAAGTGTTCCTCCAAACATCAGGCCTAACAGATATCCATATGCCCAAAGGAGTGGGAGCTCATTCAAAAGTTGCAGAAGATCCCAGTTCAAATAGTATTGCAAGAACTTGACAAGGAAGGAAAAATCATATTGGAGCCTGAAGTAGGCACAGAACCGATAAATCAACAGCTACGAAATAGATCAGTTTTAGAGTATCTCATCAAGTGGAAGAACTTACCCACTGAAGATTCCACATGGGAGGACAAGAATTTATACAGAAGCATCAAGAACTACTAAAGCATTGGGGACAACACTTCTTGAAGGAGAGGGGCATGTTAGGTCCCTATACTACTAGTGTAACCGCTTATTGTTATTAGTACAACCCCCTTATTATATTGTTGTGCCCATGTAGTCTCCATATTGTTATTATTATGCCCCATAGAAGCCCACTATTGTTATTATTGTGCCCTTGCATTATTATTGTTATGTCGACTCTGATTATATTATGACCCCTTCGACTCCTATATATAGAAAGGAGGTGTTGTCATTTATATCATCCAAGAATTGTTCATTTGTGTAATGTAAAGGAGGTTGCCCCCTCGAAGAGGCTAAATTCTAAGGTGTTGATCTATATTTTCTATATTTTTGTGAGCTAGTTTCATAACAGAAGCTGACAAAATTATGTAAGAATTTCATGCAGGAGATTGTGGAGGACACCTATATTGGAAAACGATTACTGGCAAGATCCCGAGGGCAGGTTTTTACTAGCCTGCCCTTTTTGCAAATGTCAAGAAACATGTGACCTCTTGTCACAAGTGCCAGATATTTGAAGGCAAAAGGAAGCTCTTACCTTTACCTCTCAAACCCATATCCATAGAAGTACCTTTTCAACAATGGGGTTTAGACTTCATTAAAGAAATTCACCCATCCTCCTAAGCCCAACGTAAATGGATTTTGACAGCCACTGATTACTTTAGTAAATGGATAGAAGCCATCCCTTCTAGACAAGCCACAGACTCTGTCATTATCTCATTCCTTGAAAACAATATCCTTTCAATATTTGGATGCCCCAAAAAGCTCATTATTGATAATATAACTTCTTTCAAATCCAAGAAAATGGTAGACTTTTGTAACAAATATCACATTACCCTTGGCCATTACACTACCTATTACCCTCAAGGTAATGGAATTGTAGAATCCTCAAACAAAAGCCTTGTTAATATCAAGAAACTGCTAGAAGACAACAAGAAGACATGGAACAAAAAGTTGGTCAATGCCTTATGGGCAGACAGACTAACTACTAAAAAGTCCATTGGTACATCTCCTTATCAGTTAGTATATGGAATGGATGTTGTTTTTCCATTCTCTTTAGGAGTGCCAGTGAAGAAAATCATTCAAGAGTTGCAAGTGGAACCAAATGATATCCAAAGAAGGATAAATTAGACAATACACTTGCAACAAACCAGAGAAGAAGTCTATGTCAAATCACAAGTGGTTCAGGATAAAATCAAGAAGATTTTTGATAAAAAGACCAAAGCTGATGATTTTTTAGCTGATAAATTTCTCAAATGGGATTCCATAATAGAAGTAAGGGTAAACATGGCAAAATTGATTTCCTATGGCAAGGCCCTTATATCATTTATGGTTACAGAGGTAACAATGCATTTTTCTTGAGACAGTTAGATGGAACAGATCTACCAGGAGGACTAGTCAATGGTAGGATGCTGAAGCATTACTTATCCACAGATTAACAGTAGTTTACTTTACTTTACTCATTGTATATAACATTGCAGAGTTTAGATTGGATAGGATGGTAATATTTTAGAGTTGAAGCCCGGAGAGAAGGCCCTAAGCTTTGAGAGGTTCACCATCATAAGTATGAATAAAGTAGAATCACAGAAAAGAAGTTTACAAGCTAACTATAGTGATAGTTTAAAAGGCTACTGCTCTTAAAGTTCTTGACATTTCACCAGGAAATGCCATCCCCATGTGGAGCCACTGTTAGGGTCCTATAATAATAGGATTCATAATTTTGAATTGGCTATGATTAGCCTTGTAATATTTTACATACTTTTTCTTTCTGCAAAATGTTTTCCATATTAAAAATTAAAAAATGCAAAGAGGGTATGTCCTAAAAGAATAATCAAAGGACAAAAAGAAAGAAAAAGATAAAAAAAGTGAAAAATATGAAGCCCAAAAAGAAATAAAACAAATCATGAAAGTGTGCAAATTCAAATGCCACTACTTTTTACTTTACTATGAAAAATAAGGTTGTGTGTGGCTTGTCAGGAATGCCACAATCCATGATGGTCAAATAGCTTAATCTTGACTCATTCATGTTTTAAATTTCATGCTAATAGATAGAGAATGAAGATCTAGCCAAACTATTTAACCTTCACAAATCAATAGTTAGGTAGAGAATAAAAATGAGCTCATTAGTTTAATCTAAGCCATTGGAAGTTATAAGGTTAGAATCATATAGTTTTCTTGTCAAAAGAAAAGGGAATAAAGGGTCAGCAAGCTCAAATGCACCCATTAAAATGAAGACAAAATGTTAGAGTAAATAAAGGGTAGGTAGAAGAAATGTTGCAAATGCACAAGTTGCTAAGTCAAAAGCTCATTTATCATGCTTAAGCCTATGTTTCATGTGCAGGAGGAAATTTTAGAAGGAAAGGATATCCACCAAGCTTGTTTAACTAATTTCCCCTCATTTCACTATAACCCCCACATACTTATTTGCTAATTTCCCCATTCTCCCTCCATTACTTATTAATTTCCCTTTTTCCCTTATTTTGACCTTTACCCCTTTATTTCACACATTCCCCTAGAAATTAGCCTTCAAAAATCATCTCCCCTTCGCGAAACCCTTTTCCCTAGTATGAAACCCATTCCCCATTACAAATATCACTTTCCCCCTTGTTAATTTCCCTTATTTCCCCACAAAAACCCCTTATCCAAGTTTTTATGCCCCCGCATTATGTAATTAACTTCCCCGCTTCATATTTCCTTGATACCCTTTTTTTATCCCTCCAACCATTGGCATGGTTAAAAAATCTCGCCACATAACTCGTGGTCCCACCTTATTTACCCACTGCTTATATTAAACCTTGACATTATGCGCTGATTAATTACAATTATCTGTAATTAAATCTTGAGCCTCACCAAATCACTTTCCCGATTCTATCCATGCAACTCAATTGCGCGATAGCCTTCCGATCTCCTACCCCCAGATCCAATGGTGTACATCCATATCATGCGGATTCATTATCTGACCGATAACATTTCGAGAGCATGCGAGATTTGCGGTTTTGCCTGGGCATTGTTCTGCTACGTGGCAGGACCAGGCTAGATCGCATGCTCATGAAAAATACCGCCTGCCCTCCAAAAGTAGTGCCATGACCCAAAAAACAACCTCCTCTCCTAAATCGAAAACTGCCTATTGTTCATTTATAATTTCCACGCCAAAATGTGACTGTTACTTGTTAAAAGGCCAAAAAAGCCCCAATTCGCTATTTTCACTCATTTTCCATTGCAAATTGCTGCATAGCCATTTGTGACACCTTAAAACCTCTGGGACCAATTTGACCACCTTCTACCACTTGGAGACACTTCGGACACCCAATTGAAGCAACTATTTGATAGTTGAAAGCTACAGTACCTTTTTCATTCACTACTTAACCTAGTCTGCACGTCAAACCATCAATTTCCAGGTATTCTTGGAAAAAACAGAACGACCCTTGAATTTGAAAACACACAGTTTAAATTGAAAGGTTAATTAATTGAATTAATTAAGAAACCTTCCAAAAATTGAAGAGAAACATATTTGTACATCCCAAACCCTTTTACAAACTGTAATTACCCTCCCACTATTCAAGAGCTTCCAAACCTCACTTCTAAAACTACTGAAAGCCTAATTCAAATCTGTAAACCCAATTATGGCTTCCCAAACCTCTATGGACGTGAGACCTCTACAAACCCCTCACCTGGACATTGGCCACCTTACATTAGTAGACAGAGACTTCCAAACAAAGGACACAACTTCCCTTGCCTACCTTCTAAAGCTCCACTACCCGAGTAATGACAAGTTCTTAAACCAGAACGATGAAATTGACCTTTGGGAGTCTAATTTGCACAAGTATTTGTTTCCATAAGTGCACCCATTCCCAGAAATCATCCACTTATGTCATGCTTGCTACATTCCCAGCCAAAGATCCATTGTCACCCCTGACCAACAAGTGTTATTTACCATCACTGTAGAATCCATTAACCAAATGTTGTAAGTCCAACCAAGCCCAAATGAGACCCCACTTTCTATTGAAGGCTTTCTTGACCTCTACACCAAGTTAGACCCTCCTAGGATAGCCCAAATTTTCCAAACTTTCATCATAGAGGAGTGTCATACTCCTACAGAAAGTCCTCCATATGCTGCCACCATTTTTTCTGAGAGAGGCAGACAAATCATCACCATGCTCTCTTGCATTTTAGGATACACCATAGATGAACATGTGGATGAGGTTGTTCTTGCCTTCCTTTCCATATTTTCCCCAGGCAAGCCTCCTGCTATAATGTATAACTATTCTTAGTTCATAGCAGACAGAATGCATGAAAAGTTCACCAAGCTACCAACCAAGAGATTTTTCAAGTATTCTTCAGTCTTATTCCATATGTTTTTATAATATAGGTTAGACAAGTTTCCTATCAACATTTAGAAGTTGGATACGAAAGGAAACCCAAGATTAGTCATCTACTAGATACCAATGATCCAGAAATTCTGCACTATTTTTTCCTACAAAGAATTCATTGATTTATTTGTCCATCCAGTTACGAATATGCTAACTAGTAGCCCTCAACCCAGAATCAGTCAAGAGATCAAAAGGGTGTTATAGTTGGCAAAGAACAACAAAGTGGGAGACTAGTATCTATACCAGAACCACACAGAAATAAGAATTTATGGAAGCCAAATTTCCCCATACAAACTACGTAAATACCTCCCCATGAGGATATTTTCACTAGAATACTTTAGGAAGATTATAAATTCTAATGAAGTCAACTTCCCATCATTTAGGAAGAAGACCCAATTCAAAATGAAAAATCAATTGGGCCCCTTCATTTGTAATACCAGAGAAGCTGGACTAGAGGCAGATAAGATTTTGCAACAAATGAAATTCAAGAACAGCTTTATGTGGCAGTATGACCCTCATGGAGTCATAAACAAGCTAAGGATAAAGGTCAAATTGGGACCTTTCATCCATCATCCCAGACTAGACATTGAGAGGTTTTCCAACCAATCAGAATGGTTGGAAAACACTCTAATAGACATGGACAGTATTGTAGTTGATGTAGAGAATACATTGATTGATCTAGAAAAACAAATTGATACAAGTTCCTTCCTGCAGGTTCCAAAACTAGGAGAACCAATGAATATTCCTCCTATTTTACAGACTCCAGCAAATGAGGATAGAAATGCAAAGAGAACCAGGGAGGAGGGTTCCATTTCAGCTATGGAAACCATAGGTGAACATTTTGATATCAGTTACAGGAAGAGGCCCAAGCTTAATCCTATAACTGAACAGGAAGACACCATTGACTCAGTGGAAATCACTGACACTGATACAATGGTGGAAAGGAGCAAAGGCAGAGTAGCTTCAGGAGAAACACACCAGCCCTCAACATCAAACACTCAACTTATTGAGAGACAACTCAGCGTTGAGGTCTCTTCATTCATCAGGGTTGTGGATAAAGAGAATGATATCAAAGATAGATATAAGGAAATTAAGTTGAGGAATGAGAAGTTGAAGGCTGAGACTTATGCCTAATAGTCCAAGCAGACACATGCAAATCAAAACAGATTGATGTCAGACTTTGACATCAAAATAGGAAAAATGAAAATGTCATTTATGCAACCTACAGTCCAACAACCAAAAACATCAGCAGACTATAGGAAAATAGATTTTGAGGTTTTGGCTAGGGATGTCCATCCCATTGACCAAATTTATCTTCACAAGAAGGTAGGTGAGATGATCTATTCCACCTTGACAGGTAAAGCTATGGCTGCACATAAGCTGCAAAGTTCATTGGACAACATTACAACACAATACAAACTGGAGAAGGCCTCCTCACAGGCCAAAGATAACAGAATCAAGTCACTAGAAGACTTGGTCATTGAGCTGGGACATGATCCCAATGATATCAATGTTGTTGAGAAGTTGATAAAGAAAAAGAATGACGACATTGCTGCTCTCAAAAAACAACTCAAATTTCCTCATTCAGAGCACCCACAGATAAAAGAGGTCCTTGAAAGCCAAACACATCAGGAGGAAATGATGGACCTTGTTTTACAACTTAGTGATCAACTGAAGGAAATGGAGAAGGAGTTGGATAGCTTGATATAGTTAAAACAACCTAGTCTTGAGACTGCCACTGCACTGTTATCCCAACAGTCACTACTTCAATACTATCCACCTTGGCATCTGCATTAGCTCCTATAGCTCTGTTGGCCACAACACTACCAACTGCTACAATATCTACATCAAAAATAAGTTTGACATTAGCAGCAACTTAGCTAGCTGATGAGGTAAGCAATTTGGTCAAGGAAATGAAAGACATGTCCATTCAGACCACACAAATAAACAAGCTTAAGGAAAAGATAACTAGTTTGGAGAGTGAAAATAAGCTTTCCTAGATTATGCACAAATAAGAAGTACAAAAGGAAACCAAAATGAATGAAAGGATAAAGAGCTTAGAGAAAGAGCTGACATTAAAGGAGCCACTTGGCCAAGCTAAGGAACAATTATGGGCCAATATCATTGACTCTGTCAATGATATTTGGCCATCCATTCAAGTAATCTTTGAGAAAAATGACTTAGTGAAAGAGGCTATAGAAGCCATACAGAGAGTTAAAGCAGAACTAGGAGACATGCCAGAGGAAGCCACTAGAATAATTCATTTCCTCAACTCCAAGAACAAATATGAATTACAGGAGTTGGAGATACCTGACAGGACTGGCACAATACTAGAGGTAAAAAAGGTCCTCACCAAGAGGAATTTGATGATGAACCTTGAAGATAAATGCCAAACCATGCAGCTGGCTATAGACAGGTTCATGGTTAAGTTTGATGTTTTGAGGCAGAAAGGTCTGCCAAATCCCTTGGTGATAAATGATAAATTGATGCCATAGGATGACTACAACAAGAGAATCAGAGAGGTGGCCAGAGATCAAGTAAATACTTCATCCATGAAAGGGATGCCTACTGGAAAGGTTCTATATCAAACATTTGAGAACCTATTTTACCTCTAGCATGAGGTAAAACACCTTTTTGTAAATAAATCCACTTTTGCCAAGTACACAAAAGTAGATGAAATTTATAGGAGGATGGTAAATATTCAATTACCAAATGCAGAAACATGGGAAAAGTTGAATGACTTACTATAAAAATACAAACTCAAAATGTGAAAATTGACAGTCAAAGTGAAAAAGGCACAGTAAAGAAAAAGTAACAGGCTAGCCAGTTAAAAGAGTATCAAATGAAAGTGTATTACTTGAAAGGTCAAAGTAAAAAAGAATAGCCACTGTGTAGACCAATAGTAGGGCAGAGAATAAATAGCAAAATATTAGAGCATAGAGACAGCACAACCAAATAAACAAGGACAACATACAATAGTTTAACATCTATCTCTATCTTCTTGCATGAAGATATTTCTTTCTCCTACACTAATTCCCAAGACAATTTGGGATATTTTGTAAACTATTTTTGTATAAATACTTCATATTTCGAAGTATTCAGGGTGGATTTCTATACATATGTAGAGTTGTATTGATCATAAACCTGAGGGTTATTGTACCAATTTTTCAAGTCAGCAGACTAGACTGAGGAATAAAAATATTGCATTATAGGATTCATGTGTTGAGCTATTACAGTGAAGTATTTTCTTTATGAAATTTGTTATCTTCTTATGTATTTCACAAACTTACATATTATCTAAAGTGAATGAATTAACTAGAAATTTATTTCATAATTTGTTTAAGTACACTTTGTCTTGAACAGTTAATCATTTCTATGTTTTCTTCTGATATCCGGATCTGAGAATCCTTAATTGCTCTCCCATCTTGGTTGACCTCTTTCACTTCTTTCACAATCCGGCCTAAGGAACCATTAATTTCTCTTTGGATCCGATTGAAACCAACTTCACCATCTAGCCTCAAGAACTAAAATAACTCAGCTACCTTGCCCTGTAGACACTATTTTTAGAACTTGATCCAGTCCTGTTTGCGTGACATTTGACCCCATATCCCAATGGTAAAATACATTCCCTCTATCCATCTATGTAAGTGATCCCACCACCAAATCCAAATCAAAACCCAAGTAAAATAATAACTAGCCTAAAACCAATTAACTAAACAAAGTTAAATCATAAAGAGAGAGCCCTCTTTGAGAATTAGGAAGGCTAGATTCTAATCTCCAAAATTTGTTTGTGGTTACCTCTAATCATTTCTTTCTTAACAACTCAAAAGAAATATTGGAGTGATAACAACTACTGCAATGGTTGATGGTCGGTATGGATAATGGTCTCCTTCCCCATTAAGTAGTGTTTCCATTTTTTAACATTTGTACCAGTGCATAAAGTTCTTTGTCATAAGTGGGATAGTTAGTCATAGCACCATTAAAATTTTTATAATGAAATGAAATTTTCTTACCATGATGCCTGAGAACTACTCCCATGGTATAATCACTAACATCTCTTTGAATCTCAAATGGTTGTCTAAGATTCGAAAGAGCCAATACCAGTGCTGAACTGATCTTTTGTTTTAAAGCATCAATTTCTTTTTTTTGTACATCTCCCTAATGGAAGACTTTCTTGACACTAGTTAATGCATGTAGTGGAGCTACAATGGAAGAAAAAATAGCAATAAATTTCCTCGAATATTATGTTGCCCCTAGAAAGCGTCTTAACTCTATAACTATATTGGGATTGGGCCAATTCACAATGACCTCAACCTTAGAGGAGTCTATCTTCATCTCACCTCCAACAATGTGTCCCAAATACACTAAAGAAGTCTTGCCAAATTCACACTTTGACATCTTTAAAAATAACTGTTCTTTTTTCAAGACATCAAGTACTTTGTTCACATGCATGACATGTTCATCTCTAGATTTGCTGAATATGAGAATATCATCTAAGTAAACAATGACAAAATCATCTAGAAATGGTCTCAATACATCATTCATAACTCTCATGAAAGTAGTTAGAGCATTGGTAAGACTGAAAGGCATAACAAACCACTCAAACAATCCTTGTTTAGTTTTAAAGGAGGTTTTCCAAATGTCCTCTTCAACTATTCTAACTTCATGATAACCACTTCGTAAGTATAACTTAGTTAAATACTTTTCATACCTCAATTTATCAATCAAATCATCAATTCTTGGGTGTGGATAACGATTCTTTACCTTATCTTATTCAATCCACAAAAATCCACACACATGTGCCAAGTCCCATCCTTCTTTGGCACCAAGACAATTGGTGAACCACATGGCGAAGTAGATGGGTGTATGATACTTTTTTTCATCAATTCTTGAATTTTCTTTTTTATTTCCATGCTCTCTGTGATAGACATGCGATACATGCCAATGTTTAGAAGTGGAACATCTTGTTGCAACTGTATCTCATGTTGAATTCCCTTCTTGGGAGTTAACCCCTTTGGTTCCTGAAACATCTCGTCATGCTTGATCAAACAAATCAGATTTTAACTTATCATCACAACCTCCAAATGATTCATAATCTGTATCATTCTTTTTCTTGATCATGAGAAGCACAAAATTTTTACTTTCATTTACTAGCCTCTTCATCTACTCTGCGTTAACCAAAGTAATGTTTAACTTTTTACAATGGGCTCTCACAATATAGTCCACTCCATCTTTGACCAATTTATATTTGTTTTCATGGTGATAAAATACCGCTTTCCTATCTTAAAAATATGGGCTTCCCAAAATAAATCCTGAGATGTCATGTGGAACCACATCTAACTCAACTTCATCAATAAATTTTGCAGTAATGGCAAACCTGAATAAGCATTTCCTTGTAACCTGTAAATTTTCATTATTGACTATCCAACCCAAAGGATATGGCTTATGATGAGGTGTAGTTCCAAGATTAAGCTTTTTGACCAAGTCTTCTGAAATTAAGTTTGCTTGTGACCCACTATCAAATAATGCATCAACCTTTGTATGGTTTGAGATTGCCCTTACATGGAACAAATCTATCCTTGATTCCTCATTTGGAGTGTTTTTGTGACTATGTGAGTAACTAGTGCTTGCTATAGCTTCTGTTCTCTTTGTGACCATCGCTGTAATCTTGATCTCATCAGTGGAATTAGATCCAAGATCATGTTGTGCGGTAGCGGTCGTTTTTTATTTCCCCTTATTGTTTGGTTTCATAGGCCTTAGTTTGGGATGTAGTTTCCAACAGTGGGCTTCATCATGCCCCTCTTTGGAACAATTTTTTCATGTAATTTTCTCCCCTTCTTTCTTTACACTTGCATTCTTATTTTCTTCCCATCTTCCACCGTTCTCTTTCTCCTTACTCTTGAATGGCTTCTTCTTACTACCCTCTTCCTGAATGTTCTTTCCTTTTTCTTCAAGGTGTGTAGCTTGCACACATACCTCATCTAAATTTCTTGGATTGTGTTAGCGCTTGAGATTTCACCCTAGGCTGAGGAAGGTAAACCTTCAAGGCAACATCAAACCATTTCACCTCGTAGCTAGCCCTACGGGGTATGAGAAGGCTCTCTCCGGTCAAACTCGGTAGATCTTTCAATAGGATGAGCTGACCCAATTAGGAACACTGATATTAGGCTAGTAAACTGATAAGGAGGGTTGATTTAAAGTTTTTTGGGGTTTTTGGTGGCAATTGGAGGGAGTGCAATTCAGGGTGCGGGGATTGAGCTCAGTTTTTCGCAGGTGGGTCTTTGGGGCAAGGTAGGAGTTTGTGCTGATGCCTTTAGCTGAGATGGATGATCAAGGAAGAAAGGAGAAAAGCTAAAGAGGGCAAACAATGACTTTGAATCCTCTCTAGACAGTGGAAAACATAAACATTAAACAAATTTGAAAGCTGAGCATGGCATGCATGAATTCAAACTTTATCACTTCATTTGTTTAATAAGCTGCAGTAAAGAAAGAGATGGAACACATAAACACACTTACAATTACAATAAGAGAACACACCATCAACACAAGAGTCCACAAGAATCCCAATGATGTCTGCAAAACCCTGGCCTTCCTTTTCCTCAAATTGCAGAGATACAAGTAAAATATACAATAGGAGCTTCTCCCTCAAGAGTCCAACCATGAAAATGAGCAAGAGAAGGCATAATATAGATAATCTAACTCCTTTCCCCACCTCTAGGGGTCGAGCTCAGCTTCCTAGGAGCAGTTTGAACTAATTCTAAACTGAGCACTAGATAATAGGCAGTCAAAACAACTTGCCTCTAAAACTTAGGTAACCCATTCATGCATTTAATATTCACTATTTACATCAAGGAAACTTCTAGAAGTGTTAAAGGAGAGTAAATGTATCCATGTGCCATGAAAATTACCCAACAATCCATCATTTACATGCATTAAGAGTCAACCAAAGTAAAAACAGTGTTTTGCAGGCCGAAATAGTCAAAATGGTGAAATTTCCCTGAGTGGTCGCGCCCCTCCCTTGGAGTGGTCGCGCACATTGGCAGCTGTGTTTGAGGGCCTTCCTGGTGTCCAAATCAGGTGCAAGATAGCGTGTTGGAAAGGTCTATGGGTCTACTTTCTAACCCCACTGGAATTTCTGAATTTGGAGTTGATTTGACCCCTCAAAAGTCATTTCTCCCAAGGCAGCTTTCTGCAACTCAAAAAAGGGGCAGAAAGTCAAAATTTGCATGTATTTTGAGCTTTTGGAAGTCCAAATCTCCATAAAATTTGAAGTCCATCCATAGGCAAGTGTATTTTTGCATGAAGATTCCAAAAATGTAGAGTTTTCCCCATTCTGAGCTGTCCCCACGAGTGGTCGCGCGCGGGGTGAGACCACTCCAACGGCCAAAACCTGTAAAATTCTCAAAAATGCCCAAAATGCCTCAAAACTCTCAAAATTTCTTGAGTTTGCTGCTCTCTTTTGTGATGATCACCTTTGCCTCCCCTACGAGGCCTCCGCTGTACCTCAACCTCTGTGGAAGAAGACCGGTCATCACCTTGCTCATAGGTTTTAGTGGTTGACATGGTGTTATTGAGCAAGGTGGAGAAAATAGACAAAGTTGACTGCTGCCCTGCCTACAAAATGCTGAGAAGTATGTTGTTTTCAAGGGGAAAAAATCATGAGGGAAGTGTTAGGGGAGGGACTTTTTCATAAGGAATGGGAAAATATATAAAAACAGGGAACTTTTAAGGAAAAATTCACAAAATGTCAAACATGTTATCTCATCTCTCATCATCAGGAAATCATTTGCAAAGAAATATCTTTATTAGGGAAGACATGTAATAGGGTCACCAAGGGAAAGGACAATACATTTTACAACAGGGGGTAAGGGATAGCATGTAATACAGGAGATGGGGCAGCACTGATTACTAGCATCAACAGATAGCTCTTAGATTTTGTCCTTTGACTGTACATTATTAGGCATACTCTGTTTTTCCAAGGGATTGATGTACTTTTGATGCTAAGGGGAAATAAGGAATTAATTTACATTTTTCATAAGGGGAGGAGGGCTTTACTTAACAAATTCAAAAGAGAAAGGAGATGCATTGCATCAAGGGTATTAGGGGGATAGAAGGGAAAAGGATGCCTAGGGTTAGGTTTTGGAGACACAGCAACATTCTTTTGCAAACAGTATTTCAGAGCAGCATGTCCTTTAATAAATATGTACAGTTGTATTTGCTTTGTTTTTGTTATGAATAACACAGCCTTCTTTTCACTGTATTTGTGAGGACTATGCACAGCAATAAGTTTCTTTTGTTCTTGCAATTGCTTGGCTATACATAGTAATCTTTTCCTCTGTTTTTTGTCTTTTTGTTTTATTATTTTTACCATTGCAATTGCTCTTTCCTTTTACACATCACTATTTTGATTCTTGCTGTGTTTTTTTATATATATATATATTTTTATAATATTGCTGTGGGGAAGGAATTAAGGTTTTAGGTATAGGGAATGGGGAATTTATATTCATTGCAAATGTGATGAGATAGAGACACATTATGACAATTGTAAATCTAATAGGAGTAATGGAGGGAATAAAGAGGAATTAAAAACCTTGAAAGCAAACACCAACCTTAGCAAAATTGCCTACATGAACAAACAATCACTAAACCGATTTCTCTTCATATTTTTGATGGTAAAAATGCATGAACACAAGCTCATCATCCATGTTTCAAACATTCAATACATTAGAGAGGCCTACCTCGAGCAATTAGCAAACCAAAACGCAATTTTGAGTGGATTTAGGAAGGTTCTGTGAGTGGGAGCCCGAGTGGTCGCGCGCAAGCTCTGAGTGGTCGCGCACACCCCGAGTGGTCGCGTGCGTTAGAAATTTGAACTGTGGAGGAGGCGCCAAGTGGTCGCGCACCGCCCAGGTGGTCGCGCACACTGCCCGAGTGGTCGCGCACCAGAAATCTCCTTAATTTTTCTGCAATTCGCCCTCTTTCTCTCTTTCCGCCCTCTTGCTCTTCTTTGCTAGCTCATAGAGGCATAATGAAGATGTTTAGAGGGAAATTTACCTCTTGTAGGTTCAATTTGAAAAAAATTAATTTACAAAACCCACTCTCTAATGTTCTATTTTGACATTCACTTTTAACACTGCTTTTGGAGTTGCTTTGTCCTGAATTTGACTTTTTGAGAGCTTTAACTTCATTCTTTTTGCAGGTTGACCATCTGATGGACTCTGGCGAGGAGACCAGGGTTATTGCCGGCATTTTGAAGACTTTTGAAATTTTCCTTATTTTTTACAAATATTACATGACCTTGGGTTTAAAAACAGGGTTTTTAAATCCAAGGTATAAATGATCTGTACCTGATGAAAAATATCAATGGAACATATGTACATACCTCCTTCTGGCTTGCTGGGGACTATTAGACCTCTGACTCATGACCTTGCAGTGATTTTTGACCAAAACCCTAGACCTAAGACTTGGGACTTCAAGACAAAAATAAAAAAAGTATGACCCAACCTCATTATGATATGACCTGATCCAGCAAAGCCAAGAAGGGAACAAGGACCAGCTCCTCCATCAGTTTTATGGCATGCCTAACGGGATGCAAAACTGATACTGATGAGACACCTACCTATGCACATGCAAAGAGCTTTTGATCACCGATGGAGGGCTCAAGACTGACACTAACATTGGCTCCAATGGGGATGGTAGCTCCTTGGAGGTGCCAAGAACCGCAGACCTCTGGGAGAGCAGACCAGTGCCTTACTCATTGGGCAATGGAGTCATAAACTCAAGCTGAAATGCATGACTGAAAACTGACACAAACTAACTTAACAACAAGACTAAAAATTGACTCATAAAGGACTCATGACTCTACTAGAAACTGACTCGATACTTAAACACAATCGACAAACTGAAAATGATGCTCAAAGTGGAGCTTATTCATCACAACCTACTCTAACAGTTTCATTCATCACCTGATCAAGTGAAATGAAACAACCAATGCAACCAAGTAAGTATCCCGTCTGCTGTTCGAATTCTCCACAAGTGTTCGCTTATGAACAACAGGAGAGAACTACTGAAAGGCAACTCTGATGGCAACTTAGAAACAGATCCGTTGAATGATACGAACTCTCTATCCGCCTCCAAAAACACTGCATAAGGATCATGAAATTCAAGCACACTGGAACTTAACTCATCTAATAGATTACTTCTCGTTTCCTCATACCATGAATGCAAACTTTGATCTGAGTCTTGTGACGAGACCTCTGCTAAAAATGACAAAGAAACTGACTGCTAGATCAAATTCATATCAGCACATGTTTCAAGCTCACATGTGGTCAATGGAGAAAGAATTTGACTGCAAACCTCATCCAAAACACCAGCTATTGGATCATGAAAAACTTGAAAAGACTGCTGCAATGTATCCATTGAAGATGTATGACATCCTTCTAGCTGTTCATCTTTTTCTTGAGAGATTTTACGAAGATTCTGCCTTATAAACTGAAATGCTTCGAAACAAAAGGGTATAGAATCTTCCTGCATCATCAAATCAGGTATTTCGGCTGCCATACCTTCATCTGTAATCTGCCCTTCAAGTTCATTTGGTGGCTGCAAATCTGATGCTACAGGCTGCTCAAGCATTTTGTTATTTGTCTCGTCCTCAACATTAACACTGAGAGATTGCTGATTTGTTATAGGATGTCCATTTAAAGATTTACTATACAACCTACCCTTCAAAAACTGAAATGATTCAAAACAAAAAGGTAGGGAACCTTCTTGTATCATTTGATCAAATATGTCAACTTCCATGCCTTCATCTACAATTTGACAAGCAATGGAATTTGGGAGGTTGCAAATCTGAATATGAGAAGTCTTGAACCAGGTTTTCATCGTGCTCAAGAGGATCCAATTCAAGACTAGTCAACAACGGATTTGTGATTGCATGGAAGTTGTCTCTAATGAACTGACATGAATCAAAACAAAAAGGCAAAGATCCTTCACTTACTTCAAAATTTGCTGCACTTTCCTCATCACTGTCATAGCTGATATATGATGGCTGATCATTGTATTCGAGCTGCTGAAAATGAACTTCTTCCTCCCACAAACGAGCTGCTGATTTGTCTGCAAGATTAGCTTCTGTTTGGAGAACATAATCATCATCATACTCATCAAACTGAGGCAAATCAACGGTATAAAACATATCATCAAGCATGCAGGTCATATCAACAGTTCTTTCTTCTCCTAGATGATCTACAAAACAATCACTATGAGTGCTATGACAACTAGGATGGGAAACAAAATGTTTTGGATCAACAACTTGTTCTTCTTCAATCAGCGAGCCATGAGCTTGAACATCATAAGCATTTCTTGCGGTGATCTTGTCCATCATCTCTTCTACTACACTTACCAAAACATCAAGCTTTACCTCTAGAGATTCGTCCGGATCTATGTTTTTCATCTCTTCTTCCTTCATCCTTGCCCTTCGGATCAACAGATGAGCCTCTACACTTACTGCACTGTTTTGCATCTCATGAAGTGTTGCAATATCCCTTTCTCTCAGCTGAAACTCCATCTCCGGATCAAAGGCACCCGGATAGTGCAAGAGAGCAGATCTAGGAGTAGGCCTTATATCAGCCGGCATCGAATAATAAACTTGGTTAAATCTGGCTGAAAACTGTTGTACTGTCTCCCTAGGCAATCTTTTCAGCTGGTTATACTCTTCTACAATCAAGAAAAGGTTCTGCCCGATCATCCACTTGTCGAGAAAAACTTTGACGAACTGCTGGAAATCTGAGATGCTTGCATCAGGCAGGGTTTTGAACCAACTCTTAACTTCAGCTTGCAAAGAAAGAGCGAAAAGCCTCATACTAACATCTTCATCATCGACTTCAAAAAGGTCAAGAAATAACTCAAAATTCTGCACATGTTGCTTAGCGCTGACATTCTTACATTCACCATCAAACATCGGAAAGTATAGATCATAGTTTTTGGGGAAAGCATGAAGAAAAGAAGGTAAAACAAGAGGTTTATACCGATGTGGAATTTTACAAGGTGTAGGGTTATGTACAATAGGTATAGGATCAGTCTTGGCCTCTTGGGGCTCATCAATTTGAAGATGGTCATCACAAAATTCGGAAAAAGAATCTTGATCAAGCTCAAAGGCATGCAAATCTTTGGTATTCACAATCTTCGAAGGGAAAGAATCAATTGCAGGCCAAGGATCTCTTCTCAAATATAGTATACTTTACAAAGCCCTTTTTACATTCTCAGGAAAAGAGAAGAAATAATTTACAACAAAGAACAAAATGTCCTGGATGAAATTCCAACTTGAGTACCTGATCTTGCCATATTCTCCTTTCATGTTTCTGCTGGTCGGGATCATCCTCCAGTGGAGTCTTTGGATCTGATCTTCAAAACTGATTTAGAGTCGCCAAGTGAATGATTTCAGCCTGTCAAGTGTCTGATCGTTGTTCACCATCAACAATCAGATCTGAACTTGATACATGTACTGGGGTAAAATGCAAATGAAGTGTTGTATTCACAAGCTCACGGAGATTGACTGAAGCAGCGTTTATCTACTAACGCTGATGTAAAACAAGAGCGTTTTCGAAGGCTACCTGGCGTAACTTCAGGCTCCGTCTAAGACTTATGAAACAAACACGTCAATGAGCAAAAGATCAGTTTGTTCTCCCCAGTATGGTCGCCAGTATGTTAGCGCTTGAGATTTCACCCTAGGCTGAGGAAGGTAAACCTTCAAGGCAACATCAAACCATTTCACCTCGTAGCTAGCCCTACGGGGTATGAGAAGGCTCTCTCCGGTCAAACTCGGTAGATCTTTCAATAGGATGAGCTGACCCAATTAGGAACACTGATATTAGGCTAGTAAACTGATAAGGAGGGTTGATTTAAAGTTTTTTGGGGTTTTTGGTGGCAATTGGAGGGAGTGCAATTCAGGGTGCGGGGATTGAGCTCAGTTTTTGCAGGTGGGTCTTTGGGGCAAGGTAGGAGTTTGTGCTGATGCCTTTAGCTGAGATGGATGATCAAGGAAGAAAGGAGAAAAGCTAAAGAGGGCAAACAATGACTTTGAATCCTCTCTAGACAGTGGAAAACATAAACATTAAACAAATTTGAAAGCTGAGCATGGCATGCATGAATTCAAACTTTATCACTTCATTTGTTTAATAAGCTGCAGTAAAGAAAGAGATGGAACACATAAACACACTTAAAATTACAATAAGAGAACACACCATCAACACAAGAGTCCACAAGAATCCCAATGATGTCTGCAAAACCCTGGCCTTCCTTTTCCTCAAATTGCAGAGATACAAGTAAAATATACAATAGGAGCTTCTCCCTCAAGAGTCCAACCATGAAAATGAGCAAGAGAAGGCATAATATAGATGATCTAACTCCTTTCCCCACCTCTAGGGGTCGAGCTCAGCTTCCTAGGAGCAGTTTGAACTAATTCTAAACTGAGCACTAGATAATAGGCAGTCAAAACAACTTGCCTCTAAAACTTAGGTAACCCATTCATGCATTTAATATTCACTATTCACATCAAGGAAACTTCTAGAAGTGTTAAAGGAGAGTAAATGTATCCATGTGCCATGAAAATTACCCAACAATCCATCATTTACATGCATTAAGAGTCAACCAAAGTAAAAACAGTGTTTTCCAGGCCGAAATAGTCAAAATGGTGAAATTTCCCTGAGTGGTCGCGCCCCTCCCTTGGAGTGGTCGCGCACATTGGCAGCTGTGTTTGAGGGCCTTCCTGGTGTCCAAATCAGGTGCAAGATAGCGTTTTTGAAAGGTCTATGAGTCTACTTTCCAACCCCACTGGAATTTCTGAATTTGGAGTTGATTTGACCCCTCAAAAGTCATCTCTCCCAAGGCAGCTTTCTGCAACTCAAAAAAGGGGCAGAAAGTCAAAATTTGCATGTATTTTGAGCTTTTGGAAGTCCAAATCTCCATAAAATTTGAAGTCCATCCATAGGCAAGTGTATTTTTGCATGAAGATTCCAAAAATGTAGAGTTTTCCCCGTTCTGAGCTGTCCCCACGAGTGGTCGCGCGCGGGGTGAGACCACTCCAACGGCCAAAACCTGTAAAATTCTCAAAAATGCCCAAAATGCCTCAAAACTCTCAAAATTTCTTGAGTTTTCTGCTCTCTTTTGTGATGATCACCTTTGCCTCCCCTATGAGGCCTCCGCTGTACCTCAACCTCTGTGGAAGAAGACCGGTCATCACCTTGCTCATAGGTTTTAGTGGTTGACATGGTGTTATTGAGCAAGGTGGAGAAAATAGACAAAGTTGACTGCTGCCCTGCCTGCAAAATGCTGAGAAGTATGCTGTTTTCAAGGGGAAAAAATCATGAGGGAAGTGTTAGGGGAGGGACTTTTTCATAAGGAATGGGAAAATATATAAAAACAGGGAACTTTTAAGGAAAAATTCACAAAATGTCAAACATGTTATCTCATCTCTCATCATCAGGAAATCATTTGCAAAGAAATATCTTTATTAGGGAAGACATGTAATAGGGTCACCAAGGGAAAGGACAATACATTTTACAACAGGGGGTAAGGGATAGCATGTAATACAGGAGATGGGGCAGCACTGATTACTAGCATCAATAGATAGCTCTTAGATTTTGTCCTTTGACTGTACATTATTAGGCATACTCTGTTTTTCCAAGGGATTGATGTACTTTTGATGCTAAGGGGAAATAAGGAATTAATTTACATTTGTCATAAGGGGAGGAGGGCTTTACTTAACAAATTCAAAAGAGAAAGGAGATGCATTGCATCAAGGGTATTAGGGGGATAGAAGGGAAAAGGATGCCTAGGGTTAGGTTTTGGAGACACAGCAACATTCTTTTGCAAACAGTATTTCAGAGCAGCATGTCCTTTAATAAATATGTACAGCTGTATTTGCTTTGTTTTTGTTATGAATAACACAGCCTTCTTTTCACTGTATTTGTGAGGACTATGCACAGCAATAAGTTTCTTTTGTTCTTGCAATGGCTTGGCTATACATAGTAATCTTTTCCTCTGTTTTTTGTCTTTTTGTTTTATTATTTTTACCATTGCAATTGCTCTTTCCTTTTACACATCACTATTTTGATTCTTGCTGTGTTTTTATATATATATATATTTTTATAATATTGTTGTGGGGAAGGAATTAGGGTTTTAGGTATAGGGAATGGGGAATTGATATTCATTGCAAATGTGATGAGATAGAGACACATTATGACAATTGTAAATCTAATAGGAGTAATGGAGGGAATAAAGAGGAATTAAAAACCTTGAAAGCAAACACCAACCTTAGCAAAATTGCCTACATGAACAAACAATCACTAAACCTATTTCTCTTCATATTTTTGATGGTAAAAATGCATGAACACAAGCTCATCATCCATGTTTCAAACATTCAATACATTAGAGAGGCCTACCTCGAGCAATTAGCAAACCAAAACGCAATTTTGAGTGGATTTAGGAAGGTTCTGTGAGTGGGAGCCCGAGTGGTCGCGCGCAAGCTCCGAGTGGTCGCGCACACCCCGAGTGGTCGCGTGCGTTAGAAATTTGAACTGTGGAGGAGGCGCCGAGTGGTCGCGCACCGCCCAGGTGGTCGCGCACACTGCCCGAGTGGTCGCGCACCAGAAATCTCCTTAATTTTTCTGCAATTCGCCCTCTTTCTCTCTTTCCGCCCTCTTGCTCTTCTTTGCTAGCTCATAGAGGCATAATGAAGATGTTTAGAGGGAAATTTACCTCTTGTAGGTTCAATTTGAAAAAAATTAATTTACAAAACCCACTCTCTAATGTTCTATTTTGACATTCACTTTTAACATTGCTTTTGGAGTTGCTTTGTCCTGAATTTGACTTTTTGAGTGCTTTAACTTCATTCTTTTTGCAGGTTGACCATCTGATGGACTCTGGCGAGGAGACCAGGGTTATTGCCGGCATTTTGAAGACTTTTGAAATTTTCCTTATTTTTTACAAATATTACATGACCTTGGGTTTAAAAGCAGGGTTTTTAAATTCAAGGTATAAATGATCTGTACCTGATGAAAAATATCAATGGAACATATGTACATACCTCCTTCCGGCTTGCTGGGGACTATTAGACCTCTGACTCATGACCTTGCAGTGATTTTTGACCAAAACCCTAGACCTAAGACTTGGGACTTCAAGACAAAAATAAAACAAGTATGACCCAACCTCATTATGATATGACCTGATCCAGCAAAGCCAAGAAGGGAACAAGGACCAGCTCCTCCATCAGTTTTATGGCATGCCTAATGGGATGCAAAACTGATACTGATGAGACACCTACCTATGCACATGCAAAGAGCTTTTGATCACCGATGGAGGGCTCAAGACCGACACTAACAGATTGAACATAAGGATATTTTGTTTTAATTTGGACTGTAAACCCCCAATGTATTTCAATAAAGTATCTTGGGAATTCAAGTTTACTCCTAACAACAAAGTCCTTTTCCTAAAATCCTAGGTATAGTTTTGAATTGTTTGGCCCTTGAGTTGCCTAAAATTTTGCCAACTCATAATGGATTTTTGCATGTAGGATAAAGGATAAAACTGTCTTTTAATTGAAGAAACAAATTCAACCCAAGAAATGGATATCTTACCATGAATTCACATTTACTCTTGAGTCTTTGCTTCCCACCAAGTAGTGTTTCTCCTTCTAGCCTCAATGAAGCCAACTGGATCTTTATGTCATCTTCTTGAAGCTTTTGAATTCTGAAATAAACCTTCAATTGTTGAATCCAATTGTCTAAATTCTTTGCATTTATCTCACCATTATACATGGGAAGCTCAAACTTAATGTCCAAATTGAGTAAGGGAGTTTTTCCTTTTGGGGTTTGTGAATAAGTATGAACATTTTTTGTGGTGCAAGTGGAAGATGATGTTGTTTGTGATGATGATGAAGATGGTGGAGATGCAGGAGGCTTTCCTCCATTACCTTTTGAATCCTTCTTTTCATCTTTTTTATCTTCTGAACTTCCCTCTCCATGTGGAGACTTAGAACTCTTTCTAGTCATCCTAGTATTCCTCTCTTCATAGAGGAATCTGACCATGTCACTTAAATCATAGAATTTTTTCTTGAATGCTTCCTCTTTTGAAATACCTTCAGTCTCTCTTGATCCACACATGATGGCTTTGGATTCAAGCTAAGCTTCTAGTACTACTTATACCTCCGCAATCTCAACTAAAGGTAAAACTTAAGGTGCTTCAAGTGCAGCTAGGAGTGAAACTTTGGGTGGAGATTGTGGCCTTGTGGCTCTCCTTCTTCTGGTCATAACCTCAAGACTTGCAACCAATAGTTTCCCTTCTCCTCTCTGCAACTTTAACCTTGTAAGCATCACAAATTTGCAACCATTAAAACCCTACTTGCACAAAACTCAAGCAAATCAAGAAAATAACCTTTTCTTTGATACCAACTTGATCTGTTGTTGAATGTTAGTTTTGTTGTGCTAATTTCAACTTCAGAATTAAAAAACAATTTCTCATCATTTGCTTCATGTGCATAGGTTTCCTTATGGTGTTTGTGAATGTAACAAGTAAATTTGTCAAGTTTTATGTCAAATTCATGAGCAAAATAGCATGTAAATAAAGTGTTGAACAACAGCAAACAAATATACAACAAACCATCAAAATTAACACTTAACACATTATTTTAATGAAGGATTTCACCCCTCTTGGGCTACATCTCCTTCGTCTAGATTTCATGGCTTGGGCCTCTGTATTAGGTCAAAATGGAAAATAATATTGTTTACAATACTCTACTGCTTCTCAGACTTGCTTCAATGTGCTTAGAACATCAAAATCATCTAGGAATGACTCTTTCTGAGACAAAATTGGTCAAATTTTGCAAAAGTTATGGTCTCTTTAGTTTTCCCTAGGAAAACCCCACCAAATCTGGAGAAACTCTAGTTAGCCCAGCCAAAATTGGAGCAATGCCATATTTTTTAGACCTAATTAAACTTCCGCCAAGTTAATCCACAATTAATTAAGGGATATGTATTATTTAATTAGTGCTAATCCCACTTAGCACATTAAACTCGTGGTTAGTGTTAAGCACTGGCTTATGGTTATGTGGTATCGGTCACGTGTAGAGGGGGCTGGCCCTCTCCTCCCTCAATCTACCATGTGCTAATCTTTAAATAGAAACAACACCTTTAGTTTGTAAAGTGATATGGTTGCATCATAGCGATAGGCCTTGGTGCTTGTGTGGGCTACGTCGCGGGTTTGACTCCGCCGACCTGCCAAATAAAATTTTGTCATTATGCGCCAATCCTGTTAGGCCCTTGGGGAGGGTCACATGGTGGCCTCTGGGATTTCCACATTTCACCTTCTCATTGTTCCTCCGTCGTCCAATTAAAAAATGCTAACTCATCAAATTGTCAACCAATCATAAAGTGCCACTTGGCATGACCTCATTCATTATTGACCAAACTTTGACCTACATAGTCACATGCCACGTCAGCAGTACTAACTGCTAACTGGGCAATGATGTAATTATTTTTTTTTTCAAAATTCTTCTATTTGGCAAAGAGAACATAAGTATTTATCTTTCTCATACAAGCTCCATTTTGAGTGCAATGAATTGCGTTGGGATCGTATCGTCAAGATGGATGCAATCGTTTAGTTTTTGGGTGATTATGAGAACTTTGACTTTTGAGCTAAATGCTGATCACCTGATCAGACACCAGGGATGATGATGGAATGAAGCAAGATGAGTGGTGGACTAATGATTTCCATTGTCAAAGCATGATATGTATGGTTAACCTAGCATAGACCGACTTGAATCCATAGTGGATGGTCAATTATGCAGATGGGGGTTTTTCAAAGATGGAGCAGTTTAGTTGGAGGTCAAATATGAACATGATAGGAACGATGCGACACAAATATTTATGGAACACTGTAACTAGACTCAAAGAATTCTTGGAGCACTTTAGCATTAGAGAAAGGAAGGCAAAGGAAAAGAGGTAAATAAAAGGAAGGCAAGGATCAAGAAAGGAAGAGTTGGATCAAGCAACTATAGCGGGATTACTTGTAGGTATTGAGTTGCATGTATGATTTCCTAGTTATTTTTGGCATGCATGGTACATGCATGTGTGTACTTGGTTCTCTTGTTGTCATTGGCATGGGTTTTTCCAAGTGTGGAAATGGTTTCAACTTTTCCTTGCCATTTCAAGATAGCCATGGTTAGATGGGGTTCTTTCTTTTGTTTGATATTTGGACTATTAGATGCTTTTGGAACTGGGTGAGGTGGTATCAGGAAAATTCTAAAGGGCCTAGGAATCCCTTGGCCACTAATGGAAGGATTGTGGTAAAACTATAGGGTGGAGACAAGAAAATTCCTCAAGGTATTGGTGAAGAAATTTAGAGACATCGAAGCTTGTTTAGGGCATAGTGATCCCTTGAATGTTTTTGTAGGGATTGTGGTAAATCTTGGTAGTGAATGTTTTTGGTTTGGGCCTAGAAATCCCTTGACTGTTAATGATGGTATTATGATAAATCTAGGTTGTGTAGGTTCTTGTTTAGGCTTAGGAGTCCCTTGACCAGTTTTGGCGGGATTGCAGTATATCTCGAGGAAGCCCTAATTGTTTTGTTGTGAGTCCCACATTCATTCTTGGAATATGGCATAGGGGTGATTAGATGAAAGGAAGGTTTGGTTCAGCCCAATCTATGGTCGGGTAGTATGTGGAAGTCCCTAACTTGGTTGTATTTTTCATATGTTAATAAGGGGTCTTTTCCTCTTCTATTTCATGATTAATTATAATTTTTATTATGTGGATATGATGGTTGTTCTATCATTGTTACTATTCTGGTTACATGTTGGTTATAAGCATGGTTTCATCACAGATTCTAGTTATGTCTCTTAACATGTTTTGATTGGTAAATGAATGGTTATTGATGCATGAAATAATAGATTTTATTGCAGTTGTTATGAGAGGGCATCAAATGTTCTTGATGATGGTAAGTACAAGACCCCTATGTTCAGATATTCATTTATACCTGTAGATTATATGTTCGCAATGTGTTCAATGAAATATATGTCATGGTTAGGCCTATTTATGTCAAGTTTTTGTCTAATATTTATGTTAATGGCCTTGTTCTAGTGTCATTTATCATTTCTAGAAAGTTTTATCAAGTTCTGGGCATAGGTCTGGATCCTAGCCCTAAAAAGGTGGGTTAGATTCTAGGGCTGAATGAAAATATCTAGGAATTTTAGACTGTAATCACTAGGAGGCAAGGTTATCTATGTGAATGGAGGGTAACAATTGTTGGATTTCCTTGTTATGCAAGTGACTCGGAGTCTATATCACTGAAAAGGAAAGTTAACTCGAGGTTTGGGAACCTTGAGGGGTGGTTCAACTCTTGGGGTTCCTGTAACTCCTAAGGAAGGTCAGAAAAGTTTCAGTTTGTCAATTCCACTTCCTTAACTACATCTAGGAGGTTGAGTCATGTCATAGTATCACTTTGGTCATGTTTACCCTAGCAGATCAATGAAACTTGGTAGATATGGGTGGGGTGCTTACAAAAAATATTCTACTAATTCTTCAAAGGATTACAATAACCTTGACGAGTGTTCATTGTTCTTTCGGCCTCACAACTACCATATTTGTTAGCCAGAAGAGAAGAATGAAAACTAATTACAAAATGTCAAAATTTTCTTATAATTTAGAAACAACAGGACCCATATGCCCAAAATACCATTAAGAAAAAGACACAACTCACAAACATCATTGAGTAGAAGGATTAACCGGTTCATTGCACGGTGAATATAGAGACTTGAGTTCCCCATGAACATGAAATTCTACATGATCTAGTTGCCCCTCCATTTTATCCATACATTAGCTATTATTTTTTGGCCTATCCAGAGTGAAGCCAAATGATCTTGCATATTCCATTGATTACGCTACAGATCATTAATGAAATTTATAATTTCATTTTGACCATCATGATGGTTCTATCATAGTTGTTCCACGACAATGGTGACATGACACAATTATGCTTCCAAGGTATCAAAAGGGGGAGGAATAACCATAATACCAAGAGAATGAGCTTGGTTACAGGCTACCACCTCTTCTATGTTAAATTCCATAACATATTCTCCCTACATTATCATGGCTTCCCTTTTGTGTTCATCCCCTTACCTCTCGTTCCTATCCCTCTTCGCACTCTTCCACACTTCCTGAACATATTCACATAAACCACCTTATAATCCAAAGCTCTAATGCCAAATGTTATGCAACCAGCTCACAAAATACAAGAAAAGAGAGATCAACGACATCAAAATTAGCCTCTTCGAGGGGGCAACTTCCTTTACATTACAAAAATGAACAATTCCTAGATGATTCAAATGAAAAAACCTCATTTCTATATACAAGAGTCTAATGGGTCACAATATAATCAAAGCCGACATAAAAATAATAATATAAGGGAAGACAAATAACAATAGTGGGCTTCTATGGGGCACAAGAATAACAATATGGGGACAACATGGACACAACAATAACAATAAGAGGCTACAATGACAATAATAATAAGGGAATACACTAGTATTATAGGGACCTAACATGCCCCTCTCCTTCACAAAAGTTTTGTCCTCAACGCTTGAGTAGCTATGGATGCTTTTGTATAAAATTCTCATCCTCCAATGTGGAATCTTCAGCGGGTAAGTTCTTCCCCTTAATGAGATACTCTAAAATTGATCGATTTCATAGCTATTGATTTCTTGTTTCTGTGACTGCTTCAGGCTCCAATATGGTTTTTCCTTCCTCATCAATTTTCGGCAATATTGTTTGAACTGGGAGCTTGTCACCTATAACCTTCTTTAAGTATGAAACATGGAAAACTAGGTGCACTCAAGAAGATGTAAGAAGCTCCAATTCGTATGCCATAGTAACAATATTTTTTAACACCTTCTACAGGCCATAATACTTTGGTGATAATTTATTATCATTCTTAACTTGCTCGAGGGACTTTTTTTTTGTACGGTTGTAGTCGTAGAAATATTCTATCACCTACATCAAAACTTCTTTCACTATGATGTTGATCTTCCTATTATTTCATTCTATTCTACGTGAAAGTGAGGTTAACCTTTAAGAGTTGTAGAAATTGTCGTTGATGCTCGATGTGATCTTCCACTACTTGAACCTTATAATTTTCTTTTAAATATGATGTGATGGATGGTGGATGATATCCATAAATTTCCATAAATGGGGTCATTTTTGTTGCAGTATGAAAGGAAGTGTTATACCACCATTCAACCAGAGGTAACCACTTGACCCATTGTGTCTACTTATCAAATACAAAGCAACGAAGATATCCTTCCAAACATTTGTTCACTATCTCAGTTTGCCCATCATATTGAGTAAGATAAGATGAGCTATGAGCTAATTGAGTAACCAGACAAGAAAATAATTTTGTCCAAAAATTTCCAGTGAAAATGGGATCTTTGTCACTTACAATAATCTTTGGATTTCCATGTAGCTTTTGAATTGATTCCATAAATGCAGTAGCAAATGTATTGGCTTTCAATTGATGAGATAATGCACAGAGGTGTGCATACTTGGTAAGCCTATCAACTACCACCATGATGACACTCTTTCCTTTAGACATGGGTAAACCTGTGATAAAATCCATTGAAACCTCTTCCCAATGTTGACCTGGAATAGATAAAGGTTGTAAGCGACCCGGGGTCTTACTTGTCTCAACTTTATTTTGTTGGCAAACCAAACATTCTACCACAAATTTTGAATATCAGATTTAAGGCCATCCCAAAAAAATATTTCTCAACCCTGTGGTAAGTTTTTAAAATTCGTAAGTGCTCTCCTAAGGGAGAGGTGTGCAATTCCATAAGAATCTTTTGTTTGAGTTTGGAATTCTGACAAAGCTATAAGCAATATTTGTACCATAATGAATCATTTTTCCAGCTAAATTGATCAGATGTACTGGGATATTGCTGTAAATTTTAAATGAGTGCCCACACTTCTTCGTCATTCTTCCATTCATCCCTTGCTTCGTTTATCCAATCTGGTTGGAAAATATAAATTTCATAAAGCAATGATTCCACATCCTCATCCTTTATTGAGAGTGCATCTAAAACAACATTTTTCTTCCCATTTTTGTAGATGATTCCAAAGTTATAACCCAACATCTTTGTGACCCATTTCACTACTCTTCTAAAGATAATCTTTGTTCTAAAAATTATTTAAGACTATCATGATCCATTTTTACCTTGAAGTGTCTTCCCATTATGCAAGGTCGCCATTTTTTATGTTCATGTAGTATTGCCAACATTTCCTTCTCATAAATAGCTTTGTGTAAATAATTTCCTTTGATTGGACAACTTTCAAAAGAAATGGGTCTTTCTTCTTACATTAAAACAATGCTAATTCCATTTCTTGAGGCATCACATTCCATAATAAAGGTTTTATTGAAGTCTGACGTAGCTAAGACCAGTTCTTGGCACATTACCTCTGTAAGATGTTCAAAGGCCTTCATTGCTTCTGGAGTCCAAGAAAATGCATCTTTCTTTAGTAATGTTGTTAGAGGTGCTACTATTCTTGCACAATTCTTAACAAACTTGTGATAATACCCCATTAACCCTAGAAATCCTCGCAGATGCTTTATGGATGTGGGGTTTTTCGATTCCTTAATGGCCTTAATTTTTCTAGGGTCTACCCTAACACCTTCATGAGATACAATATGAACCAGATATTCCGCCTCTTGTACTCCAAAGAAACATTTGGAGGTTTTTGAATATAATTGTTTCTCCTCCAATAGTTTGAGCACCTTGTCAACATGTTGAACATGATCCTTCCAAGACTTGTTGTATATTAATATATCATCAAAAAATACTAAAACAAATTTTGTAAGGAAGGGTTTAAAATGGAATTCATCAAACCTTGAAATGTAGAAGGTGCATTGGTAAGGCCAAAAGGCATGACCAAAAGTTCATAATGACCTTCGTGAGTTCTAAATGTTGTTTTTGGAATGTCGTTAGTCTTGATGATATCCTAAATGAAGATCCAACTTAGTGAAGTAAATCACTCCATTTAATTCATCCAATAATTCATCAATGACAGGAATGGGAAATTTATCTTTAATAGTGAGCTTGTTGAGATCCCTAAAATCTGGACACATGCGCCATGATCCATCCTTCTTGTGCACCAATACTACTGGAGGAGAGAAAGAACTTTGACTAGGTTGAATTATACCATCCTTTAGTATTTCTACAACCATATGTTCAATTTCACACTTTTGGGCATATGGATATCTATAAGGCCTGATGTTTGGAGGAACACTTCTTGGAATCAAATGAATAGCATGATCATGATAAAAAATAGGTGAGAGGCCTTTGGAAGTCTCAAATACCTTGGAATTATTGTCCAAAACTTTTTGGAGATCTGGAGAAATAGATGATTTCGATGTGGGAACCTCTAGTGAACATAATTGTGAAATTACACCCCATTGTTATTTCTTTAGAAGCTTTGTCATGATGTTAGAGTTCATTATCTTTCCTGATTTCCCTGTGATACCCCTTCATTTAACTTCCTTTCCTTCCCAAAAAGAATCAAGAAAAATTATTGAAAATAAAAAGAAAAGGTACCCAAATATTGTAGCCATTTGACTCCTAGTACAACATCAACACCACCCATTGGAATGGAAAGCATTGAACTATTTAATACATATTTTCCCATGGATAGCTTGATATTATGGCAATTTCTAGAGTAATTTATGGTTCCTCCATTTGCAACCATTACTTGATACTCTAGTGTTGGATATAGAAAGCAATTCAATTCCAAATTATTGGTACTACCCAAATCAATCAAAAATATTACCTTTTTCTTCTTGATATGTGGTAATTCATATTGAGAGTTTGACGAGTGGTAATTCATGCCAATGCATTACAAGATATGGTGGGATTCATTTTTTCTTTCTGAAGGGTTGGTTCCTGGTGTATATCCTCTTCTTTTGATGTTTCTTGTTCCTTTTCTTCCTCCTATTTGCAATCTATGTAAAATAATTTCTTCTCAGCACACTTATGACCTTTATTGTATTTTCTATCACAACTGTAAAAAGACATTTTGCTCCTTTTTATTACAATTGTTGAGGTGTCAACCTTGTAGGTTGTGGAAGGCTAGGGGCAGAAACACTACCATCTTTATAGTTGTTAGTGGCAGGCTTCCTTTTGCCATAATTTTGCTTTTAATTTTTCTTGCCAACCTGAATGCCTTGTCCAATAAATCAGGTTCCCAAAGGTGAACCTCATGTTGGATGTTATCTTTTAAAGTCCCTATGAATACATCAATCCTATGTTCCTTTGGAATATCTTTTACCCTTATATTCAATTTTTGGAAGTCCTCAATGTGCTCCACCATTGTACCTTTTCCTTTTAGATTTATCAATTGGCTAAAAAAGGTGTTGTTTTTTGTATCCTCATAATGTGCTTTCATTTCCTTTATAAAAATTAACCAAGTGAAAAAAATTTATGAGAGAAAAACCATCAATACCATACAAATTTATTGGGTTCCAAATATCAAGTTGAAATGCGTACCTTTTGTGTGTTTTGCACATTATGGAGATCAAAATATTGCTCCATCTATAGTATCCATGTTATAGGATCGTTTCCATTAAATTTCCTCATATCAATCTTTGGAACATGGTGGGTCTTCAATCCAACATTAGATTCTATGAAAACATGATTAACATTTCTTTTGTTCTCATCATGAGTTTCCTCTACTACCTTTTCGCCATTAGGAAGCATTTCTTGTAGCAACTTTGCCAAACCTCCTTTCAAACCTTCCATGTCTTTCTTCAAATCTTCAATGTTTAGTTCTAAACCATCCATCTTAGCTTCCATTCCATCCATCTTAGCTTCCACGCCATTCATATTAGCCACCATTCCTTTCTTTAAACCATCCATCTTAGCTCCTGTTACTTTTTGTGAGAGTGAAATTTATTGCACTTGGTCTAGTAATTTTGATATATCATGTTGCATTTCTTCCTCTTCTTCATGAGTCATGCTAGAGATTTCAAGTTGCTTATTAGGTGTTTCCATTTTCTTTATTCGAGGCATCAATTAATGATAATTATGCTTCACTATGCCCTTTGAATCACTTCAAACTAATTTTTCAAACCAAACTTATGCAATTTTTTAAAAAGACTACACACCTTTATTCTCTTTGTGGGAGATCGATATTGAATCTGTTGTATGTATGTAATTTCAGATCTCCAATGTTTGACATTTCATCCTACTATAGCCACCCGCATCCTCTTTCCAACCCCACAAGTATGATCAATATTGGTTTCTCCAAGAAAGAGTTATGTCAAATCTCGCACGATGGCCTGATTATAGACTAGTTGAGTAGAGAAAACTTGCACGAAGTGCCACGTGTCATTGTTTTGACCTTCAGACCTGAAAATGATAAAAAGGAAAGTAAAGTTTGTCCAATTTATATAACTGTTTAAGAAATTTCAATCTTATTCTCAGAGAGAAAGTTATGACAATTTTTCTAGGGACACCTATTTGAGATGTAATTCGAGAGCCTACAAAAACTCTAACTTCCTTGGAAAATATCTCCGAAAATAAAGAAAGACAAGATCTGAAATTCGGACTCGAGGTTCATCACGATATCAAATCAAATGGGTTTTAATTTAAGCTTTTGAAACTTTGTAGAAAAATAGTTATAGCGAAAATTCCATGATGACATGTTTGAAGTAGTAAAACCCTAGAAACCAAAGCTCTGATACCAAATGTTATGCAACTAGCTCACAAAATAGAAGAAAATAGAGATCACCGACTTCAAAATCAGTCTCTTTGAGGGGAAAACCTCCTTTACATTACATAAATGAACAATTCTTGGATGATTCAAATGAAAAAACCTCCTTTCTATATATAGGAGTCTAAGGGGTCACAATATAATCAGAGTCGACATAACAATAATAATGTAAGTGCACAACAATAACAATACTGGGCTTATTGGGGCACAGTGATAACAATATGGGGACAACATGCAAAAAACAATAACAATTAGAGGCTATAATGACAATAATAATAAGGTAATACACTAGTATTATAGGGACCTAACACCTTAGCATGTTGAGACGAGCACCTAACCTCCCGTAATACACCATGCTCTAGAGAAACTACCAAATCCCAGTACCCAATAAATGCGTTCCAACACTATGAAATCCAATCCTTTCTTGAGAGAGGCCACCCTTGACAAGAGAAAACTCCTTTCTTTTTCAAGGTGCTTTTGCAAAAAGGAAATAGTCGCTTTCCCGTAAAAAGTATAACTCCATTCAAAGTAACTCGACAACCCCTAGGAAAGAATTATAATTCCAAAGGATCTAAAGACACTCCAAAAGACCCAATTCATGAGGACCATAGTGGGAAACTATTTTTTTCAACCTAGTTCAAGGGATACCCACTTGCAACAAAATCCATCAAATAGAAATTCACCCTCAAAATAACATTGAATTCACTGCACCATCTACTTATTTTCCCTCTATCTTTGTTTTCAACTAGTAGGCCTTCGAAACTTAGGCCAAAACCCTATGCAGCCATATCAAATACAAAATATCCAAAAAATGTAGTTAACTCACATAAACAACCACAATGGACCTGGTAGTCTCTAAAAATTAGGCTACCCTCAGCATGAAACTGAATGCCAAGGAAGAAACACTACTAATAAAATCCACACCCCAATTATATAAGAAAGAACTACACTGTAAAGGTTGAAGAAACTGCTAAGAGAACTAAACAGAATGACTAAAGTAGAGAAACAACTTAATACTTCTGCCCCCATTATCTAATTCAGAGAGAACCTCCCTCACTTTGCACTATCCTAATAGTAGTGCAACCTCTAGTTGATTGCCTCGCTATGGTCCCAAACCTAGTGTGGATGGCCTCTAGCACTACCCCAAGGAAGTCCCCACTTGGAAACAAAATCCACTATCAATAAGTAACATAAACTAAGAATCTTTCATAGGTTAGTGACCTACACAAAAACTTCATTGTATTTTCTACCTTCACTACCGCCCATACCCAAACTTATGAACGCCAATAACGCACTTGCTCCCTTGCATATAAACTTGTTGTGCCACATCTCAAATATTCCACACTATCTATGCATGCTTCCCATATGCCAAAAGTACAATGGTTCACATTTTGAGAGGGATATAAGACTTACCCCCATCCCCCACATGAACATGATCATACACCTCCATCGGGGCCTCTTTGTATCTCTCCACTTTACCACTCAACTGTTTGGTCCAACTTTTGAGATTTTGGATCAACCAATTCAGTGTGATCACTATGCCGGAATAATGACTTCCCTAATCAGCCATCAGATCAACATATTTTTTCTCCAATTGTCTAGAATGCATTGTGATTATGTAAGGAATGGAGAGCACCAAGTTTTGGATTTTTTTCACCAACAGGTCAAGGCAGCAACTCTTAATTATTTTTTGAACTGGATATCCATTTATTAGTTTTTAGGCCACATTTGTAACCAAATGTGAGTCATCTATTTGTAACGTAGTGTATCCTACTTCATGTCCTAGGGATAGTCCTCTTTTGAGATCCTTGAACTACACCACATTATTGATAGTGTGTTTACAGTATCTAGCATAGAATCAAATAGGGTTACCATAGTCACCACGATAAATATCCCAATAACCGGAAGGCCTAGGATTTCCTTTGGAGGCCCCATTAAAATTGAGCTTGATAAACCCTTGGGAGGGGAGAATAAAGGTAGTCAGAGATGAGCTAGGACCACTGATTCATTGTGGATTATCGAGTGTAATCATATTTTGGGAAATTTCTAAATCTCTTAAAATGTAAGCTTCCTTGCCTTCCACCTTCCAATTGTCTTCTGCCCATTTTTCTAATAGTTTCATTTCTTTTATATAATATTTATGCACTGCCATATGAAATCCCTTGTCAACTTTATATATTTGAATATTATTCTATTATGTTCTTTCCATACTATCCATAGAAGGAAACCCAAAACCAACCCCCAAGCCCTGTTCACAATCCTATTTTTGTAAGTTGAAGGGAGCAAGTTTTAATTTTATCCCTGGAACTATTTAGAGAAATGTTTAGATAACCAAAAAGGATACAAATCCTGGACCATAGAGTCTCCATGTTTGCACAAGTGTTGAGAAAATGATTAAAACTTTCCTCTAGGTTTTGTTGACAAATGGGGCACTAGGACAGTCATGCATAGCCTTTTTTCCTCAAGAGGTCTCAGGTTAGGAATTGACGTTGCCCAATTAACCATAGGAAGTTCACAACCTTCAGCCATAACTTTCCTTCCCAAGCCTTCCTCTAGGGAGGCTCATTTGGGAGTCCTTTTTGATCCACCATATTTCCATAGGCCTCTTTGATGGTGAACATATCCTGGGATTGATATCCCCATCTCAACTTGTCTCCCCCTCTTTCTACCTAAATCTTTCTTTCCTTTAATTGTGTATCTAGGGTCTACAATTATTGTGGAAACCAATCCCCATCCTAGTGCAATTGCATCTTCCATTTTTGACATTGACCTTGAGATGATATGTATTTCTAGAAATCAATGATCACTAATTTTGCTTTCCCCATAGTGTATTCTTTGAAAGATCTTAGGTCCTCCCTACTTTCAAACCTTGGTTATTGTTTCCAACACTCCTACCAAAACTTGGTTGTTCCCTCATCTCTAATATCCTAGAATAGGTGATCTCATATAAAGGACTTTTCTTCCATTTCTAGATTCCATATTGATGATCTAGACATAAATTCTAACTACCACCTAGTCCATATTTGTTTCCATAGCTCTTAACCTCTTTGCATCCATCTCCACCATAGCTTGGACTACATTTTTTATTGAGAATTTTAGGATCCCACAAACCAAGACCCCTCCTCCATTTTGGTAGACACACCTTCTCCCAAGATATAACAGTCCATTTTCTAGCTTGCAAATCCCCTTGCCATGAAAAATTATGGAAATTGGAAATTATGTCCTTGTATACTCCCTTCAACATAAGTAGCACCAACAATTGATAAATCAGAAGTGCTTCTAGAACAACCTTGAGAAAAGTAATGAAATAAGGGAGGTTCAATGCTCTATGTTATTTTTTGATGGTTGAGTAGCACCAGATAGGTGTTATAGTCTAGAATTTAACTAGACAGGATTAGAAACACAAGAAATTTAGAACCCAAATACATTTTTAGGAGAAAACACCTAGTGATGCCTCAATTAAATTAATTGGTCAATAACTAAAATTTTCCTAAGACTAACCAGGGAAAAAATATTAATTAATAGGAATTAATTGAGAAAGGTGATATTTCTCTAGAAACTCACATGGATAGAATTTGAGATGATATTAGCCATTGATGAGGATTTAGTCATGGCCATTAGTGAGCCAACAAGAGATTGTAAGAGGATGTTGATGTGGTTGCAACAAAATCACTTCAGAGCAAGTTTCCTTGGTATCTTGATTTTCTAGAGAGCAACATTTAGCCCGAAGAATTCAAGCCGAAAGGAAGCAGGATAAAGAGGGAGATCAGTAGCATATTTCTGGAGGAGGATTCTAGATTTGGAAGAGTTAGTTGAGAGAGGGACGGATTTTCCTTAGAAAGTTGTGCAAGGACTACGTAAGAGGGCTTCAGAGGAGAGTTTGATTCAACCAAAGGAGGAGTTGATTCAATTGTTGGGGTTGGGATAAATTCTAGGAGGCCAAGTGAGTGACTTCCAGGGGTAGAGACAGGAAAAGATGCAACATTCAACGTGCTTCGAACAAAGTGCAAATTATCCTACGTAGAGGTTGTGAAGTGGCTCATGCAGGGGCATTTTGTGTAGCCTAGTTTGGCTAGATTTTAGAGTAGAATCAGTTATGGTGTTGAGATACTGGCCTCATAGATATTTTTCCAATATTTATCTCAGATTGGATTGCTAGATTAAGCATCTGAATTGTACTCATAATTTTTTTTGTTGCATAATAATAAAGCCCTCATCTGTTGAACCAATTTTCCTAGATTGTTTTTCGGGGAAAATTGTCTATAAACAACGGTGTCATATTTTTGTTTTTGTGATCCATGTTTCTCAGTTTCCAGCAGTTTATTTTCCACAACGTTTTATTGTGAAGAAATTGTAGTGTGACTAATTTTTTATTTTGTTATAACAAAATAAACTCCATAATTTAATCAGTTAGAAGAATTAATTCTGGTTGTTGCATTTGAAGGAAAATTTTAGATGGTATCTAATCTAGGTTGAAATATTAGTGGCTCAGAGACAAAAAGGGGGAAAATTTGCAATTCAGAGGGAGAAACAACATAATTTCTTTAGATTTTTGTAGAACTAGCTAGGTAGTTTGAACTGCTGGGCAGAGGAGTAAAAATTTCTAATGCAGGTGGCAGGAAAAATTCACACAGACCAGTAACAGTTCCAATAGGCAGTGGTGAAGTAGATCAGTACTTTCACAGAGTATATTCTTGATCTAGGTGCAATTGTTTTTGCATTAGTTTTATAGTTGCAGAATCAATGTCAGGTGAAAGAGAAATTGCACACATAGATGGATTTTCTCAGAGGGTTTCTAGTTTCAGTCTTGAAGGAAATAAAAAATTTCTAGTATTAGAAGTAGAACTAGTAGATAGGATTGCACATTCTAGAAAGGTGTACGAATTGCAGAGTAAGTATCCATGTAGGAGAGGAGGATATTCCTATTTATTTTTCAATTGTGAGTTTTGAAGAAAATGGCCTGAACAAGATTTCAAGATAAGGATAGGTGAGATGGACTTGCATCGAAGGGAAAGGCAAAGAAAGGTCCCAGTCAGGGACAAGTCGGACATGGAGGATAAAAGAAGAAGAAGGATTTTTCGAAGATCAAATGCTTTAGATGTGGTGAGTTTGGTGACTACAATACCCAGTGTCATTAGTGGAAGAAGGATGAAAATGAGAAGTAGGATTAGGAAATAGCTTTAGTAAAGATTGATCAGTTTTCCTCCAATCAGGATGAATACTTCACTTTGTATGCAGTTATACGTCTAGGAGAGAGGTGGGAAGATATTGATATCTAGACTCTAGAGTTGCACATAGCTAGGAATGATCATTTGAGGAGAGCATGAGACAGGTGTTGAGCATCATATAGGTGTTTAGCATTGGGTAGGTGTTTTGTCTTGGATCAATACCCTTTCTATAGGGGGCCACAATATTTAGTAGTAGATGGATCAATGTTGACGACGGCGTAGTTATGTCTTGAGGAATAGTTGCAGTGGTAATTGCAGTTGGATGTTGAGGGGTGTAGAGAAGTTGAAACACTGATAGTTACTAAGTGGACAATGCAAAGTATAGTAGCAGTCAAAGACTCAGAAAGAAGCTGCAGAGCCACTTCAGTAGTGCAGTTGATTTAGAGATTTGGTCTAAGTTGTAGTAGTTGCAGCAGTAGAAACAACATGAGATCAGTTGCAACCTAGAGCAGAGTTGGTAGAAATACAAGATGTTCACTGCAGCATCATCAAAACACATATGCAAGGTGTTTCAACTCAGAGCAGTAGTTGAATCAGATTTGCATAGTGGTTGGGTGGGTAGTGGCAAGTTGCTACAATTTTTAGACATTAGCAACATATATGGGAGTATGTTATGAGATCATCTAGAGCACATTCCTCGCTAAGAGGGATTGTTATGTTTTAATGATTCGGAAGCATCAGACATGTGTTTTAGTCTTGACTTTGATCAGAGAGGCTTAGAAACACAAGAAATCAAAAACCTAGAGAACATTTCAGGAGGAAACACCTAGAGATTCCTGAATTAAGTTAATTAGACAATAATTAATTTTTTCCTAACTCTGCCTTAGGAAATGTGATTAATTAATAGGAATTAATTGAGAAATGTGAGATTTCTCTAGAAACTCACATGGATAGACTTAGAGATGATCTTACTTGTTGATGAGGATTTAATCATGGGTGTTGGTGAGCCAATGAGAGATTATAAAAGGAGGTCAATGGGGTTTATAGAAACACACAAGCGAGTGAGTTTCCTTGGGAGATCAATTTTCTAGAGAGTAGAATTCAACCAAAAAAATTCAATCTAGAAGGAAGCAGGAGCAAGATGGAGGTCAGTAACAGATTTCCGGAAGAGGATTCTGTATGTGGAAGAGTTAGTTGAGAGAGGGATGAGTTTTCCTCATGAAGATATGCAAGGAATGCATAGTAGGGCTTCAGAGGAGAGTTTGATTCAGCCAAAGGAGTAAATTCATTTTTGGATGGCTAGGATAAATTCCAAGAGGCCAAATGAGTCACTTCCAAGGGCAATGACAAGAAACCCGCAGTGAGTTATCCATAAGAGGGATGCCAAGTTATTTGGTTGGCATAATACCTATTTGAAAGCCAATATGTCTTGCCAGGTTTCTTTGCACCAACTTGTTTGTGTTGAAAAAGTACATGCTATATTTCTCCCCATTAATCATCATGCTAGAGGCTGCTTGAAAATCAAAGAGGATCTGATTTGAACCCCTGGTATCTTGAATATTCAGCTCACCAAATAACATAATATCATACATGAATTGTTGATGGTTGATGGGAAGATCATGACCCCATAATTGCAATCCTTTGATAATCCCTTGATCTATCACCACTTTGATATATCTCCCAAGTCCTTTAATAACTAGAATGAAAAGGAAAGGGGAGAGAGGATCCCATTGATGAGGACTCCTAAACACTTTGATGGTGTGAGGGGGTGACTCATTTAGTAGAATAGAGGAGAATGGGGTATAAATTAAGGAATGGATCCACTAGATACAATTCAATGAAAAGACAAAAAAAGCTAAGATATTAAGAAATTATTTCCATTTCGATTTATCATAAGCCTTGAATAAATCAAGTTTAATGACCATTCCTAGTTTCTTTCTCTTCTTAAGTGAGTGATCTATCTCATGGGCCATGATAATCCCATCCAAGATCTATTTGTCCTTAACAAATCAAGTTTTTCATGTTTGTATATGGTGTTTTAATAGTGGCTTAAGCCTTCTCACTATGATCAAGACTTATCTCAATGAACGAGGAGATAATCTTGTCGATTACATTGCATAGAGCAATAATTCTAAAGCCACTAGTGGTACTAGAATGATTGGTCTTGGGAATAAAAGTAAAAAAGGTAGCATTTAAGCCAAACCATACTTGATGAAGGCTTCTCGACTCCTCTACCACAGAATTTACTTATTTTCTAATGAACCTCCAACAAACTTTGAACAAGTCTGTAGTGAAACCATCTAGACTTAGTGCTTTGTTGCCAGTCATCTCCTTAAGTACTTCTTCCATCTTGTTGAAAGAAATTTCTTTCATTAATGTTGTGTTTTGTTCAAGACTAATCAATTTTGGAATATGTTCTATAATCCTTGATATGGCGTCCTCTCTATCTGATCCATCCTAATAAAGAAGATCTTTGTAAAAAGAGACCAATTCTTCCTTGATGTTATTGTGTTTAATTAACCTATATCCTTCCTTAAATACATGGAGAAGATATGGTTGTGATGTTGAAACTTTACTAAAGCTTTATGGAAGAATTTGGTGTTTTTATTTTCCTCCCATAACCATTGTATTCACAACTTTTGACACTAAAGGATTTCCTTCGTTTTTTTCGTGATTTGTGGTCATGAATTATTTTCTTCTTCCTCCTCAATCAATTATTCTATGCTTCCTTACTTAATTATGGTGGCCTAAATTTCTTCCATACACTCCTCAAGTTTTTAGTTGTCCTAAAAACTATTACCAAATTCCTCCTGGTTCCAATAATTAATTCCTAGTTTTAATTCCTTTATCATATGCTGGAATGCTTTCATCTAATTGTTCCCTTGGGCTGGAATCTCTTGCCACCACTCCTCAATTTTCAATGTAAATTAATGATTTTGAAGCTAGAAGTTTACAAATCGGAATGGCCTATTATAGGGGGCCATTTTCAAATCTTTATAACCTGATAAGTCAGTGATCAAGACCTAGGCTTGGAAAAATTGCTACTTCCATGAATAAATATCTACCCATCAACTCTTTAGAGAAAGAAATCAGCCTAAACTATAGGCCACTTGATGTTGTCCTTCGCGGTGATTGTTCCATGTGTATAACCCATTGACTATTTCCACATCGACTAACTTTAACTCTTGGATCTACTTCTAGAATAAAAGCACCACTGGTTCTAGCCTTTGGATCCAAACTTTTTTCTCTTCGAGTCAAAAAATCAAGTTAAAGAATCCACCTAGGATCTAATATGCCCCCCTGGAAATATATTTCCATGTCCCTCAATTAATTAAGAAAGCCTTCTTTTCTCCTAGCTAGTACTAAAGGTATATAGACTGACCAATAACCACACGACCTCCCCATATCCTAAGCACCGAAAAGGTCCTAAAAAGATGTTAGGTCTGGCTACCCAATCCCAAAAAGTGACCCAATGGGGATCTCAAATCACTGTGATACCCCATGCACTGCCTCTTGAGTCTATTGTCATAGATTCACTTGCTTTCCAACATCTACCCATAATCTCTCCTAACATCAAGTTTGAAAATTTTGTTTCTTGTAGTAATATTATCTCTAGTGTCTCTTTATTAATCCTAGATCTCAAATATCTTTGTTTACTTGTACAATTTAAACCTTTGATATTCCAAGAAACTATTTTCATGGTGCACCAGTGGAAGATTGGAGAATATACTCTATAATCTTGTTAATGTGGACTAAATTTAATAAGAATTCCCCAGCATCTCATAGAAATTCTCTCATTCTCTTGTTTTCTTTCCTACTTCGATCATTTGTGGGTTTCTCCTTGGTTTTATGCAACTAAGATGACCCTTTCTTCCCTACATGCAAGATTGGGGTTCCTCCATCTGATTGGAAATCACTCTTCCACCATTAGCCGTATAGATGGAGAAAGTGTTGTACATGTTGGATCGGAAATCAATTTCCTTTTCGTATATTTTTTCCCAAGTACAAAAAAGATAAATCACTTTCTTTTCATCTGCATTTAGATTATCCTATCAATCTTCCACCCCCAAGATTGAGTTTGTGTTAGCTAGTAATTCTTTGAGATCGGTGTTTGTTAGGCCAAGAGGTAACTCCTCAAACTAAATTGTGTTTTTTCATTAAGGTTGATCATAGATATATACAGGAAGGGAAAGACTCTTGGGCTTCATCTCCTAGTGTCTCTCCATTTTCCAACTCTCCTTATTTTCTATTCACACTATTTTACACATATTCACCCAATCCCAAGGATTGGGTGTCAACATTTGCCCCCTTAATCTGAAGGGATGTTGGTGCATCCAAGCATTGTTCTAAATCTTTTGAACTTTTCTCTTCCAAGTGCTTTGGTGAATATGTATGCAATCTGATCATTTGTGAAACAATGGCATAGATGGATTGTCTTGGCCTTAAAATGATGTCAAATTAGATGGTATTTTTTTATTGATGTGCTTTGTTCGATCATGGAATTTTGGGTTCTTGGTAAACTTTATGGCTGAAATGTTTTCAATCATGACTGGAGTTGAATGCACTTGTTTCACCTGAAAATATTCCTGAATTTTCTTGAGCCACACAATTTCATTTGTTACTTCAACTGCTACCAAATATTCTATCTCTGTTATGGAATCTGTTGGAATTTATTATTTGTGTGACCTCCAGGAGACATCTCCTGATCCAAGACTCATAGCATAACCTAAAGTAGATACCCAATTTTCTTTATCTCCATCAAAGTCTAAATCAGAGTATCCAGTCAAGCTAAAGTTGCCCACTTTTGTATACTTATGTCTACAGCATTGAGTTCCCTTCAAGTTTTTAGAACTTTTTTCATAGTGGACCAATGTCACTCACAAATATTTTGCATGAACCTGGAGAGGATTCCAACAACAAATGGAATTTCTAGTTTGGTTGTAGTCAGGTAGTTGATACTTCCTACAAGTTGTCTATACTTTGTTGAATCCTCAAATTCTTTTGCTTCAGTGGGTTTGAGCTTTAGATCTGTTCCATTGGATTAGTCAAAGGATTGCACTCAACCATGCCAAACTTGTTCAATAGATCTCCAATGTACTTCTTCTGAGAGAGTAATATAAACTTTAGATGTTGATTTAATTCAATACCAATATAGTAGTGAACATACCCCAACTCTGTCATTTCAAATCCTTTCCTCAATTCTTCTTTAAGGATGCAATATAGCTCTCATTGTGCCCTGTCATCAACAAATCATCTACATACACCACAAGATATACAACTGTTTTTCCAACTTTCTTGGAAAACAAAGTTACATCAACAATATAATAATGTTTTAAGTTTAGTTTCATAAGATGCTCTATTAACTTCATGTACCAGGCTCGCAATGCTTACTTGAGGCCACACAATGACTTGACAAGCTTGCATACTTTATGTTCTTGACCCTTCACAACAAATCCTTCATGTTGGGACATAAAAGCATTCTGTTTCAAATCTCTATTCAAGAAAGTAGTTTTTATATCCATTTGATGGACTTTCCAACCATTCTTAGATGCAAAAGAAAAGTGTGTCTAGATGGGAGCCCATTTTGCTGTGGGGGAAAAACTCTCCTCACAGTCGACCCCTTCTTTTTGTGATTTTTTTTTTCTACAAACCTTGATTTGTGCTTCTCAAGTGAGTCATCAACTTTATACTTGTTCTTGTAGACCCACTTGTAGCCTATTGGTTTGGTTCCCAATGGAGGATCAACCAACTTCCAAGTGCCATTCTTTGTCAAGGTATCATACTATTTTTACATCACTTCTTTCCATTCATCATGAGAAGAGGCTTCTCTGAAGGAAGTTGGTTCAAAATATGAAGACAGATTCAGTTCACAATCATAAGAAATATCCATATCAACAAGTGAATCAAAATATCCTACATCACCTCCATTTTTGCTAGTTGAATTTCTTGTTGTTGTCTTTCCAACCTCATCAAGGTGAAAACTTTCAAGTGTCTTTGTTAGCCATTTTGGAGGACCATTTTGAGATGGCCTAGGCTGCTCAGTTAACTAAGTTTGGGTTGAATCAAGATTGAGTCTCCCAATTCTATCATTTACATCACTAAAAGTGTCATTAGTGGTTGGAGGTTCATGTGGGGGAGAGAGTGCTTCAGAATAAGTTTCCACATGTTGATTTAGTATAGGAATCCTCCCTTCAAGATGTGGAATCACACTATCAAATTTTTAAAAGGACTTGGCATGTTCGAATCTATCCAAGCAATCAAGACAGTGCTCAACAACATTGTTATCCTTGGAAGATTCAAGAAAGATCACATCTCTAGACACTACAAAATTCTTATTAACTTCATCATAGAGACAATATGCTTTGGAGGTATTTGAATACCACAAGAAGATACACTTACGACTCCTTGCACCAAGTTTGTTTCTTTGTTCCTTAGGTATTAAGGCATAACAAGTGGAATCAAAGACCTTAAGATGCTTTACCGAAGGAATGTGGCCATACCACATTTAATAATGGGTCTTGTTTCTAATAGCATTAGATGGACACCTATTCTTTATATACACTATACATAACACATAGAACTGCATCAGCCCAAAACATTAATTTTACATTCTTGAAAAACATCACGGAACGTACCATATTCAAGATTGTCCTGTTTATTCTTTCAGCTACTTTATTTTGTTGAGGATTATAAGGCACAGTTGTTTGATGCTTGATCCCATGTTGGCGAAGATAGTTTTCAAATTCATTTGAAGTGTATTCTTTTCCATTATTAGTGAGAATAGAGCTAATATGAGATTGTGCGTCATTTTCAATCCATGCATGAAAGTTCTAGAATGTTTGAAAAGCATAAGATTTGTTCTTCGATAGATAAACCCAACACATTCTAGTGTAGTCATCAATAAATGTCATCATATATTTATTTCCATTTGCAGAAGGAACAAGAATTTGGCCACATAAGTTTGAATGAATAAGTTCAATTTTTCTATTTGCTCTGGAATATGAATCATGAAAATATTGTTTGTTGTTCTTTCCTAATATACAAGCATCACATTGCTTAAGTTTCCTAGGAATTGTAAGAAAATGAGTAACACCACTTTTCTTCAACATACAGAGGTTTTCATAATTCAAGTGTCCAAATGTAGCATTCCATAAAAGACTTGATGGAAATGTACCTTCATCATAATGAAAACTGTATGAGAATTTTTTTGCACGAGCAGATGTACCTTGTAGCTTCAAAATTATTTCTTTTTATATCCCCATCATGACAAGTGAGCGATCTAATGCTTTTATGACCTCAACATTGCCATCAAACATATGAATGGAGTGTCCTTGCTGGCTGATGTGAACTAAAGACAAAAATTTTCTCTTCAGCTTTGGGAAATATAAAACATCATTCAGAAAAAATTCTGTAAGACCAGATAGTTTGAGCCTGATTGTGCCAAGCCCTGATGGCTTTAGTTTTGAGTTGTCTACAAAGAATACTTCTCCATCAACATTTTCAGTAAATTATTCAAAAAATTCTTTTCTAAAGGTCATGTGGCAAGTTGCTCCTGAATCAAGCAACCAATAATTTTTCCAAGAAGCAAGTGAAGCATTAAATAAGTCTTCTGTTACTCTGATATTATAATGTGCCACAACATAGTGAGTGGATTCAAGTGCTTTACCTTTCCCTTTGTTATTGGTTTTACCTTTGGCTTAATTTGTTTCTTTATCAATTCTATCCCAAGGAAACTTACTTGTGGATGCATCATGTCCATCTCTATTGTAGTGTATGCAATGAAGATCAAACTTTTCTTCTTGGAACCGTCTAGCCCCCCTACCTCTAAAATTCCTTCTTCCTCTACTTCTTTGGCCACCTCTTCCTCTAGAAGAATATTGTGCATGATTCTTCTCTTTATGTGAAAGAAACACAAATTCTTTAGAAGACTTAGGAGATGACTTCTTCCCAAAATCCTTTTCTCTCTCAACAAACTTCTTCTCAAGGGAGTCAAAGGTAATCTCCTTGAGGTTTCCACTTGCTTGCAATGACTCAAGATAATTTGAATAAGTGGGATATAGTGCTTTGACATAAGATATAAGAGGAATGTCTATTTGAACACCAGTGGTTTTGATATCATGCATAATAGATCTTACTCGTCATGCTAAAGCAAGAGGATCATAAATTTTCAATTCAAGACTAAAAAATTTAATCATCAATTACACAACTTCGAGTTCACATTGTGATTCATAGAGTTCCTTCAACTTCTTTAAGGCTTGAAAAGCATTTGAAAATGGTGAAATATGGTGACTCACCTCTTCATTTACAGATGTTGCAATCAAGGCATAAACATTGTTGTTCTTGTTTTCCCAAATGGCAATCTCCTTATCTGAGGCGGGCTTTGCAGGTTCATTATTTCCTTCTCCTACACAAACTCCTTTTCGCAATTCATTGAAAATGAGAGTGTGTTTTATATTCCATGACCATTCAGGATAGTTCATAGTTCTCTTCTCCAGAGAAAACTACTCCAACAATAGATTTCAATGAATGCCTTTTAAAAATGTACTATGTTGCCAATATATAAAAAATTTGCACTTCTTGTGGTAAAAACTACAATTTTGATATATATATAGCAGAGGTATATATGGGGGAGGGCTTATATGGGGGGAGGGTTATATGAGGGGAGGTCTTATATGGGGGCATTTTTTTTTAATAGTTACATGATAAAAAATTTAATCAATTTAATTGCATTTATATACTTGATTAGAAGTATTGGTTGTGCAATGCTTTATTGGAGCCTCCATATAGCTGGATAAGTATTCCAAGTTGCAGTTATGGTTAGATTGTGTTAATTATCTTCTATATAGGTTATTTAAAAAAATGAATTTCTACATAAGATAGATTTTCCATTATGATATTTGATTTCTGTCAGATATTTTTATTCATTTTATTTAGTACTTATTTATTATTACATATTAACATAGTTAAATTTGGCAGTAATTTAATGAGGTAATTGTTTTTAGGATATTCTTTTGTCTAAAATTTGAGTATGACAAAGGTTTTTCAAGGTGATGAATCCATTTCAATATTCAAAAACACAATCTAAATGACAAGACATCGTGATCTCATCAAGAAATCTATCACTAGATTCCAATGAAAAATGATAGAAAATCACCTCGTTAAACTATGCCACTAAATTTATATTATATTAAGAAAAGACATTAATGGATCTTGTATTCATGTTTAGATATGTTAAGAATTAGTTGATTTTAAAAAATTGGTTTTATAAAAATACACATATATGTTCATAACGAAATAGTTATTTGTATAGTTTTTATCTAGTATATTGAAAATTATTGAAAATTATATTAATGTGAATCATTTATTTTGTTTAAATTATAAATAATAAATTCATGATTTAATTTATATATTTTTTAAAGTTATTTGAATTTTGAAAATCATGATTTTGATTAACTTATTATTTGAAAATAATTATAACCCTTAAAATATAGATTCATTGGTATAAAAAACACCCTTGCATTGCATTACTAAATAGCTTCCATTTTGCAAAATGTGTATTGACTCAAGATTAACATAAGTAACATTACACATGACATCTAAAGTAATGTTTAAAACATTTTATTAATTTTGATTAACTTATTATTTACAAATAATTATAACCCTTAAAACCTAGATTCATTAATATAAAAAACACCCTTACATTGCACTACTAGATACCTTTCAATGTGTATAATGTGTATTCACTCACGATTAACATAAGTAACATCACAAATGGCTTCCAAGATAATATTTAGAACATCATATTATTGTCAATAATAAACACAATTAAAATGTATCATTCTAAATAATTTATGTAAACTTAACCTATTAAATTCTTAATTTAAATTTATGCATTTTTACTTAATTACAAATTTATAAAGACTTTACTTGAGCTATGTATGTTCACCTTAATAAGCTCATGTGAATCCAATCTAATAATTTTTATATACAAAGAATGCTAACTTCGTCTTGTATTATTACGTCCTACAATATATTGCAGTAAGAGATAAACCATCTTCAATAACTAAGAAACTTTCCTATAAAACATTAGCTTATCTATTTGATTTCCTTAATAGTAATGAATAAATTATGTATGTAACGTATGGTATAGAAAATACTACTCGAACATGCTAGGAGAATATGCCATTTATGGGATCAATTTGTGGGATTTTTTTATTTATTATTTTCTAAATTTAGAAGTACAAGGAAATGTTCATAACTCTATGTCGAAGATATCAATAATTATATTTAAATAATGAAGATATCAATAATTATATTTAAATAATTAATTTTATGTTTTTGTTATTTTTTTTAAGTTTGGTAGGATTATATTTTTATCATGTTCAATATATCATTTTGATTAAAGTTGAGAATTGAACCAGCTATTTCATATCAAAGAAAACAAGACACCGGATCTATCCAAGACCCTTGACATAATTTTGTTATATTTTATTAAATTTATTTTAAATAAAAATTATTTTTAAATAAAACTTATTTTATAATATTAGAATATTTTATAGAAAAACGTTTCAAATAAGAGTTATACAAGAATATAGAAAAAGTTCTAAATTAAAGGTGTTTGATTATATTAAAATTTATTGCAGAGCGTGGAGAGTACCAAATATTGGTAAGATATTTTAAGGTCCTTTCACAATCACTAAAGATTGATGGCCGTTTTCGTGAAAAAAGGTTGGCCGACTTCATAAAAGCTTCTGTCCTTTGAATTCGTTTAAATCGTGAAACTTATTTTAGGGTGAATATATGTAAATTCAAGTTTGGATGTGTTAATTTTGTTTCTTTCCTTCTCCTTTTTCGGGGAAGATTATAAATTACAAATCAAAATTTTCAACAAAGTTTGTAAATGTTATTTATATTATATTTAAAGTAAACAAAGTCTGTAACGGTTATTTATATTATACTTGTAGTAATAGGTGTGTTTATTTTGAGATAGAATTTTAAAATTTTTAATTTAATTATTAAATGGATGCTATAAATTTAATGTTTATTGAATATTTTAAAATATTTTAGTAATAGTCATATTTTAAAGTTTGAAATTTATGTTAAAAGTGATTATGTTTTTTTTTTAATTAAATTGATTAATTGAAAAAATGTTAGACAAATATGTGTCATATAACCATGAATTATGGTTTTTTGGATTTGTGGTATTAGCAAACCATAATATTGGCCCATAGTATTGTAACAAAACCTATTTATATGTTAAAAATATATATTCTAAAATGAGGTGAATCTTCATAATTAAGAAACTTGTTATATGTTTTTTTAATATATATATATATATATATATATATATATATATATATATATATATATATATATAATTCGCTTATTTATTTATTTTAATAATAATAATAATAATATAACTATGCCCATGGGGTGTAGCTCAATTAGTAATTGTCTTGTTATGATGTAATATGTAAAGCATGAGGTTCAAAGTCCAAATCCCTATAGGTTAGACAACAGAACAATAATAATATAGTTATAATTTTGTTATTATTATTATTAATTTTTTTTTTTAATTTTGACAATATGAAATGTATTATAAAATAAATATTTAGATGTTTATTAACATTTACCATTTTTTAAATTCATATAACTAAATTAATATAAATATTTTTAATTTCAATTATATATATATATATATATATATATATATATATATATATATATATATATATGTGTGTGTCAAAAGAAAAAACCGTTGGTTTATATAATGTATTAGTACATTTTTTAGCAAAATGTGCTTCCATGATAACCTACAAATTAACAATAGAAACTCCCAAAAAGAAACTAGTGGAGAAATTCTAAGCATAGATATAGATAATCATCATAGACGGTTGGCAAACATACTAACAGCTTCAGAATTGCATTGATTTACAATCTTTTCAAAATGCATTTTACCAATCGAGCAACAAGCGACCGAAAGGGACAAATAATGAAACAAAAGCTAGGGGATGGGGATAGAGCCCTCATCTCTGGTGATGTCATGCTCTAGGTGAATGTAGTGCATGTGACCAACATCGTCCGAGAGGCCTTTCTTGGAGAGGGAGTTTGCCATCACATTATACTCCCGATAGATGTGTTGGAAATTGATCAATGAGAAAGACTGCCTGAGAAGTAGTATGTGGGATATCCAACCATTGAGGTGAGGGGAGAAAAAGTTTGTGTCGGTTGACATCCCACCAATAAGGACCAGAGAATCCCCATAGACATGTAAACTGTCAATCGATAATCTTCTGGAAAACCAGAGAAGCCCTCAAAGGGACAGGACTTCTGCCCTCGTGTTAGTGATAGATCCTACATTCCAAGAAATCTTGTAATGTTGACAATGGTCCACCCTTAGCCACACTCCACAACCACAATTGCATCTATAAGCAACATCATCGAAAAACCTACTTAGGTGTTGTATGGGATGAGGAATTATCATGTGCGAGAGATCCTTGACATTTTGAGAGGGGTTCTTATAAGGCTTCAGACATAATAATATGCTATGAACAATTTTGTGCATATTAATTTGCAATCCCGCAAAGATTTGACCATTTATGACTCTCCAAATCTCCCAGAAAATATAGTGAGGAGTCACCTGAAAATTCCCTTCATGTGTAATACCCCAACGAATACATTACTCTATGTTAAGATATCTCCTGCAAGGAATGCTTAGGGAGATGAATATTTTGTTCAAGACTAGTATAGCCACGGGCTATTCTAGAATAAAAAGATGAACATTAGTCTCATTAGATTCGATGCATAGATGGCATCTGCCAGGCCCGCTAAAACCTCTCTTACAAATATTTTCCCAAGTAGGAGTCTTGTTCTGCTAGACTAGACACACATAGAGGATGATCTTAATCGACACAACTAATTTCCAGACTTTGCAGAACCAGCAAGGATCGTTAAGAGAGAGACAAGATAAGATAAGATACATGTAAGTGTCTGCAACCTCCACAATTTTTTATCACAACTTTCTAGTACAAGTGATATGGTCCCCCTCCATAGATCTATAGAGACTGGCATTTCTGAGAGTTAGTGTGGAAGCCTCCCATTCAACAACACATAGACCATCTAGAACAAACTCCCTAACTGTTTTCCATAAACAAAAACCACCCTACCAATGAGAAATAACCTAATCCAAAAGAAAAATGCCTCTAAAGTGGAATCTCCTCAAAGTGTCCTCAGATAGAAAACATGCCCCTTCCACACCCTGAATATTGTTATTGCTAATGTTAGTATGAAATTTCTTAGAAGATGAACCAAGAACATTCCACTTAAGTCATTGGGTGACACGTGACCCTAACAACAATTTGTGGTTGCTTACATTTTAGATCTACAATAATAAGACTAGAAAAACTTGCAACAAAACAACATAAATGATTTGAAATAGTACACAACAATATCTATCTATATATATATATATATATATATATATATATATAGATATATATATCCAATGTAATAACCCAAATGGAAAGACATTTAAAATGAATAATTTTTTATTGATAACACCTGGTAAAGGATATCTACAAAAGGGTATGCAAATGCCCCTCCGTGGGATGGGTCCTTTGATGTCCTTGATGCTTCAGTAATTGATTCTCTCTTTCAATGCATGAAAAACCCAAAACAATGTGGATAAATCAAATGGGACCTCAAGTATAAATAGACAATAATGGTGACGATGATAATGATCATGGTGAAGAATGAATGGAAAACCCTCCTATTTATGACAAAGTATTGTGTTGATCTAAAAAATGGAGAATAATAAAATAATATTGACCAAATCAGGATCTAACCAATAGGAATACTTTATTATATTTTTTGGAGTGGAAAAGGATTCAAAATGGTAAAATATCTTTATTTAAAAATAATTAACAAATAAAATGATTTATTAATTATTTTGTGAGGACTAAGAATGGTGTGAAATTGAAATAATTATTAAATAGTGATTTATTTATTTATTCCTAGGTGATTTAGTCAAATGTGATAAGGAATAACTATGAAATAATGATTTAATAATTATTCATAGAGAAAATTAAATAAATAATGATTTATTCAATTATTCTCATGGCTTTTTAAAAATTTTAATTAGAAATAATTTAATAAAAATCGTTTACTAAATTATTTCCCATGGTGAAAGTGATTTTGCTATGGTAACATTAATCTTACATGGTGTATTTTGATCCACCTAGTTAGAAATGGCTAGGTGATGATTTTTTGGTGATAACATATTCCCCCCCAACATATGAGTGTTAGGCGGAAATTGTATGGCCAAAATACATTGTAGGTCACACTTCCACGAGTCTGTTGAAAATAGCAACAAGAAATGATAAAAATAGAATCCAGAATATTCCAATTTTAATTTGTCCTTGAATTAAAATTGTGAATAAAATCGAATTTAGTCTCACCAGCTGCAATTAGTTATGGGTTGATTAGTTGGATAAATTCAAGTTAGAAGTCTTTCTGAAGTCATGCAAGAGTTATCCCTTAAATTAAGGAGATTATCCCTTAATTAAGGAGATAAGATTGAATTATATTTGAGTTGTAATTAGTTGACTCAGTTTACTAAGTTAAGTCTAGTTAAATTAGTTCCAAACTATTTGAGGAACAAATAGAGTTAACAGTCAGTTGATGCAAGCATGCACTCAACGAGTGTACTCCAGATAACTAAAGATTCCCTCATCAGAAACTCATGCATGTCTATTCTGAGAAAGCTCCAGTTGAGCTAAATGTCAAGGATAGTGTACTATCAGTTGCATGTGTTTTCCTATAAAGGAAACTCATGCATGCAGTCAAGGTAAGGTTCCTTGAGGATTGCACAGTTTTACAGTGTGTAAGAGAAGTGTTCCACTTAGTGAGGCGAGAGTCATCCACTAGGAACAACACAAGGAAATAGGAGCTTGGAGGGTAGAGGAGAAGGCTTGTGAGAAGCTTTGATTGCCTGTGAGCATCCAAGAGGATTGTACTAAGAGCTGGCTAACTATGAGAGCTAAGGCTTTGTATAATTCTGATGTATTTCCACCTTGTATGATAATACAGATAGTGGGGTTTTTAGCTGAGGTTTTCCCCTGAGTATTTTCTTTATTTCATGTGCATTGATTCTTCTTCTTCTAGTTATATGTGTTCAACTCGATCTTGCTCAATCTTTAAGCTTCCGTAAATTAATAGTAGAAGTAGGTTATAGTATTTTGCTTTGGTATATTGCATTATCAGGTTAATCTACAGTCATATTTTCTACATAGTCTTAGAGTGAGATTTGTAGAGAATTTGAAGAATTTCCACATGGCATCAGAGCCAAGTTTATCGGATTTGTGAATTGTATACAGAGAAGAGAATTCGAAGTTTGAAGTTTGGGGTTGCAGGTGCAAATCAAATTCTTATCATACTTCAAGGTTGGCCGATGGTGTTCTGTGGCTTGAGACTCAAGTATGCCTTAGAAGGTAGCTCAAATTACATAGCATGGAAAGATTGGATGGAGGCTGTATTAGAAGACAATGGCTTGAAGGATTTCATTGATCAAGAAATCCCAAAGCCAGGTTCAACTAAAGCACAAGAGTTGGTTGAGTGGAAGAAGTGTGTGGTGAGGGCGAGGTGGATCATCCTTGAGGGAGTTCAAGAGAATATTGTCTCAAGTCTCCATGGGAAGGATACTCCATATTCAATGTGGAAGACATTGAAGGACCTCTACCAAAACAGTAGCAACCAGAGGAAATTGGCGCTCAAGGATAAGCTTCGAAGAATCAAGATGGAGAATGGCGATACTATTTACACTTATTTGAACAAGCTCACCACTTGCAGAGATGAGCTTAGCAGTGTGGGAATAACTGTTGCCAATGATGATATGGTGAGCCTCGTTCTCCTTGGCCTTCCAAAGAGTTGGAATAGCTACCAAGACTCTGTGAATGGAAGGGAGAAATTGCCGGATTGGGAATGACTGTGGTCAAATCTCATGCAGAAGGAGATCAAGAGGAGCACTCGAGATGGTTCTTCATCCAAGGATGATGATGAATAAAATCTGGCCTTAGTGTGTAAGGAAAGGAAAGGGAAGGGGAAGGATTCCCATTCCAAATCGATTTCTTCTCATGGAGGGAAGAAGGGTGACAAGTCTAAGTGAGATGCTTTAATTATCACAAGAAGGGACATAATGTGACTAATTTCCCATCGAAGAAGTCCAAGAAGGGATCCTTGAAAGGATCGGAAGGTGAGGCATTAGCCTCTCAATTAGAAATGGACTTTACCCTCATCACATGCATGGTGTCATCAATGATGGGTTGTGTTTGGTATCTTGACAGTGGAGCCTCATTCCACATGACCGGTGATAGAAGTTTATTCAATGCCTTGGAGGAGAAAGACCTCAAGATGCTCATCGAGATGGGTGACGACAAAAGGTATAGTGTTTCAGGAGTGGGCAAGATTTCTTTTTAGAGGGAGCATGGAGCTCCTATCACCTTGATAGATGTGAATTATGTGCCTAGACTGAAGAAGAACTTGGTATCAGTCGCGATGTTGGAGGACAAAGGCTATGATGTTGTCTTCAGTAAAGGAAAGTTGTTCCTTAGACACATTACCATGAGATAGATGAAATAGATCGGTTCATGAGCCAAGAACCTATATGCTCTTGAGGTTCAAGATGCATGCAAAGCCTTGAGGAGAAAGGAAAATGTTAGAGACTTGGTGGTTGAGAGGGAGAGTGAATTACCTCTCCACATGCAGTCCCAGAAGAAGTCTCAGACAACTGTGGAGGAGCCACAATTGGAGAAGTGGGTAGAGGGGTCACATGTAGCCATACCTCTAGGTGTGAGGTGGGGCGATGTGAAGTGATAGTCTTAAGAAGGCTGAAATTGGGCAGTGTCCACTGAGAGGTTTTATCTCATGGATCGTACCTTGCTACAGCAGCCCAAAGTACATAATAACGGGAGGAATAAGTGGGATTGATGCAGTCAGAGATCAAAGTGATAGAGTCTAGAGAATTCAGATACTAAAGAGTGCATAGAAGGATTGACAATAGTACAGAAAGGCAGAGTCAGCTGAAGTGCAAAGTTTTTAGTTAACAGAGGCAATAGCAGTTAGAGACTTTGATGGCAGATGCATCATACTGATTCAGGTTGGATGTTTTTTTTGTTTCTGGAGTTACTGGAGCTACAACACTTGAGAGAAGTGTTGCATGCAGAACATTCCAAAGGTTCACAATCGAGATCGAGTTTAATTCCTTTCTTATTGAGAGGGAGTGTTGAAAATAGCAACAAGAAATGATAAAATAGAATCCAGAATATTCCAATTTTAATTTGTCCTTGAATTAAAATTGTGAATTAAAATCGAATTTAGTCTCACCAGCTACTTGGAATTAATTAATTAATTCATTATGGATTGATTAGTTGGAGAAATTCAAGTTAGAAGTCTTTTTGAAGTCATGCAAGAGTTATCCCTTAAATTAAGGAGATTATCCCTTAATTAAGGAGATAAGATTGAGTTATATTTGAGTTGTAATTAGTTGACTTAGTTTACTGATTTAAGTCCAGTTAAATTAGTTCCAAACTATTTGAGGAACTAATAGAGAGTTAACAGTCAGTTGATGCATGCATGCACTCAACTAGTGTACTCCAGATAACTGAAGATTCCCTCATCAAAAACTCATGCATGTCTATTCTGTGAAATACCCAGTTGAGCTAAATGTCAAGGATAGTGTATTATCAGTTGCATGTGTTTTATATAAAGGAAACTCATGCATGCAGTCAAGGTAAGGTTCCTTGAGGATTACATAGTTTTACAGTGTGGAAGAGTAGTGTTCCACTTGGTGAGGTGAGAATCATCCACTAGGAACAACACAAGGAAATAGGAGTTTGGAGGGCAGAGGAGAAGGCTTGTGAGAAGCTTTGATTGCCTGTGAGCATCCAATAGGATTGTACTGAGAGCTGGCTAGCTATGAGCGCTAAGGCTTTGTATAATTCTGATGTATTTCCACCTTGTATGATAATACATATAGTGGGGTTTTTAGCTGAGGCTTTCCCCTGAGTATTTTTTTTGTGTTCAGCTCAATCTTGCTCAATATTTAAGCTTCTGTAAATTGATAGTAAAAGTAGGTTATAGTAGTTTGCTTTGGTATATTGCATTATTGGGTTAATATACATTTAGATTTTATACATAGTATTAGAGTGAGATTTGTAGAGAATTTGAAGAATTTCTACATGGTATCAGAGGCAAGTTTATTAGAGCAAAGTTTATCAGAGCTATGAACAGTATACAGAGAAGATAATTTGAAGTTTTAAGTTTAGGGTTGCAGGTGCAAATCGAATTATTATCATACTTCAAGGTTGGTCAATGGCCTTCTATGGCTTAAGACTCGAGTATGCCTTGGAAGGTAGATCAAATTACATAACATGGAAAGATCTCATGGAGGCTGTATTAGAAGACAATGGTTTGAAGGATTTCATTGATCAAGAAATCCCAAAGCCAGGTTCAACTAATGCACAAGAGTTGGATGAGTGGAATAAGTGTGTGGCGAGGGTGATATGGATCATCCTTGAGGAAGTTCAAGACCATATTGTCTCGAGTCTCCATGGGAAGGATACTCCATATTCAATGTGGAAGACATTGAAAGACCTCTACCAGAACAATAGCGACCAGAGGAAATTGGTGCTCAAGGATAAGCTTCAAAAAAATCAAGATGGAGAATGGTGATACTATTTCCACATATCTGAACAAGCTCACCACTTGTAGAGATGAGCTTAGCAGTGTGGGAATAACTGCTGCCGATGATGATATGGTGAGCCTTGTTCTCCTTGGCCTTCCAAAGAGGTTGAATAGCTACCAAGACTCTGTGAATGGAAGGGAGAAACCATCGGATTGGGAACGAATGTGGTTGGATCTCATGTAGGAGGAGATTAGGAGGAGCACTCGAGATGGTTCTTCATCCAAGGATGATGATGAAGAAAATCTGGGCTTAGCGAGTAAGGAAAGGAAAGGGAAGGGGAAGAATTCCCATTCCAAATTGAATTCTTCTCATGGAGGGAAGAAGGGTGATAAGTCTAAGTGAGATGCTTTAATTATCATGAGATGGGACATTATGCAACTAATTGCCCATCAAATAAGTCCAAGAAGGGATCCTCAGAAGGATTGGAAGGTGAGGCATTAGCCTCTCAGTTCAAAATGGACTTTACCCTCATCACATGCATGGTGTCGTTGATGATGGGTTGTGTTTGGTATCTTGACAATGGAGCCTCATTCCACATGACTAGCGATAAAAGCTTATTTAGTGCCATGGAGGAGAAAGACCTCAAGATGTGCATTGAGATGGGTGACGATGAAAGGTATAGTGTTTTAGGAGTGGGCATGGTTTCTTTTCAAAGGGAGCATGGAGCTCTTATCACCTTAACAGATGTGAAGTATGTGCCTGGACTGAAGAAGAACCTGGTATCGGTCGCGATGTTGGATGACAAAGGCTACAACGTTGTCTTCAATAAAGGAAAGGCATTCCTTAGACACATCACCATGAGACAGGTGAAACAGATTAGTTCATGAGTCAAGAACCTATATGCTCTTGAGGTTCAAGATGCATGCAAAGCCTTGAGGAGAAAGGAAAATGTTAGATATTTGGTGGTTGAAAGGGAGAGTGAATTACCTCTCAACATGCAGTCCCAGAAGAAGTCTCAGACAATTGTGGAGGAGCCACAATTGGAGAAGTGGGCAAAAGGATCACATACAACCATACCTCTAGGTGTGAGGTGGGGTGACGTGAAGTGATAGTCTCAAGAAGGCTGAAATTGGGTAGGGTCCATTGAGAGGTTTTATCTTATGTATCATACCTTGCTACGGCAGCCCAAAGTACATAGTAGCGGGAGGAATTAGTGGGATTGATGCAGTCAGAGATCAAAGTGACAGAGGCTTGAGCAGTTAGATACTGAAGAGCATAGAGAAGGATTGACAATAGTGCATAAAGGTAGAGTCGGCCAAAGCGCAAAGTTTTCAGTTGATAGAGGCAATAACAATCAGAGACTTTGATGACAGATGCATCATACTAATTCAGGTTGGAAGTTTTTTTTATTTCTGGAGTTACTAGAGCTACAAAATTCGAGAGAAGTGTTGCATGCAAAACGTTCCAAAGGTTCATGATTGGGATTGAGTTGAATTCCTTTCTTGTTGAGAGGGAGTGTTGAAAATAGCAACAAGAAATGATAAAAATAGAATCCATAATATTCCAATTTTAATTTGTCCTTGAAATAAAATTGTGAATTAAAATTGAATTTAGTCTCACCAGCTACTTGGAATTAATTAATTAATTAATTATGGATTGATTAGTTGGAGAAATTCAAGTTAGAAGTCTTTCTGAAGTAATGCAAGAGTTATCCCTTAAATTAAGGAGATTATCCCTTAATTAAGGAGATAAGATTGAGTTATATTTGAGTTGTAATTAGTTGACTCAGTTTACTGAGTTATGTCCAGTTAAATTAGTTCCAAATTGTTTAAGGAATTAATAGAGAGTTAACAGTCAGTTGATGCATGCATGCACTCAACAAGTGTACTCTAGATAACTGAAGATTCCCTCATCAGAAACTCATGCATGTCTATTCTGAGAAAGACCCAATTGAACTAAATGTCAAGGACAATGTACTATCAATTGCATGTGTTTTCCTATAAAGGAAACTCATGCATGTAGTCAATGTAAGGTTCCTTGAGGATTGCACAATTTTACAGTGTGTAAGAGCAATGTTCCACTTGGTGATGTGAGAATCATCCACTAGGAACATCGCAAGGAAATAGGAGCTCGGAGGGCAGAGGAGAAGGCTTGTGAGAAGCTTTGATTACCTGTGAGCATCCAGGAGGATTGTACTAAGAGGTGGCTAGCTGTGAGAGCTAAGGCTTTGTATAATTCTAATGTATTTCCACCTTGTATGATAATACAGATAGTGGGGTCTTTAGCTGAGGCTTTCCCCTGAGTATTTTCTGTGTTTCATGTGCATTGATTCTTCTTCTTCTGGTTATATGTGTTCAGCTCGATCTTGCTGAATCTTTAAGCTTTTGCAAATTGAAAGTAGAAGTAGGTTATAATATTTTTCTATGGTATATTGCATTATCGGGTTAATCTACAGTCAAATTTTCTACATAGTATTAGAGTGATATTTGTAGAGAATTTGAAGAATTTTAATTTTAATTAGAAATAATTTAATAAAAATCATTTACTAAATTATTTCCCATGGTGAAAGTGATTTTACTATGGTAACATTAATATTACATGGTGTATTTCGATACACCTAGTTAGAAATGGCTACATGATCATTTTTTGGTGATAACATATTCCCCCCCAACGTATGAGTGTTAGGCGAAAATCATATGACCAAAATATGTTGTAGGTTACACTTCCATGAGACACCAAATGGGGGAGAGAGAGAGAGAGAGAGAGAGCACTGGAGCAATGCAATGAAGGACAAAGATAGAGGGGGCGAGACCTACTAAACTGATAGGAGTCTCCTTTTATGTTGGAGTACATGATCACAAATGAGGTGGGGGAGGTATACCCATACCAATCGAGATAATTGAGTATAAAGAATAATGGTTAGCCCAAAAATGTGGGACTCAGCTACAAAGTACATGATACATGATATGCTATTATCAATGGGACATAAAATAATATAATGAATCACATATACATAACGTGAATGGTTAAACAAAGGTCAAGACTGAATAAAATAATATCTAATTACATGAGACATAATGCCCCTCAAGCTGACATGGTGAGGGGGGATCACAACTAAAGAAGCCTTGCTGAATAGCAAAGGGATCTGAAGATACGAATGGATCATCTGAATGATACATGCATGTTATGGGTGCTGCAAGCAGGCGAAACCAAACCCATCACATTTGCGGAACTACATATTAGGTTGGATCGACATCTGCGGACATCTAGGCATGTGGGGGGCTACCTAAAGGGCCACCCCCTCATGAGGTATGGAACATCTCACACACACCTATGAATCACTAGTACAATCGTTTGGATCACCTAACCATCAAGTGTATTTTATCAATCGTGCGATAAGGAGCTGGCATTGAGCACATGAGAAACAACCAAGTCAAATGCAAAATGATGATTACATAGACTCTATAGGTTCTTCATTCATTCATAAATGAGAGGACAAACTATCCAAGAAATGAAAGGATAATCACCCATACTCAGATCATTAGGGTCTTGGAAGAGACTTATTTTAATCAAGTGAGAATGTGGCTACAGGCCATCATGCTCCCAAGCATGGTATATTCCATCCCAACATATGACGATGGAGGGGATTGATCTCGTATGCAAAGGAGGGAATGATGCCCCTATTTAGATGAGTATGTGGAGTGCCATTATGTTCCGAGTGCTTAAATAATGGATTCAAGCATTCAACCCTATTGACACAAGATCCTACAGAGGATCATGAGGAGATGTAGGGGTATATGTGCCCCCCAATTTTGTATGGATAGATGTATTATGCTAATGGGTATATCGAATGTATTGAGAGTAGTGGACTCCAAACATATTTTGATGATGTGGTTCACCATTTGTTTATGCTATGGATGTCTTCTTACGGGAAGAATGAATAGGTACAATTAGAGAAAGGAAATGTTAGTTTACCGATCTCATTTGGCATTGTATACATGAATCAAATGGACTAGATTTCTGGGTTCACATACATGGTGTCACTATACCAAAAAGTGGCTTCGAATATAATGCACTGGTGCTCACATAGACAACATGGTGGTTGAGAAACAATAATGTCTAATGCACTATAGAGATTCTATGGGTTCTTCTAAGTGGGGAAGAATAATTGTAATAGAGTGGACACTACCAAGTGCACTAGGAGGGTTGGGGAGAATTTCTTCTCCTGGACTCTCAAAAGTGGATTCCCCCTTACCCAAACATTGATTGTCAATGTAATGGCCACAAGGTGGATGTGGATTGAAATCATGGGTTCGAATTAAGGGTTTTTTGAACCAATCAACCTCACTATGAATGAATTATTTAGACTCCACACCATATTTGTCATGGCTTTGCTACAGAAGGAAGTACGTATGATGGTGCATATCATTCCAAGGATAATGAAGGGTGGTCATGGATTCCATGATGTCTTCATCAAAATGGAAGATGGGGAGACTGGAGGAAGAAATACCACATCATGAAGAGGAGATACCTAAGGCATCTTCATGAGAGACAAGGTTCACATATGCATTGTCAATGCTGGGAGACACATGGCTAGTAGATGTGAAATATACCAATGTTGAGACCAAGGTGTTCATCGAAGAAGGTTCAACAAAATCACAATAGGAGACTTCTAGAGAGTCACAATATATCGATCCCATGGATGATGAAAGGTAGAGAATAGGGATGGTAATATATTTCATCTCGACATCAAGGGGAGGGATGACAATGGGTGGTTGAGAGACCTCTTGCTCTTGCATATGAGTGGGACCAAAACCCACAGGTAGAGGAGAGGTTGAATAACTATGAGTGACCTCTAATTCATGAAGCACTTGAAGTGTATCACAAAAGTATTCAAAATGAGGACAATGGTTAGAATAATGGCCATAATTATCACGCAAAGCACGGGGGTGATTCATGAGTAATTATCTCTTCTTCTTAGCTAACTCATGTAAGGTGATATGGACCTCCATAATGTTAGAATCATGGAAGGTATCAGAGACCACATTCTTGATCTGACGGAGTTGAGAACAATTATTGATTACATGAACAACAACATCACAAAAAGCACATGGAGGAGTAAGATTTGGCAGCTTAGGAGGACCTGGATTTATTTGGGCTACCTTGTCTTTGGTTCCCTTTTTCTGGGCCTATCCCCTCTTACGATATGCTTTCACAATAGGAGTAGGTTCCTCTTGAGGTTGTTATGGAACTAAAGAAAAGGAATGGGTAGGAACAACAGGTTGAATCAGGGTCAAAGAAGTGTAAGGTTTGCGTTGATTTGTGGGAGTGTTTGCAGGAGGACTAATGTACTAGATTGGGATCCCCAAGGTAATGTTAGGTAAACTCAATGTAGCCATAACAGGTGTAGAATAAAATCCAAGGGGTGGAAACAAGAATGGTGTCTTACCATATGGGTAATGACCTAGGGGAATTGCTCCAAGATGGTTAAGACTTGGTGGAATGGCTCAAAGTTGAAAAGGACTAGGAGAGATACAAGTAGATGGAAGAGGACCTTGAGGAGTAGTACCAGAAGGTTGGGTTGAGTTTGGAATAGTAGGTTGCAGAGATGATAGCTATTGTGAAGGCATACCAGACTGCTTCTGATCAGCCTGTGGCACTTGAAGCATGCATGCACCGGATGAGCTAGGCTCAAAAGGAATGGATGGTGGACCATAATAAGCACAAAGAAAGGTGGAATCTTAGTATACTCCATGAGAGAAATTGGTGAGGGATGGGATAGTTTGATTTTCAGTCATCAATGAGATAGTGGACTGACGTGAATTTTGAGAATTGGGATCATAGTATGTCAACTGATCGATAGTGACGATCTTTCCATTATGAGGGAAGCACATCTTACGGTGAACTTCATATGCGACAACTAACATAACATAGGTATAAATATGACCCAAAAGGATGTTATAATCTAATGGGGCATCAATGACTTCAATGTTAATAGAAACAGTCTTACAGGCAACAGTGATAGGACAGTTGTGATATAAACCAAGGGGCTATGAGGTATGACCATCCCAAGAATAGAGAGTGATGGTGGATGGAGATAGGTCAGGTGAACCAAGTCTCTTCCAAACATTAGCAGCCATCACATAGGTGGAGGCGCCTTCGTCTATGATATATTTTTGGATAGTGGAATTTCTTATGGAGACTGGGATTTGTAATACAACAAATGAAGTTAGGGGGGGATGTTCTAACTTGTCAAAGTCAAAGACAATCATACAATCATCATGGGGATCCACAACACCAAAAGCAGAGATTATAGCTTTCCATTGGGATGGGTACTGTTGGGTCTCTGTTTTGTCTTATTTTTATTTATTTCTCTCATGTTGTTGATTGGCTAAATGATTATTTTCAAAGAGTATTTGTTACTTCTTTGTTTTAACATGATTAAAATAGCATTAATGAGAGTTTAATTAAGGTTTGTATTTTGCGGGATTAAAATGAGTTTGATTATACTTTGGGACATTCCTGCATCATTTCATTTATGTGCCTAAAACATTGCATTTACCTTCTTGCAGCATTTTATGGCTTCCTACACTATGCTGAACTCAAACCTAGTCTTATGCTCTGTTCATGAAGGCAGAGATATTTTCTTAGCAGCATGCAAACTCTTACACTGATATAATTAAGGTTGAAGTTGTGCCTATACTAGAACCCTCCATTTCATGGGGCTCGAATTGTGGCCAATATTGTTGTTCAAGATACGCGGGCTGCGCACTTTGGCAAGCCCTCAACACATGAAATTTTGGCTGAATATTTCTATAAACATCAAACTTTTCAAGATTCCATTCTTACATTATACCCAGTACATGGTGATGACCTTGTGTGATGATTCATTCATCTTAGAATCAAGAGGATAGTACATAACCATCCAAATCTCAAGAAGCATTCATACCGACAATGTTGAGATCTGCGAAATAACCAAGAGAATTATCTTCAGTTTTGATTGATGTTCAAGTGAATTACAACTAGAAGCATAAACTGTGTATAATCTTAATGATACAAAACCACTATGTTTAGCACATCCTAGGCATCCACATTTACATCTCTTTCTCATTAGAACATGCTGCAGATGGCACGACAAGACATGCCCTTGACATACTTTCTGGAGTGGAGAGATTGCCTTGGGAGCCACAGTTCCTTGAGGGTCAGAAATGCAGTCCTTCTCTTTTGAAATAATTACTATGTCATTGTTGGTGTTTGTTATTTCTGCGTGGCCACTTATACAAAAGAGGTGGGTGAATTGGGAGGATTAGCAATTGGAGCAACCATCGCAATGAATGTAAAAATATTTAGACCAAACTCAGGAGCTTCAGTGAATCCAACAAGGACAATAGGACCTGCAGTGGCTAGCAACAAATATACAAGCATTTGGATATACATGGTTGCACCTGTAATCAGTGAGCTAATGGGTGAAATGACTTATAACATGATTGGAGGGACAAAGAAAGTCCAAAAGATAAATTAGGAAGAGTGCGTCATTTGTTAAGGACATGAGCTCTAGCGAATCAATTAACAGCATACCAACTTAGAGATTTTTCGCATTCCTGATACGGTATCCATTCATAGTGGAGATTAAGACCGTAGAGGGATCTATGTCATTATGCCAGGTTTCAAATGTTACCCATGATCATGAGAATGAGAATGGATGGGAATCCATTATGACCGAATCTTCCAGCACCGTATTTGAAGGCCATGAGGGACGTAGCAGTGATTGGGAAAGTCATTATGTGGAATTGAAGGGCAGTTGAATCGCACCTTCCAGTAATAGCCACTCCAAGAAAAGAGGAACGATTCACGAAAATCATTCCCTCTTTCAATATTTAGTTACAAAACTAATTCTTATTCCAACAAATTGTTAAAACTAATAAACTTCTATATTTTAATTGGCTGAATTAAAAGGCCCAATTATAATTTGATGCATATATAATAGATTTCTTGGAGCGCCAAGGGGGGAGTTTTTAGTCAGCTAATCGATCAAGAGAGCTTTAGGGACAATCACAGGGATTGAAGGAAGCGTAGAAGGGAGGAGAAGTTTTCCCCATGTAGCAGAATGCAAATTCTAGTTGTGGATTGCTTCTCCTACTTGCTGGAGTTAAGCTGATGTCTGCATCATGTAAAATATTGTTTTCAGGAGTTAATTGAAGAAATTTTTATCCATGAACTATCTATTTATTTTCTGTATCTAATGGTGTTAATTTCTATGTGAACTGGGAACTCAAAGAGGTGCGACCTGGCTGGGTTGGCTGCCAAACTAGATCAACATTGCTCTGATCTTTTAAACTAAATAGCATTTGAATTCTTATTTTCTGTGTGAATTTTATTTCTTTATTCACAGTTTCTTTCTGCCTTCAATTGATGTTATCAAATTGTCTACAGATGTTTTATTTCCATTTCTAGAATTAATTTGATTTGCTGCAATCTTTTATTCTCAGTTTTAAAGTTAATTTGTTGCAAGTTGTTCCTCTACACACTATTTCATTTGCTGCATTGTTAATTATATTTGCACTTGAAATATTTTAAATAACGATTGCATCCTCCAGATTATCCAAACTTACAATATTGGCTTATGCTGCAACATCCTACCTTTACAAGTTTTAATAAGAATCCTCTGCTCTGGTCGAGAATCGATGGGTTTGTGCTTTGATCGGTTTCACGTTATGCATTTGAATAATTATGAAATGGTGAAATCATTTAATCATTAACTCGTGCATCATTAAGAAGCGATCACATATAATTTTATATTATCTAAAGCTGTGATTCTTATAACGCAAAGCCAACATGTATAAAAGGGAAATTGCACTATGATAATGTTTAATTGGTATTGTAGTTTCCCTTTAACTTCTGGACAATTCTACATGATTCATTTTCAGGGACAAGGAAGGTGAGAGATTCATATTAATTTAATTTCTTTCATAATTTATTTATGTAGTAGATTTACTTGCCGATGCTTCCAAGTTAATTTCACATAGAATTAGTATAGGAAGAATGATTTTGAATTTCTTTTGAATTCCTTCCAGCATTTACAGTCTCTCGATATTGTGTTGACACTATTTGGTTTCCAGTTATGATTTCCTTTTTGAATGTCCTTTTGCATTGTTAATTGCCTTTTATTTCCCACATGATTTAATTTTTTGGATTGGTGTTTTCTCAAATTCTCTTTTAGTGCAGGATTTCATTTATTGATGAGATTAATACGCAAGATAGACTAGCATTTGTTTTGCAGGTTTCCAGGGGCTTTCTCTGGCATTTCCAGTGTTGCGTCTCGAAGTTCACGAAATTTCTGGATTGACAAATTAAATGTTGGTACATTTATAAGCGTTATACTGCTCCCAACATTTTGGCACTGTTGCTGGGGAGGTTCTTAGGGGATTGACCTTGGTGATCTGCCGCATTTGTTTTTTTTCCTTCACCTAGTTTCTCTTGCAATTTTATGTTCTTTGAATTTATTTCTTTCCTGCACTGTTTCTTTAAGGTTTCTCATTTTCTATGATGTTGAAAGAACTCCCCACCATATATATATATATATACCATTCATGTGCTAACGAATGTACCAGTTGCCTTGTTAAAAACAAGAAAATGGTATTTTGAGGAATCATCTAAAGAGGAATTTTTACGCTGCTACAGAGACATACAATTCATCCAACGAAGAATTAACAATTGAAAATTTTAATATTTTGATTGAACATAAGAATTATATTATTAAATCTTTGATTTCAAAATTGGATGATTATCAGGAAGAGCAAAAGAAGGATGACAAACCATTGCTTATCTTTTGCGTTGACTGCAGAAAGAGACACTTCCTTGGAAAGTGTCCACTCAGCAGCCTGAAAGTTTGTAATATTTGTGAAGAGGATCATCTAACAGAACATTGCCCAACACTACCAGGATTACTAAAGGCACTTAGGAAATCAAGTAAGGAATCAAATCGACTACCAGGTATAACTGAAGACCCATCACAATTCGATACCTGGAATAATGTTTATTATCCTAAGCAGGTTCCTCAACATGTTTATAATCTTGTAGTTTCATGGAAAACTTTTAATCCTCCGCCAATCGAATATCCTACTTCATGGCCACAGTGGCCCTCTCCTTTCCCCTCATCCTTGAGCCATATATCACCATGGCCTCAAGAATCGTTTGGATCCTTATCTTTATGGAAATTTCCCATGCAAATTCAACCATATGAGAACCAAAAACAACAACTATTTCTTTCCAATGCACCATTAAATTATCCTCCTCCATGGTCCCAACCGCATGTGCAACCTTACCTTAGCCTTAATCCATACCCTACCCATTATCCTAATCCTTACCCTACTCCTTATCCTTACCCATACCCTAGCTCTCATTCAAACCCTGATCCATACCTTATATGTAACCCTAGTTAAAAGCCTAACTCCAATCCAAAGCAAAACCCTAACCCAAACCATATCATAAACCCTAATCTAAACCATGAGGTTGCACAGGAGTTTCAAACACCTATTCTTCCCATTGAACAAAATACTACATCTTCCATGTTTGGAAAGGGAATGAATTTGGAAACTTCCCCCATTACTACAGAGAATTCACCCCAGGAAGATATAATTCAAAGACCACCAAAGGAGCAATCTTTCATTGGAACTTGTTCTGAAAATGTTGTTGAAACTCAAAACCCTAGAATCTCTCTCAACCATTCTTGTCAATTTGAAAATCAAATATTTGAGCCTAAAATTGAGGGATTTGTCTTTTGTCTTTCACCGAATTCTTTGTGCCTCCAGGAGAGTGACTATCAAATTGTGGAAGACTTGCATCAGTTGGAGAATCATACATATGTGGATTCCATTGAATCCTGGTTTCAAGTAGTCATCAATCCATCTTATTTCCTCATCATTCAGAAACTCTTGGTACCATATCAATTGAAGCAACTGGTTTCTCATGCTTTGGTATGTCTTGAAGTCTATTCTTTGAAACTAAGTGTGAGTATAATCAACATTTTGTTACGCACATGGCTTCATTGGAAGTATGCCTTCACTTAAAGGTGATATTTATTTCTTTAAAAATAGGGTAGGATAATAGGAGAATAATGAATAAAAATGCATAACAACACTCATGAACTTGTGATTCCCTAAAAGCAAAGCTTTTGAAATTTCTATTATCATGCACTCTCATGGTAAGACTTGTCAGAAGAAATTTACACTTAATACCTCATATTTTAAAGTGACTTTGATTATGGATTAGCATGTCAGTCAAGGATATTGTTTTAAGTTATATGTAATACTTTTTCCTATTCTAAGAAACTATCATCTAGAAAATCTTTTCAAATTCCTCTTCAAAGGGACGAGAGAAAAGCCTCGTATGGTGGACCACACCTACAAAAATCTAATAAGCTTTCATAAAGAAACCTGACATGATCAACTCAACGAATATTTGTGGTCATTATCCAAGATGTTTTTTAAATAAGTTCTTAGGGTAGCATGACCAACCAGTAAAGAATAGTAATTAAAAAAATTTCACGCCATCCTGCACTCTTAAAGAGTAGATTTGCTTCCCCACCTATTAAGTAACCCATATGAGGTTAATCATAATCAAAGATTTTTTCTAAAAACATAAATGAATTAATTGAGGAATAGGAGGTCTCATTACGAGCTGACCTACTATGATCATGGGTCCTACAGAGAATGACATTACTGCACTGGTCACCAAGCCTGGGTAATGGCTTTCAGTTGAGAAACGGGAAGACGAAAGGTCTCATTGTGAGCCGACTTCTTCATTCTTATTAGTTCTCGTGAATGGCATTGTCGATAGCTGGTTAACAAGCCAGGGAAGTAGTCTTCAATTAACTTCTAAAAAGAGAAAAAGTAAAATGTTCTTAAACGACTTCGAGTCTATATCTAATAGGTGGGACAAAATCATTTCATAAGATTGAAAGGTATCCCTGTCGAGGCTATGGATGCCCGCTGGCGGCAAGGCCATGCCTGTGGTATTAAAGTTAACTCTACACTATAATTTATTTAGTAGTTTTTTCCTTTCCCTGAACTCACTATTAATCTCTTTGAGAACGGATTTAAAATCCTTCTGTTATTATACCTTGGAGTTCTATCTTTTTGGAATGATTTTTATGGATGCGAGACCCTGAGTGTAGGTAATTCACTATGCCTGGACAAGAAGAGCTTTACTTATACATGGATAATGGTAAAATGGTCATTGTGGGAAGGTATTACTATGTCGACTTTTAACACTATGGATTTTAAATCATGTCACTCATATTTACAATGATGATTTTAAAGTATAACTTTTGATAAGTGGTGCCTTTGGGATATTCTTTTGGAAATTTTAAAATATGACTCTTTTATTCGTGTAATAACACCATTTGTGTAATTTAGTTTTTATGGCAGTTTTCGTTTTAGGTTTTCTTGAAATCAATCTAATAAAATAAAGAGTCCAGCAAACACTCTATTTTAGAGCAAGCTTTAACTAGCGCAGGAAGTGTGATCACGCAAAATTGCAGGAATGTCATTTTGAACACCTACAAATGTTTCTAATTTTGTTTTTTTGCGAGGAAGTAACAATACCGGATTTCCTTGCATGAGAACATGCAAGATGGTTAGCATGGGGGGATTTTGGGTCTCCGTTTTGCCTTATTTTTATTTATTTCTCTCATGTTGTTGATTGGCTAAATGATTATTTTCGAAGAGTATTTGTTACTTCTTTGTTTTAACAGGATTAAAATAGCATTAATGAGAGTTTAATTAAGGTTTTTATGTTGCAGGATTAAAACCGGTTTGATTATACTTTGGGACATTGCTGCACCATTGCATTTACATGCCTGCACCATTTCATTTACCTTCCTGCACCATTTTATGGCTTTCTGCACTATGCTGAACTCAAACCTGGTCTTATGCTCTGATCATGAAGGCATTGGCATTTTGTTAGCAGCATGCAAACTCTTACATTGATATCATTGTGGTTGAAGTTGTGCCTATACTCGAACCCTCTAGTTCATGGGGCTCGAATTTCGGCCAATATTGTTGGGAAATATACATGGATTGCACACTTTGGCAAGCCCTCAGTACATGAAATTTTGGCTGAATATTTCTATAAACATCAACTTTTCAAGATTCTATTCTTACAGTATACCCAGTGCATGATGATCACCTTGTGTGATGATTCGTTCATCATAGAATTAGGAGGATAGTACATAACCATCCAAATCTCAAGAAGCATTTGTACCAACAATTTTGAGATCTGCGAAATAACCAAGATAATTATATTTAGTTTTGATTGATGTTCAAGTGAATTGAAGCTAGAAGCATAAACCGTGTATAATCTTAACAATACAAAACCACTGTGTTCAAAACATCCTGGGCATCCACATTTACATTTCTTTCTCGTTAGAGAATGCTACAAATGGCACGAAAAGACATGCCCTTGACATACTTACCAGAGTGGAGAGATGGCCTTGGGAGCCACGGTTCCTTCAGGCTCAAAAATGCAGTCCTTCACATTCGAAATAATTACTACATAATTGTTGGTGTTTGTGGTTTTTGCATGGCCACTTATACAAAAGAAGTGGGTGAATTGGGAGGATTAGCAATTGGAGCGACCATCGCAATGAATGTAGCAATATCTAGACCAATCTCAAGAGCTTCAATGAATCTAGCAAGGAAAATAGGATTTGCTGTGGCTGGCAACAAATATACAAGCATTTGGATATACATGGTTGCACCTGTAATCGGTGTGATAATGGGTGCAATGACTTATAACATGATTCGAGAGACAAAGAAAGTCCAAAAGAGAAATTAGGAAGAGTGGGTGAATTGTTAAGGACATGAGCCCCAGTTGATCAATCAACAACATACCAACTTAGAGATTTTTCGCATTCCCAATACGGTATCCAGTCATAGTGGAGCTTAAGATTGCAGAGGGTTCTATGTCATTCTACCAAGTTTTGAAACTTACCCAGGTTCATGGGAATGAGAATGGATATGAATCCATTACGACCGAATCTTCTAGCACCATATCTGAAGGCCATGAGGGACGTAGAAGTGACTGGGCAAGTCATTACGTGAAATTGAAGGGTGGTTGAATCGCACATTCCAGCAACATCAAATCCAGGAAAAGAGGAACGATTCACCAGAATCATTCCCTCTTTCAATATTTAGTTGCAAAACTCATACTTATTCTGACAAATTGTTAAAAGTAATAAACTTCTATATTTTAATTGGTTGAATTAAAAGGCCCAATTGTAATCTGATGCATATATAATAGATTGCATGGAGTGGCAAGGGAGGCATTTTTAGTCATCTAATCAATCAAGAGAGCTTTAGGGACAGGCACAGGGACTGAAGGAAGGGAAGAAGGGAGGAGAAGTTGTCGTCATGTAGTAGCACGCGAATTCTAGTTGTGGATCACTTCTCCTGCTTGCTGGAGTTAAGATGATGTCTGCATCATGTAAAAGATTGTTTTTAGGAGTTAATTGAAGCAATTTTTATCCATGAACTGTCTATTTATTTTCTGCATCTAATGGTGTTAATTTTTGTGTGAACCAGGCACTCAAATAGGGTGCAAGCTGGCTGGGTTGGCCACCAAACCAGCATATTTCAATTATTATTTACTGTGTGAATTTTATTTACAGCTTATTTCTACCTTCAATTGATGTTATCTAATTTGATGTAGATGTTTTATTTTCAGTTTTAGAATTAATTTGATTTTCTGCAATCTTTTATTCTCAGTTTTAAAGTTAATTTGTTGCAAGTTCTTCCTTTACACACTATGTCATTTACTGCATTCTTAATTATATTTTCACTTGAAATATTTTAAATAGCGATTGCATCCTCCAGATTATCTGAACTTACAATATTGGCTTATGTTGCAACATCCTGCCTTTACAAGTTTTAATAAGAATCCTCTGCTCTGGTCAAGAATCGACGGGTTTGTGCTTTGATCGGTTTCATGGTATGCATTTGAATAATTATGAAATGGTGAAATCATTTAGTCATTAACCCGTGCATCATTAAGTAGTGATCACATATAAGTTTATATTATCTGAAGTTGTGATTCTTATAATGCAAAAGCCAACATGTATAAAAGGGAAATTGCACTATTATAATGTTTAAATGGTATTGTAGTTGCCCTTTAACTTCTGAACAATTCTACATGATTCATTTTCAGGGACAAGGGAGGCAAGAGATTCATATTAATTTATTTTCTTTCATAAGTTATTTACGCAGTAGATTTAATTGCTGATGATTCCAAGTTGATTTCACATAGAATTAGTACAGGTAGAATGATCTTGAATTGCTTTTGAATTCCTTCCATCATTTACAGTCTCTCGATATTGTGTCGACAATGTTTGGTTTCCAGTTATGATTTCCTTTTTGAATGTCCGTTCGCATTGTTAATTTCCTTTTATTTCCCACATGATTTAATTTTTTGGATTGGTGTTTTCTCGAATTCTCTTTTAGTGCAGGATTTCATTTATTGATGAAATTAAAACACAAGATAGACTAGAATTTGTTTTGTAGGTTTCCATGGGATTTCTCTGGCATTTCCAGTGCTGCGTCTCGAAATTCACGAACTTTCCAGGTTGAAAAATTAAATATTGGTACATTTATAAGTCTTATACTACACCCAACAGATATGTCTGGAGGACTTCCAGCGTTGACATGGCAATAGGAGATCATGCCAAGCCATCTGCTATCCTATAGGTATGGGCACTTTAGGGGAAACAGTGTTTCGACATAATGGACCTTTAGGGATCTTGGGGATAACCTCTACGTTAGGTGGAGGGATATGTAAGTTACCATTGGATGATGACAGAGGCTTGATGGAAACTAGGTGTTGGGACTGAGTCATTGACTTAGCGGGTGGCTTGTAATATTAGTGCAATTGAGTATGGAGGTTGACTTTATTAGTACTGACCTCATTAAATTCATCATATTAATTTGATAATCAGTGTGACCAGATGGTGGAGCTGGGCGAGCTACATGACATTGTGTAGGTTGAGTAGCAAGATATCCTTGGAGAGGAAAATGATTGATAAGCACAACCAGTTGAGATGAAGTAGGAGGAGGAGGAGAAGTTATGGGTTGTGGTCATCTAGAAGAAGTTACTTGAGCTTCCCATTCTTGACACATCTGAGGTAAGAGGGGATACTCATGAGTATAATGGCCATTTATGCCACAACAAGCACAAGGTTTGTTCATATGAATAGCCTTGTTTTGATTAGGTTATCCGTCTTGTTGCTGGGTTGTGGGATTCGGCTGGTTTCCCTGAGGTGCATTAGGTGGCAGACCTTGGCTACCTAGATTACCTTGAGATCGTGGGTTTTGGTTACCTTTCCCCTTATTTCTTTTCTTAGTGTTTGGGGTATTGACTATGCTCTACTTTTGTTGTGTTAGAGGTGGAGGAGGCATGGGGGGCTCAAGCACTGGTGTCTTAGGGGCTGGAGCACCAAGCATGCATACAAAAAATAAGGAGATGGGGAAACACTAGGATAAACAGGTGGTGCAATAGTTGGCCCTGACATTTTTGATGTGGACGGGGATATGCATATGACGTGCTGGGACTCAGATAAGAGTTGCCATGTGGAATATTGAGGGAGAGATAGGTGTACAAGGAACTGGGTTGTCCCTGGGGTTGACTATAAGTCATTAGAGGTGGATAATATGGTTGACATTGAGGGTGTGAAATGTCTCCAATGATACCATCAATGACATGATATGCCTCTGGTGCATTAGCAGCACTAGGTTGAGCTAGATCGGGAATGAAAACATAAACATAACCTAACTAGGCATAGATCATATCAAATTTCAAGGCAACTTGGAGCGCATCTTCATCAAATTGATGGAAGTGAGAAGCGACATATTTAGCAATGGGGGCCAAAAGTGATCTAAGGAACCAATTCATATATACGTAGTCTTCAAATTCATGAGCTCTACATATGCTCCTCCTTCCACGCCATTCCTAAACATGGTTGGATAAGCAGGTGGTAGAAGTTTGACAAAAATAAGTCAATAGTTAAGTACTAGTGTCATAATGGAGAGGTAACTGGAAATAGGTAAGAAAATCTTTGGCAAGATTCACAAAAGTGGAATGAGTGGCTCTGGGTTGATAAACACACCACTTAGCAGTAGCTCCATTAAGAGTGCATTGGAATAGGCGAAGATTGATGAAGTCTTTAGTGATAGAATTGGATGAACACCACATATGGAATGAGAGAACATGAATTATGGGATTTTCTCCAGGATTACCTTCAAACTTTGGGAGGTCAGAAGGGAGTTTACTAGGCATAGCTAGCCAATTAGGATCACGGAGAAAAGGATTGTTGATGAGCTAGCTGAAATCAAGAAGACTCAAACCAACCATAAAAGGAAGCAATGTAGGAGGAGTGACCATACGGTGGAGGTTACCACCTTGGTTTCCTGCACCCACGTTGGCGCCTTACATGGTTATGATATGGGGTTCAGAAGACGTAGAATCAAAGGAGGAACTGGAAGAATCAGTAGAACCAGAATCAAAATGATGACTCGATGGAGGACTGGGAGGATGTACTCTATCTCGATGGGGAGGAGTAATATGTCCTAGCAAAAACTGAGGGCAAAGGCTTCGAATTATCTATGACAAACACCTAGGGGGCGTAATGATGTGAAGACAATGATGAATATAAGGACTAAAGGATGATTATCAGAGTAAAAGAGCAACAAACAACAAGCAAACATGTAGTGCAGTGGTTCCAAGTGTAAACTAACTATATTAATGATGCTACACTAATACAATCAAACATGTCCTATAAAAAGATATACCTCTAGCCTATAGGTGGTCTAAATCTTCAAAAAATCCTAAATATATTTCTTTAGATGGCCTTCCAAAACACTTCTTACTTGACGAAATATTATCCCCACAAGAAGAGTTGTACAGAGAAAGGTAGGGTAGAGAACCAACTACTTCCCACAGCCAGTCATATAGGGTGTTTACCTAAGATTGTTCAGTATGGTTATCTTCGTCCCATGGGGGTGGTCAAGTCTTGAGTTTCTTGGTGATAAGCCAACACACAGGATTCCCTGCCACAGGTTGAGTAGCCCCGAGGAGAACTCCTCACACGATGACCTAGCCTAACCCCCTCAGAATTGAGTTTCTAACGAGCTCCAACTTTGGACTGTGGAATGGTGAAGGATTTTAATCTCCCTAATATTTCAACTTCTATGTCTCAATGTAAGCGATAGATGGATGTAATTGGAAGCCTATCCCACTGATCCTACACCTAAACTACAAATATTGTTTGGCCCTAGTTCGAAAGTCAGCTTAATCTATGTATGTTGAATTATTAAGATGTAGTGTTTCGAGTCTTGGCTTGGCGGTGTTAACCAAGCTCACGTTCGCTTAGGGTGTGAGTGTGTGAAAATAATGTGTCAAGTGGATGATTTAATTGGGCATGTTTTATGATGCCATGTGTTGCTGAAAATAAATTGTTGAAATACTATAAATAATGTTGAAAATGAAAGAAAAATAAACAACCAATCAAGCACAAAAAACCCCACCAAAAAAGGCTATCAAGTAGCTAAGAAAGCGAGGGAAGAAAGTTGCTCAAAGACACATAAAATTCCTCAAATACCTAATGTCGAACGGACTGAGATCTAGAGGCACTAATCTACTGTAAATGGTGTAGACACACAACAAAAATCAAAGGTGACAAAATTTGCAAAGGATAGGTATGAAGCTCCAAAACCTAAGATGCTCAAGGGGATCCTAAGGGGGAAAGGAAAAAGGCAAACTCTAAAGGGAGAAAAGGTGAAATAAACCTATCCAAAATTGTTGTAAAGTAATGGATCAAACTCTGAAAATCAGTGGCTGAAAATGTTGAAACCCTAGACTCCTCACCCAACCAATCTCTTCCTAACAATGTGGAGGTGTACTCTAAACCCTAGGGGGATTTTTCCTTCCTCAAAGAGAAAAACTAAGAGAATATAGGCCTAGGGGAGACTGAAATAGAGATAAGAAACCCTTCCTAGTCTACACACACCACTCTCGGTAAGTGATTTTTTTTGAAAAATTCCCTAGAAATTTTCAAAACGCAAGTACTAACCTAGAAATAGTGGAAAATGCAATTATCAGGCTAAAAAGTGCACTCTGGAATGCATATTTGGGGTTAAAAGTGTGTTTTTCTCTGATGACTCTCAATTAGTAGATCTCACATAGATTTTGTTGTCTCTTTCTCAGCTCATGCTTGTGACATCCAAAAAGAACCAGAAAACCACTAGAATCCAAAAATTTAACAAAAAAGGAAAGAAAAATATAAATAGAAATTGAGAGGCCATAAATAGTTGTAGAAAGCCCTAAAATTTACTGAAACTTCAGTCAGCCAAGAACTAAATTACTACACTAGTGGAGTCACCATTTGTTGATGACAAATGTAGCTTTATGACCTAGTGGAGTCGTCATTTGTTAGTATGAAATATCTTGGAAGGTGTACCAAATAATTCCACTTAAGTCATTTGGTGACACACGAACCTAACAACAATTTGTGGCTTCTTACATTTTATATCTACAATAATAAAACTAGAAAAACCTATAACAAAAAAACATATACGATCTGAAAAAACAAATAACAATATATATATCCAATGTAATAACCCAAATGGAAAGACTTTTAGAATCAATAAATATTTTATTGATAACACCTGGAGAAGGAGATCTACAAAAGGGTCTGCAAATCCCCCTCTATGGGATGGTTCCTTTGATGTCCTTGATGCTCCAATAATCGATTTTCTCTCTTAATGTGTGAAAAATCCAAAATAATGTGTGATGAGCCCCATAAATGGGTAACTATATGGGCTCATTCTGCCTATTATTTTCATTTAATCCACCATTCTCCATAGTTTTGTGCATGTTTTTGAATATATTTATATCAATAGAGTGAATGGGGATAGTCACTTTGCCACATAGTCTAATGAGTGTTTATTGCAGATTTTTGGACATTTTTAGACAAAGACCAGGAATTTATGAGCAGAATGGTAACCAAACTCAAGGAAACAGGGCTGAGGACTTATAGGAGGGGTGTATCCTTCATTAATTACCCCTTCCTTGAGTTCTCCATCAGCAGCTCGGAGTACAAAAGCCCACTATGATGATTCCAGGGGGTAGCCAAGCAAGTCTAGTAAAGTTGTTGTTATCTTCAGTTTTAGGCTGCCGAGTTCCTTAAGTTTAGGAGGGTTGTTGGGAGTCCCCACTTGTATAAATAAGAAGGCTTCAAGTCTCAGTAGGTTAGCCATTTCATAGTATATTTTCACACTTTTGTGCAGCCTTGTACTCAACTCATTTTCGAGCTCTTTTTGAAGACAGTTTTGTGATGTAACTACCTTTTGTTGATCAATGAAGATAGATCAAGTTTTGAACCAGCACTAATCTTTTCTAGAGGGCTGAAGCTTTTGGGCTAAGGCCTAACCCAAGTGCCCAACACCTCCTTTGTGTATTTATATGCTTTTTTCTTGCATTCATAAGATCATTTCTGTTGTTTAGGTTAAACCTTGCTTTGATGAATTAGGTTGATTTTGATGGTTAGAATAGTTGTTCTTGCTTCAAGTTGCTTAAGTAGTTTGCTGTAGTAATAGAGAAGGATCCAAAAAGGCTAGAAATAGGTCTTGATCTCCTTTCTCCCTCCTTGGGACCATGATTTGAGATTGAGGCACCATTGCTGCCACCAAAAACACTGTTTTTGCTTTTCCCATGCAATTGCTAGTGTGATGTTTTGAGTTGGAAAAGTTGATATCAATTTTGATTCACATGCTTAGATCCTTCCCTATTCATTGACCATGGCTTTCTCACATAAATTTTTGTTCATAAAGTTCTGTTCAGCAGTTCTCTGTTTTTAGGTCAGATTTTAGGTCAAAATAAACAAACTCTATTTTTTGGTTCTTGCTTAGGTCAGTTTTGAGAAGTAAGTGTGAAGCTCTCTTGTAGAAAGTTCTAGCTTATCATTTCTCCATAACTTAGCCTGTATCGGTGCATCTCTCACTATTTCCCCACTCATTCGCCACGCTTCGCCAGTCTGCCCTAATTTCTGCATTTTTCCACAATGTTGCTTTCTTGCCCTTTGAACAAATCCAACCCTCTCCTTCATTTCTGATCTTCATTGGCAAAGTTATATACCCCTCAACACCTCTACCCAGCCTTCATTTTCCATTTCCCATCATTTTTCCACCTTCAAACCTTCAAAAACCACTTTTGGCCTCCTCTTGAAGATCCTCCTGTAGAACCTCCTGTAGATCCCCTATAGCTTCCTGTAGAAGTTCATGCGAATGATTTTTCGAAGCCTGATTGCAATGGAAGTCTCCAAAAGGGTACTAGGGACTTCTTAGGACCCCTCCACACCTTCTTCACCTCCTGCAAAATCCAACTCCATCTCCCTTTGCCACCAAACCTCTGCACAGTCACAACTAGTTAAAACACAAGCATAATAATTCCACATAAACATGCTGAAAAGTACAAAAAGATAATTTCTTCTCATTTATCTTTAGAAGTAGCTTGAATAAATGAAATTTACCTTTTCAGTAGTCAATGGCACTCATTTCATCAGTTTTGATCTCTTTTCCTGCCATAGGAGGGTTAGTAGGTAGACTAGGGTTTACTAGGGTTTACGTTTCATTTGAGTTTTCATTCTCTTTTTGCAAGAAGAATAGCATCTTTCGAGTTAGCTTTCTTCCATCACAGTTAAAAGCTTCTTCTGAGAATTCATAGAAGTTGGCTTAAGCTCCTAGTGAACTTGCGCCAGCTGATCAAGTAACAACCTGTAGTAAGAGCTAGTACTTGTGCATATAGCACCATCTCTTCCAAGTTTGTTACGAACTACCGGGTTGATAAAAGTAAAGTAGAGAGCCCCAGGAGTTGCAGCATTATTGTTGCAATATTGTAGCTCACCATCTTTTTGGTGCCATTGCCGGGGAAGCGTCAGAATATTTTGTGATTACTGCTTTTCTTCTATTTTTCTACTGCAACAATCTACTAAATAGTTTACTTCAGCAAGAGTAGAGTAGTTGTTTCATTTCAATTCTACAATTTCAATTCTGCAATTTCCTTTCTGCAAAAGTAGATTAGACATTTCTTGCTTTCATTTCAATTCTGCAATTCCATTTTAGCAAGCGTAAATTAGGCATTTCCTACTTTCGTTTCAATTCTGCAATTTCATTTCAGTAAGCGTAAATTATACATTTCCTTCTTTCATTTCAATTCCACAATTTCATTTCAGCAAGTGCAAATTAGGCATCTCCTGCTTTCATTTCAATTCTGCAATTTCATTTCAGCAAGGTTTATTTTATTTAGTTTCAATTTGCTGTTCAATCCATTTCAATTTTTGCAAGTACAAGCAGAAAAAGAAACACAAAAATCACCCAAAAAGAGATTTCCTTTCATGCCTCGTAGGAATAGAGAAAATTCAGGAAAATTCCTACCCAACACCCCCACCACATCACTAAGTCACCCTTCTCTCTTCTTTGGTGGCAGTGATCCAGAAGAACCTATAACAGAAGAAGAGAAAGAAACCATTCCTCCTGAGACCATGGCTGAAAATAGAAACGTTAGAGGAAATGGGGAAAGAATAGAAGGTTCCTTTCGTATTCGAGAGATCGATGGGGACACAGAGATGGAAAACACAAGTCCCTCAACCTTACCTCACTTCCATGGATTGACTACCAAAGACCCCGATACCTTCTTGTTTGAGTTTTCTGTTCTCTATCGAACCTATGACTATGCAGAAGACGAGCAAAAGTTGAAACTCTTTCCCTCTACCCTCAAGGATGTAGTATTATGCTGGTTCATGGGGTTACCTGGAAACAGTATCATAACTTGGGCTCAGATGCAACAAGCTTTTAACAACAAATATCAAGACTATTGTAGGTCGAAGGATACGAAGGAAGAAATCTTTCGAATGACCATGGAAGTGATGAATCTTTAGAAAACTATGAAGAGAGGTTTCAACTCAGTTATAAAAGGGCCAGGTGTACACTTGACCCCGAATCTCTGAAGTTGGTTCTGCTCAGAGGAGTCCCTGAAGACCTTCTAGATACCCTCCACTTGTTGGCTGGGGGAGACATGTACCAACTACCTTATGATGACATAAAGACTATGTTTAGAAACCATTCTAGGGCAACCAGAAAGAGACGTAGGGGAAGTCAACCTTTAGCCAATACCCCCTTATCCAGTTCATCCCTTAAAAATGAACTTGAGAATTAGATGGAAGATTTCAAAAGCGAGATGAGGCAGACTCTTGCCATGCAAATGGATGCCTTGCAGATCCAAAGGAAGCAAGAGGAAGCCGAGAGGGCTTTGGCCATCTTTTGTCCCAGGTGCACTAGGAAGAATCCTAGGAATGAATGTCCATTGCACTTCATTGAAGAGTGTTTTGTCTGTGAAGAAGACCATCCTACAAAACAGTGCCCTTCCTTACCTGGATATAAAGCTATGTACCAAGGGGCTGAAGGAGACACTAAACCACTCTATTTCATGAACCAAAGGAGGCCACATGGACCTAGACCTTACCAACAGGGAATGCAAGGGACATACCAGACTTATTACAACCCCAATCAAGCCACTTCCATGCCTTCTTGGGATCCCCCTACTCATCCTCCCTGGCCCACACCCCCTCCTTGGTCGTATCCATCTCAATATCATACTCAACCAGCTGCTCATTCGTTCCACTCTCATGCTCAGCCACAACCTCAGTGGAATGCACCTCATAAGGGGTGGAGGCCCCAATAAAACTCTCCTCTCACTATTTTGCCTCCACCACCTGCTCAACCACAACCATTACTTCCTGCTCCTCCAAGACAACCCCAAATACTTGCTCAACCGAACCTAAAACCCAATAACAGACAGGCACAACAGGTATATACTGGAGAAACAACATTCCCTACCTATGCTTTGGAGATTCAGGAGATTAACCTATGATCTGGGAAGGTTCTCTTAGATAGCCAACCTCCTCCTAAGGAGGATGAGGAAGAGAAACAGGAAAGTGAACCAAAAACCATTCCACCCTTTCTTGAGAGACTAACTGGAACCACACAACCGATTGTTATTGGGAAATCTAGTGTCTACTTGGAGCTGCTAGCCCCACTAAGACTGGTAGCTATCTTAGAAACAAACAAACTAAAACTACTTTCGTTTTCCTTTATGAGAAGTAGATAAGAGTGGAATGAAGGACACCAACCTCAGTCTTGCACTTGGTTCCTTGCTCGGTTCCTCTCCCTTCTGATAGATCCTCGCTACTTCTCCTTCGTCTACCCAGCTTCAAAGAGCACCTGTGGAATCAAAGCAGCATAATACTATCGAAGAACAAAGATCTACAATCATAAACAATATAGGACTAGATATATATTGACCACACAAATGCATATATCATCAAACATACAAGAATGTGGAGGAAAACTTGAATAGCTTTATTAATATTAAGAATAGCAAAGAGGATTACAACCAATTGTTCTGACCCAACGTCATCCTCCAGCATGAAAGCCCTTCTTTCACCTCATGAAAAGCTTAGATCACCCAACACTATGATATTCAAACAAGAAACCAACAACACTTCCTTACAAGATACAAAATTCCACCCTCTGGATCTCTGGGATGAGGGATCCATATATAGATGATTGCAGGGGGGTGAGTCAGCTTTTGGGATTTTGATTAGTGTCCTCTCTCTAATAGTTCTTGATTCCACTTGGAGATTGATAATCTCTTACTCATCCTTGGGCGAATTCAGATAGGCAAGTGTCATAGGAGAAGTTTCTGGAAGATTCTGTGATCATCCACCTCACAAACTGTCTCTGCCATTTGTCCACTCTCGCCCATCGCACCCTACAGAAGGGATTTTCAGTATGCATTGCACCCTTTACACTGGGCAGGTGGGATGCATCGCACCCTTAGCACTGAGCAAGTTGTATGGTCCAGTTTTGACCAGTTCTGAGCAATTTCTTGTGGAGAACTTCTGGGAGATGATGTAATCAACTGACCTTGTTCCTTTAGGGTATGAAACAATACTTTTAGGGACTTAGGAGCCCTTGGTTTATGGACATGTTTGATTGGGGTTGCAGTGCCCAAAAATGTCTATAACAGTTGCCCCCTAAAGTATGAGGTCGTTAATCTTTTGATGTCGGGTGAAATGCTTTATCATGAGGATCTGAAGTTTTTTCGAGCTGGAAGGTGACCTGTAATAAGATACAATACAATACATTGTCTTCATAATATTTTTCATGATCTAGCTGAGGCGGGCATTCCCATGCTCAGCTTTATCAATTCATTTTCATGTACATAAGACAGACAATCGTCTATGCAGGAGACTGATGATTCTAATAGAGTCATCATCCTTTGATTCGGATGATCATCTATGCAGCAACAATGTACATTTGATGTCTTTATTTTCTTGAATATATCGCATCCCGGATGGCTGAAACTAGATCCGTGGTCTTCAAACTCATTCAATATTCACTCAGAGTACAATTCAATCCATGTGAAAGATGTTCTGGAGTCGAACATGGAAAGACATCGCCTGATTACCACCCAATGATGTAAGTTGTTAACAGGCGCGAGAGGAATCACCGATAATGATGATGACCCTCAAGGTACTACAGTACAATTCGCGTGGTGTGAGTAAGGGACTTGGCGTCGAACGCCACACAAAATCTTTCAGTCGAAGGCCATTGATGTAAACCTGTCGCCAGAAGTGAGAAACCTTCCATTGAGGCATGCAAGCTTCAAAGTACTGAAAGGGTTGTTCCTAAGTCAACTTCTTGGATAATGAGCTGATGTCGACAAGAAGCGACCCGCCGTAGGAGGGCCTTAATGAATCCCACATCTACGACACAAAATGGAGTAAATGATTTTGGAGGTGAAAATGATCTGATGATATAAGGTTCATGGTGGTGGTCATGAAAGAATGGAGCGTGAATGTATTGCAGCGGATGAGAGATGGGTGAATTCTCTGAGCGACTTCTCTTGAAAATACCGGCGACACTGACATGGATTGGTAGCGTTAACCCCAAATATGGATGGTGTGATGGACCAATGGTGATATGACCAGTGAATGGAACAACCCAACCCGACTCAGATGCGGAGTGAAAGTGTCATGTTCAAGAGCGACTTGCTACCAATAAAGTTTCTTCAAGTTTTCTTCCCAATTTTTCACCAGTCATTGCTGACCAGTACCTCTTTATTTTTGTCAAGCTTGAGGAGGATAACATATGCTTGTTCTATAATTTTCCCTTCGGGCAAACCCGTCGCTATATTTTGACGAGCCTAGTGACAGTGAAACTCATTCTTGTCTGTATGGACAAGTTTGTCGCTATTCAGTTTTAATGAGTTTAACGACAAAGATAACTCGGTCCTTTTCAATTTTAGAGAGTCTGAAAGGGATGTAAAGGAAACTCTGATAATCCTTTTTCGTCATATAATCCCTTAAGTCCGAAAAAGTATAAAATAGTACGAAATGGATGAATTTTTGGTAATTTTAACGAGCCGAACAAGACAAGCACTCGATCTTTTTGTGTAATAATCCCTCAGGTCCAAAAAGATTAAAATCTAGAGGAGGGATAGCACTTCTGGTCGCTTTAACGAGCTGGAGAGGTCAATCGCTCAGCAATATTTTCATATTTTATGAGTCAGGTGAAAACAGCTTAAAGGAGACTCGCTTTCAAGGAATGAGTGACAATTTCGGGTAGCAGCTGATTCCAGGTAAGGTTTGGAATTTTCCAGTCACGGCAGTGTCACAAGGATGGCTAACAGGATCACTCTTCACAGTTGTTCCTCAAAAGGGGGAAAACAATCAAATGGAGGTGAATGATCGGCTAAAACAGAGTGGAGGTGATGATGAGAACACGACCAGGGCTCAAAAGCTGATGATAATGCATTCACAATGGTTATTTACCGGAAATTGGTTCATTTTTTAATGAGCTTAAACTTTGGGGGAACGTTTGCTCATTACTTATGTTTAATTTTTAACAAGCTTGAGCTCGTGCCAATCGTATAATAAGGATATCTCATCTAAGATGCCATTTTTTATGGAGCTTGCACCTTTCAAAGCTTTGCCCTGGATCCTTTCTTTATGCAAGTTAGGAATGACAAATCGTACGAGTTTAAAGGGTTGAGAAACTGCAAACTATGAAAATAAATGGTTGCTCTTCACGTTACCATATGAAAAAGTTTCTAGGTTACCATATGAAAGCTCCCCATTCGCGTTGCAGACAAAATGCTTCCTTGGCGATGTCTACCAAGATAGACAAAGGTGAGTGGCACGATCGCCTCCACTCACATAACTTTGACGAGGGAATCTTATTCCAGTCTAATCCCATTTTTCTAAACGGACGGGTGTTTCAGACTAGTCATATATCCTCCGCGGTAACCTACCCTATACCCAAGGTTTTCCTGCTGAAACAGACCAGGGTGCATGCCCCCTGGGTTTCAGTCATGTCCTCCCGAATCACTCACGCTCTTCAGGTGGATGGACTGGAGATTGATGAGACATTCCTTGCATGAAAAGACCATTTAGGGATGCCATTTGACTATTTGCTATGTGTGAGCCAGGGAATGAAAGTTGGTCTACGAGCTTGACCACTTGGCCTTCATGTAGAAAACACATTACTCTAAAGAGTGAGGAGACAACGGCTCCCATGCAATAAATATAGTCATGCCCAAGGAGTAGATTATAATCTAGAGGTCCTTGGACTACCATTACGTTCATGTGAATGGTTTTCCTTCTCAATGTTATCAGCACATTGGGGAGGATTCCTAATGGTCGACTAGTTCCTTTGTCAAAGCCTATCAGATTTCTCATCTCAGGCAGAAGTGATGGCAAACCAAGTGCTTCCCAAGCAATTGAGGAAAGGATACTCACAGAAGCCCCTTAATCTATGATGGTACTGACCATGATCATTTTGTAAGCTTGTACAATTATTCGAAATGGTACATTGGCCGGTACTCAGGGTCTGCCTAGTAGATTCCAATCGAAAGAAACGACTAGGTTTCTTGGAGGTGGGACCGAATAGATGGCCAGATATGACTCTGACAAACTTCCTTCCTGCGGTAAAGGAATGAGTAGACTGCCCCCATGTTCATCGGAGTCTGTGTTTACGAAAAGAATTTGTACAGTGTCATTCTCATTCTCTTCGGTGATTGTGTCATTTGAAGATAGACCTTCCGAAGACAAGACTGGGTCGACTGCCGCCTCAACCTTTTGACTTTCATCTGGTATGGATTCAGCGGGTTTATCTTCAATGACAGATGCTTTGACCGACCACAATGGCGTGTCGGTTGGATTTTCAACTAGCGATGGACTCGACAAGAGTTTCTTGTATCCAGGAGGAAGCCGTAGTGGCGAAGCCAGACGGTTATCCAAAACTCTTTTAGCTTTGTCTAGGAAGGGACAACGGTGGACGACATGATCGCCTTCACATAATTTACAAGGAAATTTACATTTCCTTTTATGTCCAAATGCTTTGTTCTCACTAGTTGATCGTGTACTTTCAACATGGTCTTCAGAGGTTGATGACACCGGGTTGTGCAAATGAGGAGACCAGTCCCTTAAGATCCGAGGGATGCAAGGACAATCTTGATGATAGTGGTCTCCTTTGCAAATGACACATGGAGATTTAGGCTTGGATGGTGCAGTGTGTGGATTTTCACTAGACGATGCCTGGTTACCCCTTTTTGCCTTTGGCTCCTTCTTCTTCTTCTCTTTCTTCTCCTTCCCCTTCTTCTCCTTCTTAGTTACTTGATTTTTGGCCTTACCAGCTTTATCAAGCGAAGAGGAAGGAGGAGAGGGAGAATCGGATGAAGTAGAAGGTTTGGGGGTAACTTTAGTATCATCCAGTTGCTGACTTGATTGCTCAGGAATCAGGGTGTTCTGAAAAACGGAGGTCAAGAAGAGCCATATTGGCAAGCCGATCGTCAATCCTGGAAGTGACAATGTGGCCATATGAGGTGCACCAACATCTCCCCAAGAGGAGAAAGGACTAGGATTTCCCCCAAGGGGAACTCCTTGGTTGGTGGACTCCATTTTTCTCAACCTAAGACCAACGTGGGAATGGTGATATTATTCCGATTAAAATAAATTTTAGATGCTTTGACACAACTTGTTTTTTCAATTTTTAAGAGTCGAGAAAAAACAAAAGATGACTCTAGTCGCCTTCGATTTTTAATGAGCTTGAAGTGACAAGTGCTCAGATGGACCTTTTCTTTTAAGGAGTCTGAAAAGGAATGAAAGAGACTACTCTGGAAATCTAGACAGAGGGATTACCAAACCAATCGCAAAACTGCAGAATACTTTTTACAGTATGATAGTCAATCTTCCCGAATGCTGTGTTCAGTGCATTGTGATCGATGGGGCGGCAGACACGGCTTCCTATGGATAAAGGATATAGATTATTGTGGTCTCCCAATATATCCTCGACAATATGTGGGAGCACAAGTCTGTACTGGCACTTGTCATCTCAAAGAGGAGGAATCACCCAACCAACAGTGAAAACGACAGTTACCAGGCTTTACGACGCCAGAATACGTCTCTGGCCTAGACTTCTAGATGTTGTGCGTTAGGTTCCAAAGTGTTTTTAGGTTCATTGAATTTATTTTACAGTTGATATTTCTTAAGAAATTTTCCTTTCAGGTTCACCGCGTGATGTAGATGTACAATTCCTAAAATGCAATCTAAGATGATAAACAATCGTTTAATCTTCTTTTTGCAATGAAAATCCTAGCTACTAAAGAAAGAGAGATGATATTCTTTCAACATAGAGCAGAGAGCACACACTAGATGCACCTTCCTAAATCAAACCAACAAGCAGTCTAAATGCAAATGCACATGCATGTATTTGTTTTCAACTTTCTTAATGTGTGAATGACAAGAAGAATGCTAAGTACAAATCTGAATTATCTTTTCAAAGTGACAGTACTAACAAATTTCTCTTCAAAAATGAAAGGAAGATAATGACGACACTTTACTATTTTGAATTGAAAACTGCTTTTGACACTTGAAAAACTACTAATTCAAATCAAATACAAGAGTAAATATATAATCGACCATCAAGAACAATATAATTCTTTTCTTTGACTGAAAACGACACTTGCGACACTTTCAAATCGAAAGACGACAGTTCGACTATGCTACTACTTTGTAAAAGAGAACTGAAAATGGCAGAAAATACACAAAAACATTCACAGTTCTTTGCACAATGGAGGTGGAATGATGGAAAGGAAGGGGGTTTCAATAGTGGTATACTGATCATCGACAGTAAAACTCCTGAATAGAGCTAAAAAGAGTGAACATAGAAACGAAAATATGAGAGCAGAAGAGGTCTTGTCTGATCAGCGCACCTGTAACACAGGGAAAGTGCGATGCAGCGCACCTACTGCACAGGGGAAGTGCGATGCATCCAGATTCCCAAGAGTAAAAGGTGCAATGGTCCAGGGATGAGACTTCAACTGGGTTCCGGGTCACAGTTTGCAGCTCAGTTCAGGGATTTAGGCCGGGCAAGTGATGTACAGTAAATAGAAATCATAGGGGCTGATCTAAGGAGGTTACTAGAGCCACCACTAGGGCAATTAGTAAGTTTTCAAAACGATTGTTCAGTTTATAAACAAAACCTGGAGATAGATTGAAGCAGGATTGATCTACTTTGCACTTGCATAGAAAATGCAGTTCGAAGGCTAGCTGGCTTGACTTCAGGCTCCTTCTGTAAGTTTATAAAACAAACAAATAGAGACAAACAAACAATCTATTCACTCCCCTAGTGTAGTCGCCATTTTGTTATCGGGAAATCTAGTGTCCACTCAGAGCTGCTAGTCCCAATAAGACTGGTAGCTATCTTAGAAACAAACAAACTAAAACTGCTTTCGTTTTCCTTTATGAGAAGTAGATAAGAGTGGAATGAAGGACACCAACCTCAGTCTTGCGCTTCGTTCCTTGCTCAGTTCCTCTCCCTTCTGACAAATCCTTGCCACTTCTCCTTCATCTACCCAGCTTCAAAGAGAACCTGTCGAATCAAAGCAACATAATACTATCGAAGAACAGAGATCTAAAATCATAAACAATACAGGACCAGATATATATTGACCACACAAATGCATATATCATCAAACATACAAGAATGTGGAGGAAAACTTGAATAGCTTTATTAATATTAAGAATAGAAAAGAGGATTACAACCAATTGTTCTGACCCAGCATCATCCTCCAGCATGAAAGCCATTCTTTCACCTCATGAAAAGCTTAGATCACACAACACTATGATATTCCAACAAGAAACCAATAGCACTTCCTTACAAGATACAAAATTCTAGCCTCTGGATCTTTGGGATGAGGGATCCATATATAGATGATTGCAGGGGGGTGAGTCAGCTTCTGGGATTTTGATTAGTGTCCTCTCTCTGATAGTTCTTGATTCTACTTGGAGATTGATGATCTCTTACTCATCCCTAGGTGAATTCAGAGAGGCAAGTGTCATAGGAGAAGTTTTTGGAAGATTTTGTGATCATCCACCTCGCAAACTGTCTCTGCCGTTTGTCCACTCTCGCCCACCGCACCCTACAGAAGGGCTTTTCAGTATGCATCGCACCCTTAGCACTGAGCAACCTGTATGGTCCAGTTTTGACTAGTTCTGAGCAATTTCCCGTGGAGAACTTCTGGGAGATGATGTAATCAACTGACCTTGTTCCTTTAGGGTATGAAACAATACTTTTAGGGACTTAGGAGCCCTTGGTTTATGGACATGTTTGATTGGGGTTGCAGTGCCCAAAAATGTCTATAACACCGACCCTTGAAGAAACTGAACTTTTGGGAGAATTGAAATAGTTATGTGTAAAGATACCACTTCTCCAAGCCATAAAGGATGTGCCTATATACAACAAGATGATCAAGGAGAAGTGCTTCAGGCACCCAGGTAGGCACAAGAGGGATGACACCACTATCAATGTCATAGGACAACTGTCCGACCTAATGTTGGGGTAAGTGATCTGTCCGAAATATCTAGATGTTGGGAGTCCTGTAGTCGATGTCCACATCAATGGCACCATAATCCCCCATACCTTGATTGATCTAGGGGATACCATTAATGTGATGACTAGGGACACTATGCTCAAACTCAACCTTTAGGGTTCCCTAAGAAAGACCTCAATAGTACTGCAGTTAGCAGACCGCTCCACCATGACCCCTAAGGGGATTGTGGAAGATGTAATGGTCTTTATTGATTTCTGGGAGTACCTTGCTGATTTCCTAGTTCTCCAACCAAAGGCAAAGCTCACTGGGTATCCTCTCATCTTGGGAAGACCTTGGTTGCTACTGCAGATGCTTACGTTAGTTGTCGAGCTGGGAACATGACAATCAAGAATGGGCATATGTCCAAGTAGCTAGTCCTATATCCTCCTGCCCAACCTCTGCTAGAATATGATTTACCTCTCTAGTTGGAAGAGGAAGATGAGGATGAAGTCTATTCTGCACCATTGTATATAGTAGAGGCTACCATGGGGAGCTCACAAACCGAGGATGACCTTATTGAAAACTCGATTCAGAATCCACCACCCAATGTGTTGTCATTAGAAGAGTTGGTGGAAGAAACCCAGGCCAATCCTGTAGTTGATCTTTATGTAGCTGATTCGAACTCTCTTCGAGTTAAGAATGTCGAATTTGGCCAAGAAAAAACTTTGAAGATCAACTCATCCCTATCCACCTCTCAGGAGAAAGAACTGTGTAGCTTATTGAACAACCACTTGGATGCTTTTTCTTGGAGCTATAAGGAGATGAAGGGAGTACACCCTTTAGTCTGTACTCATCACATTTACATTAAAGAAGATTGTAAACCAGTCAGGCAGCCTCTAAGGAGGATGAATCTAGCCCTTAAGGACATTATCAAAAAAGAACTGCAAAAGTTGATGGATGCAGGATTCATCTACCCCATCTCTGATAGCGAATGGGTATCTCCTTTGGTGTTAGTGCCAAAGAAAAACGGGAAGTGGAGAATCTATGTAGATTATCAGGAACTAAACAAGGCCACCAAGAAGGACCATTTCCCTTTGCCTTTCATAGATCAAGTGTTAGATGGCATGGCAGGGAAGAAGTTCTTTTCCTTCCTAGATGGGTTTAGTGGGTACAACCAGATCCAAATCAGCCTGGAAGACCAAGATAAGACCACTTTCACTTGTCCATGGGGTACCTTTGCTTACCGGGTCCTTCCTTTTGGGTCGTGCAACACTCCCGCCACTTTCCAGAGAGTAGTACTGAGTATATTTGCTGAACTGGTTCACGACTCAGTGGAAATCTATATGGATGACTTTACCCCTTATGGTTCTAACTTCCAGGAAGCTTTGACTGACCTGAGGAAAGTTTTAGCCAAGTGCATTGAAATGAACCTATCCCTCAGTCTTGAAAAATGTGAATTCCTGATGACTAAAGGGACCGTGCTAGGTCATACAATTTCTCAGTAGGGATTACAAGTGGATCCCAATAAGATTGCTATCATCCAAAGGGTCCCACCTCCTAAAAATGTAAGAGATGTTCAGAGTTTTCTAGGCTTAGCAGGGTATTATAGAAGATTCATTAAGGATTTTAGTAAGCTAGCCTCTCAATTGTTTGGTATTTTGGGAAAAGATACTGAGTTCATATGGACTGACAACTGTCAAGAGGCTCTGGATGCCTTGAAAGGTAAGCTGGTAACTTCCCCAATCTTGAGAGGTCCAAACTAGCCCCTACCTTTCCACATTCACACAGATGCCCCGAACAAAGCTATAGGAGTAGCCTTATGGCAAGTTGAAGAGAAGCTATCATATGCCATCTATTTTGTCAGTAAAAACCTGTCCAAGGCAGAATTAAACTACACTGTAACCGAAAAAGAGCTCCTGACTGTAGTCCATTCCCTAAACAAGTTTAGACACTACATCACTGGCTATCAAACATCCGTACACACTGATCATGCTACAATTAGGTATTTGATGAATAAACCAGATGTAAATGCTTGTATCATTAGATGGTTACTTTTATTGCAGCAATTCGATTTGACCATTATTGATAAGCTAGGTAAGGAAAATGTTGTTGCTGATTTTCTGTCTAGACTAGATCTTCTTGCAGGTGAAGAAGGAATGGTGGATGATGAAATGTCGGATGAACACCTATTCACTATTTCAGTACTCTCTCCATGGTTTGCTGATATAACAAATTATTTGGTTTCAACACAGTTTTCGCCACACCTATCGTCAAAAGAGAAGAGCAAGATCATGAGGAAAAGTGTCCCATTCACCTAGATTGGGGACAATCTTTTTAAACTTGGCCCAGATTATATTTTGAGGTGATTTGTCAGGGAGGAGGAAGTTTTTGACATCCTCCTAACCTATCATGATGGGCCCTGTGGGGGCCATTTTGCAGCATAGAGGACTGCCTTCAAAATTCTACAAGCATGTTACTATTGGCCCACTCTTCATCAAGATGTTAAGAGATATATCAACCAATGTGACCGGTGTTAAAGGATGGGGAACCCAACTCCAAGGGATGAGATGCCCCTACAACCTTAAGTGACTTTCAAGCCATTTAAGAAGTGGGGCATGGACTTTGTGGGTCCTATCAACCCTCCTTCAAAATAGAAATATTACATCATTGTGTGTATGGATTACCTGAAAAAATGGGTAGAAACAAAGGCGATCAAGGCAGTAATGGAGGAAAAAGTAGCTGAGATTTTGAGGGAAAATATCTTCTACAAGTTTGGCTATCCAAGAAAATTAGTCACAAATCAAGGAAGTCAGTTTACCTCCAATCTGATTGAAGACCTGCTCACACATCACAAGATTAAACATAGAACTTCCACCCCTTATCATCCACAAGCAAATGGACAGGTGGAAGTCACTAACAGAGCATTGGAAGGGATTTTGACTAAGGTAGTGAGAAGCAGCAGAAAAGATTGGACAGAGCGATTGGTTGAGGCCACTTGGGCCTATAACACCACATGGAAAACCACCACAGGTTTCACATTGTATGAGCTGGTCTATGGGAAGAAGGCTCTGTTGTCAATAGAATTTGAATATAACACCTTAAGGATGACAGCTTAGCTGGAACTAGATATCATCCATGCACAAAAGGAAAGACTGCTTCAGCTAAATGGGTTGGATGAACAAAGATTGCAGGCCCTCCTCCACTCAGAGGTAGTCCAACTTCAATGGAAAATATGGCATGATAGACACCTTAAAGAAAAACAGTTCCAGCAAGGAGATTGGGCACTCTTGTATGACTCGAGATATATAGATTTCAAGGGAAAACTGAGGACAAGATGGCTGGGACATACACAGTGGAAAAATGCAATGACAATGGTTCAGTCCTTATCCGAACCATTGATGAAGAAGCCATCCCCGTGCTTGTTAATGGGCATAGGTTGAAGATCTACAGGAAGCCCCTTTCCAGGCAAGAATTCATTGAGAATCTGGGTAAATTAGTGTTGGTAGTGGAGCAGGTCCCTGTCTCCACTCCACCCACAGCGTGAGCAAACAACAAAAAAAAACCCAGAAAAAATAGGAAAAGGAATAAAATATCCTTGGGTGAAAACCTCTTGGAGGCACCTAGGGTAGGTAGTGGGGTGAAAACCTCCTATAGGTGCCCCAGCTATCTCAAAAAAAAAAAAACTAACTTCTTCTGAATAAATTGCAGGTTGCAGGAGGGTCACACAAGAGAAAACGACATGGCCAAGCTGCATACACCCTTCATAATCCATCCCTCCATCGTCGTTATCCTTTCCCAAGTCTTGGTCTCATTTGTTCTGAAAATTTCGCATTCTACAGGAAACTCTGTGTATTCTACAAAATGCTCCTGTAGAAATCACAGAAAGACCAAAATCAAGTTCGAAGAAGAACCCGAGGGCTGGAAATTTGTCTAGAAGGCTTATGAACCTCCCTGCCACCATCCATCCACTTAACTCTCCATTCCATCCCTGAACACCCATATTTCCACTCATTTTTTTCTTTTACCTGCACAGACAAATACAAAAATTCCGTTTCTTTCATTCTGTAAACACAAGAAAAAATGATGATCAATAAAGCAGCAACATGCTTTACTTACCTGATGCCTTCAAGTTGTTATTCTCTTCATTCAAGACCTTCTTCAGTAGTATTTCTATCCCCTGCTCAAGCATCAGCTTGAAATTTCAGAAGGAGAAGCATCTACAGGAAATCTTGCAGGATTCCTGTAGCAGCTGATCCCTTTGAAAAACAAACTCTAGAGATAGGGTCAATGTAGCTAGGATGTATGAAGCACACAAGGAGCAAAGCTTGATCAAGAAATCACTAGTATAAGCCAAAAGTCGAGCATGCAGAGCACCAGCAGCAACAACAACGAGGAAATGAAGTGCCGAAGTCTGGAGCATGCATAGCACAACAGCGACTACACAGGTAAGTGGCTAAACCTATTCCTCGATTGCATGAATATCATTTCAAAACTGCATGAACTATGGGAATGGTAATGGTTAGATGGAATCGGTGGCTAGCGAACTGGCCACCCTCGTTCAGTTAACACCCCCTCGTGGAATTCAAATGAGCCTCGTCCAGTTCAAACTGTCGATCAGATACGCAGTCAGCACGTGTGGCCCATCAACTCGGGAGGAGACAAAACTCAGATCCAGTAGTGGTGGCAGCGTATAACGGGAATGAGAGAGGTGATGGCGGTCAGGTGACATGAATAACAATGATGACACTGGTGTAGGACCAATGGTCCGGATGGGGACAACATACCCATCTGGCCACCTCACCTCCTCACCGCAGATTATGCCATCAGTTTAAGTACAGTGTAGTCTAAGCCTCTGCCACCTTTTTTTTGCATTTCCCTCGACAAGTTCCCGACTGCAATACTCATCTACCACCTTTAGAATATCGAACCAGTCGTTTTCTGCAAGTTTTTCAAAACCCTTCCACCTATCGGGCTTTACAAGAGCACTACTACCTTCTATAAGAGTAGGAACACCGTCTATAGGAGGCTTTCTACAGGAAGGCCAGAGAGCAGCTCTGTAGTAGAAAAAGTCAGAATTTTTGTCAAATTCGAGTTGGGAATGAGGTAGGCTCAGAAACCTTCTCTACATACAATATATCTAGATAAGGTGGTGGATTAAAAGTAGAGTATTGGGTTGAAAAAAGAAAGGAAAAAAGAAAATCAAAATTCAACCTGTGTTTTTCAGCATGCTACATAGTCTCTCCGTTTTCTTTTCTGCATTCAAAAATCTATTTTCTCTTTCCTTTCCCGTCTTCTCCTAAAAGGAAAGTTGCAAACATAGCAAATCAAACCTAGGAAGGAAATGAAATTGCAAGTCTATTTACTATGTGAAACAAAAAACCACTGTTTTATATAGTCACTGTTCTGTCAAAGTGTTGACTTCTTCCAAAAACTGAGAAGCAAATTCAGGTTGAAAACAGTTTGAAGAAAGGGAATTCATTTTACAGTTCAGAAAAAAAACCCCAGCCATCTCTCTATTTCTAGTTTTGGAAGTGATTGCCTTGCTCCTCACCTAGCATTTTCAGAAACCACTAAACACCATGCCAAGAGGTTTTATGAGAAAGAAGCCTTTGAACTCCAACAAATTGCACGAGCACCCCGAGGTGGTGGCCCTCTTCACTAGGGCAAACTAGATGTTTTTATTCGAGAGAATTCATGGATATGATGATGAGGTGGCTGAAGAATTTTTAATGTCCTTAAGAACCCATTCGAAAACACATGCTATAGTTAGTTTCAGGGGTCTGACACTAGAGCTTACACCAAATTTTATCAGCAGAATCATAGGTCTTCCACTTGGGCTCCCTTGGAGCAAAGAGGAAAAACCATTGGGGCAGGTTGCTAAAAAGACATTTTTTCAGCCTGATGAGCATCCTGTAGAGGATAAAAATGGGGTCCGAATGACAAGCTTACCTCCTCCATGGAGTGAAGTTAGTTACCAAATCATGAAATACATCACTTGTGAAGGAAGGTTCAGTATCATTTATGGATATCACTTCAGGTTATTTCATGAACTAAGATATGGGATGTATCTACCAGTAGCTAGAAAACACAGTCTCCCATACTTCCTCCTCCAGTCTTTGATAGAATGTGGCACCAAGTTAAATGTAGGGGTCCTAGACCAGCTGGCCCACCATAGCCTCATAAAATTATTGGTGGAAGATGCCCTACACACTTACACCATCCCCATAGCTTGGGAGATTTTCAAGAATATGTCTAGAGGAGATGACATCAAAACTTTGACTGAGGACATTAGCCCATCTAGTAGTGAGGAGGAGGAGCAGAAAGAGGAAATTGAGAAGGAAATTCAAGAGGAGGCACAAAATGTTCAAACAGAGGAGAAACAGAAAACATATGAGAAGCATAGAGAAGAGAAGAAAACAACACCAAAGGCATAGAAGAGGAAAAGGACAAAAGCTAAGAAGAAAGAGCCCAAGAAAGCCTAGAAGAAGATTGCCATAGGAAAGGTAGGGACTCAGCAAGAAAAGGAGAAAACACCACCAAAGGCAGCAGAGGAAAAAGAAAAAACAGTAGACACAGGAAAAATTACAGGAGATAAAGAAGAAGAACAATAAGAAGAAACATCCCCTGAAACAACAATGTAAACTTTGAAACGGGAACTATAAACTCAAAACAGGAATTCTGGCCAAAAACCCTGAAAAAACATCAAAAATAGTGCTAAAAATGAAAAGTGTGTATACTGGAATGATGATTTTATTTTTTAAAGGTCAATTTTGAACATAATTTAAAAATGGTAGTGACTACGAAATTTTTGTGCAAAATATAGCTTCAAAATGAAAATGATGATACTAGAACATTTTTTTTTTTTTTTAGGGTCAATTTTCTAATTTTTTAAAAAATGCTAGTAAAACCAAATTTTTATGTGCCAAAGAAAGTTGTTTATGAGGAAAAAAAACACATTAATGTTTTTGGTAGAATATCATTTTTCTTTCCTAGGTATAAATTCAACACGTTTTCAACCATAACATGCTAGATACAGAAGAAATTGAAATTTTTTCAAATATAAAATTAAAAAACCATGACATTATGAACAAATTACATCACGAAATGAATTCAAAGGTCATTATTTGTATATTGAATAAAACATAAATTATATCTCTAATTTAATATTTCATTGTAGATATTTTAAACAATAAAAATGATCATAATTAAGACATATAATCCAATAACATAAAAATGCCTCATAACTTCTCATTTAACACCATATGGAAATCATTAATTTTATTTCAAGATACGATGCAGACATCAGTTATATAAATTGTCTTAAACAATTATTCAAAATCACTCATATTTTCTTGCACACCATTAGAATTCACATCTTCAGATAAGTGACTAGATGTTGACGAAGATGTTCCATATTCTTCTCTTTCATCAACTAGTGCCCCATCTGAGTCCACATGCATGCCCAACATTTCAGGTTTCAAAATTCTTCTAGATCTATGATTGGTTTCAGCAGACTCCCATCTCAACACCATTCCTTCTGGTAACAACCTTTTCATAATCTCTATCATCTTGAAGTGAAGAGTTCCTCTCTTTGTTAAATTGAAGTCATAAACAAGTATGTCAACATCCTCCAATTTTAATATGTCTGTGCGGCGGTGATTTATATTTGTACCCTTTCTTTTTCTCTTTCTGCCATTTTTTTGTCAACTACCATCTCTGGCTTATACACACCATTGAATGGGTGTGTATTTGTGGCATACCAATGTACTTCAACATTTGTAACATCCTCATTTTCTGTAAAGACCTTTATAACTTTGGCAACCATTTTTTGTAAAGACCTTTATAACTTTAGCAACCCAGAATGGATAGCCATTGGGATCTCCATCTGCTAGCACTGCAATCATGCAACCCTCCTTAATATCCTGTACTGAACCCCTATAAAGGTCTTCCATGGCTTCACGTTGTGCATGAGATCTTCTGGAACCAATATACATCTCTCTTTCCTCTACCTATGAAGAATTAATAATACCCTGAGATTGTTGTTGTTCAAAAATGTTTATTTCCTCATGTTCATTTGACACAAATACATGGATTTTTCAAAGGTATATCTTCATTTGTTGTTATTGAAATGATATCACTTTGATTATTGAAAAATGACTCCCACCAAACTGAATCAGCAATGTCAAATTACTCATATGTATATCTAATACATTTTTTAATTTCTTCCAGGCAATCAAAATAAGTTATATCTCTATTTTGTCTGCGTGCATTCTGAACTTCACCAACTGATTGTAATAACATTATTTTTGATGCAAATATTGGATGATTTGTAATGAACTTCAAAAATTGCAAATCTAATGATGGTTCCCATTCTGCAGTAGTTGAATACTTCTTGTCCCATATTAGTGTTTTCCCATCAATTTTTTTGATACGAAATTGATGTTGGAAGCTATTGTCATTAAGTTGTTCAATGCATTTCCCCTCACCATATGATCCCAGAATAAATCTTCGCATGTCAACAATTTCTTCCAACACATCAAAAGTAGGATCTGGCATGTATGATTTCTTAATATATTCAATTAGTGATGGCAAGCTCCCAACTTCCTTCCTCCTCAATGTGACTGAAAAACGACTGAACATCTGATCAATATGGTCATGAGTGTGCCCAACAAGAAGGAAACCAATCTTTACCTTCTGAAAAATTCTCAATTCAACAAGCATGTTTAGATATCCAAAAACAACCTAATTTTTGTTTTCACGGCAAGTGTTGTCCAATTGTAGATACAAAACTTCAGAAAGATTACCAGACCAATGAGAAATCACATCATGAATTATGGTTATGGTCAGATTTGCATCATTATGAATATTTGGAGCTATGAAGTACACCCTTGGCAACATTTTCCCATTGAAGGCCATACAACTGACCAAGTGAAACTGAATAAAATTTTCCTCCTGTTAATTTTTGGGTGTGTGAACAAAATGTGGTAAAAGTGTTTTCTTCTGGTCCATACCATCAATTATCAAACCCAAATATTTATTCGGATTATCATAACACTTATTTCGATGCTTTTATAACTTCTTCCTTTCATTTTTTTGTTGTTCGTGATGCTCCTGAAGTTCTTTGACAATCAAATCTACACAACATAAAAGAAATTCATTATGAAATATGTTTTCATAGTTGATGACTATACAATTTTAAAAGTTAAAGTTATGAATGCTTACCTCTTTCTGACCCTTCACATTTGTCCCTGTTTTATTTAAGAGAAGCACATGTACTGCAAATCCCCATCCTTGTATTCTTAGGAATACAGACATTGTTGAATTCTTTCTTCCATACCTTCACAAAATATTGATATGTAATAAACCGGCCATGTCCCTCAGCAACTTCTGCATATTCTTTGTATAAGTTTTAGATTTATCGTCTTGAAAAATTATCAGGAATATGTATTGTCTCTCTATTTGGAATACACTCTCCATGCTTTGAAAAGAAATCTTTCATCCATGACATTGCAGTATTTGATAATGGACCAAACTGTCTTTTATGACGTACTTCTGAATAAAATGTAGGATCCTTTTCCAAATTTTCTTGAATTCTCGAGAGACGAAAATTCCCAATCGAATGAAACATTTTGAAATCTTTTCTATAGATAAATAAATTCCTAATATGATAATCATAACCTGATAATGTAGACTGCATGCATCCAACTAAATATGAATTTTACATGCTTTTATTCATTGAAAAATATCTCTTCCTGCTTTCTAATGAAAATTTGAAATCCATATGTTTCAAGCAATCTTTTTGGCAACATTAACTTGAAATGAGAGTGATGATAGAACTTCTTCTCATCAGATATTCTACTCTACCCCTTGTATAACTAGAATAGCTTGCATTGATACGAAAAGGTCTGCTCCTACTCCTCGATACAATATTTCTTGGCAACATCTCCATCATTGGATCATCATTTGTATAAGGATTTTCATCATCATTAAGAGGAATGTTATCCACACTATGATTAGCTCTTCTTTTCAAATAATTACTTGGAGGATATTCTTCATCTTCCCCTTCTTCAGTGTTATTGTCATAGTCCTTAGAATTTAGACTGAATGGAAAAATTGACTTTATGTTTAATGGATATTCTTCCTCAAGTGCATTGTCAGTGCTACTCTCATAGTCCATAGAATTAGGACTACGTCGAAAATGTGACTGTTTACTTATTGAAAATGCTACATCCTGTCCTTTGTCACTGCTACCTTTATACTCATTAGAATTAGGACTAAGTGCATCATCCTGTCCTTCATCACTGCTGCTCTCATAGTCATTAGAATTAGGACTAAGAAGACACTGTGACACTCCATTCTTTTGAAATTCATCATCACACTCTTCATAACTGTTGCTCTCATAGTCCATAGAATTAGGACTAAGTGGACACCGTGACACTCCAATCTTTTGAAATTCATCATCTCGCTCTTCATCACTACTGCTCTCATAGTCCTTACAATTAGGACTAACTGGACATCGTGACACTCCATACTTTTGAAATTCATCATCATGCTCTTCATCACTACTGCTCTCATAGTCCTTAGAATTAGGACTAAGTGGACACTTTGACACTCCATTCTTTTGAAATTTGTTATCACGCTCTTCATCACTGCTGCTCTCATAGTCCTTAGAATTAGGACTAAGTGGACACCATGACACTCCATTCTTTTGAAATTTGCCATCATGCTCTTCAAAACTGCTGCTCTCGTAGACCTCAGAATTAGGACTAAGTGGACACCGTGACACTCCATTCTTTTGAACTTCACCATCATGCTCTTCAAAACTGTTGCTCTCATAGTCCTAAGAATTAGGACTAAGTGGACACCGTGACACTCCATTCTTTTGAACTTCACCATCATGCTCTTCATCACTGTTGCTCTCATAGTCCTTAGAATTAGGACTAAGTGGACACCATGACAATCCATTCTTTTGAAATTTGTCATCAAGCTCATCATCACTGCTGCTTTCATAGTCCTTAGAATTAGGACTAAGTGGAATTTGTGACTCTTTATTTATTTGAAATTCTCCATCCCCTCTTTCATCAGTGCTGCTCTCATAGTCCTTAGAATTAGGACTAAGTGGAAGAATTGACTTTCTATTCATAGTGGAAGAATTCCCGCTATATTCATCAATATGAATAGAGTTGTTACGCGATGAAGATGTTGATGGTGTATAAATCGAAACTTCACTATCAGAACAATCCATCCCTTTCAAATAAAAGATGTTGAATGATACAAATGGAGAGTCTCCTAAAGATATTATATAGCTTAGAGAATGAAATTTTCCCTCCAAAAAGTTTGTTAGATTTATTTACCTTCATTATTTTATTCTACAATTTATTGAAAAATGTAAACTAATTTTTTTTATGAAATAAATCATTAAAATTAAAATTGTAAACTACAACTTCTACATTAATTATTTTAATAGTTAAAGTATATAATATTTACTAAACAATTGAATATTTTTTCTAATTTTTATAATATATTATAAAATAAATTAATCCCACATTCAACCCGTTGTAAAACAATTCTACAATATTCACTTTATAATATTTTAAAACAAATTATCCCACATTAACCGTACGGTAAAACATCTCCGTTATTTCACTTATAGACTAAATTTCATTATCACTATTACTCACATCACATCCAGGTTTTCATTCATTAAAATACTTGTGAATTTGTGGAGTAGCTACATTTCTCCCAACAACATATTCAACGAATAATTCTCGCAATTGAAAGGTAAGTTAATTTTTTTACTTGAAAATTTTCATATTAAATTAGTTTAATGAAAAGGATTTTTTTTTTTTTTTTTCTTAAATTAATAATTTTTCTGAGCCAAAATAAAAATTAAGTCCATCGCGAGCATGGTGGGCCCAATCAAACTCAATTGCCCAATAGCCGTGGGCAGGCCACTGTGGTGTCACGGGGTGGGCGGGGAAGGCAGGCGGGCGGGTGGGGTGTGAGAATGGGGGTGGGGCGGTAGTGGGTGTGGGGGTGGGTGGGACTGCGGCACGCACCCCCCCTTCCACCCCCTCACACACTACCCACCCCCACCCTACCCCCGCCCCGGCCACCCCCACCATACCCCTGCCCTTCCCCACCCTTGCCCCGCCCCGCCCCACCCTTGCCCCGCCCCACCCCCTCACCCGTCCTCAGCGCCCATACCCTCCCCCTCACCCGCATGCCCTCCCCACTCCCTCACCCGCCCTTCCCACCCATGCCTGCCCCCTCACCTGCCCTCATCCACCCTCCCTGCCCACGCTTGCCCCACCCGCTCTACGCCCGCCCCACCTGGCCCACTTGCTCCATGCCCTACATGCCTCACCCTCCCTACCTTCCGTCGCCCACACCCACGCCCACACCCGCCCCCCCCGCTCACCCAGCCCCTCACCCGCCCTCACCCACACCCACACCCGCCCCATCCCTTCACCTGCCCACACCTATGGCGCACCACCTCGGTGGCCCGCTCGCACGCCTGGCTGGTGGTTGGTGATTCTCAGAATTTCCTAGCCACCAGCTAGATAGGCGGGTAGGCTGCCAGGGTGGCGCGGCCTGGGCTGGTGCCACCCTGACGGCCCAACCACTCGCCCGCCCGGCTGGTGGCTAGCGATTCTGGGTGGCGCGACCTGGGCTAGCACCACCCTAGCAGCCCAACCGCCCGACCTCCTGCCTGCCCGACTGGTGGCTGGGTGATTTTGGGAATCACCCAGCCACAAGCCGGGTGGGCGGACGAGCCATTGTGGTGGTGCGGCTAGGGTTGACACCACCGCGGCGGTCCGCCTGCCCGCCCGGCTGGTGGCTGGGCAATTCTGGGAATTTCCAAGCCACCAGATGGGTGGGCAGGCAGGCTGCTGGGGTGGCACCAACCTTGGAATCGCCTAGCCACTAGCCGGGCGGGCGGTTGGCGGCCGAGGTGGCACAAGCCCACCTCGATGGCCCGCCTGCCCAGCCTCCCCCTCTCGCTAACCCACCCCACCCTGCCTCCCCCTCCCCGCCTGCCCACCCACCCACTCCGCCTACCCTCCCCCTCCACGACCGCCCTCCCCCTCCCTACCCACCCACCCACTCCTCCTACCTGACTTAGCCTACCCCTCCCTGCCCTCCCTACCCGCCTACGGACCCCGCCCACCTGGCCTCCCCACCCTGCCCGCCTAAGCCCACCCACCACACCCACCCCACCCTGCTCACCCGCCCTCCCTTGGCCGCTTGCCAGCACACCCACCCTTGCCTGCTCGCCCACCTGCCTTGGCCTGCTCATCCAGACACCTACCCACCGCCCCGCCCTCGCCTGTCTGCCCGTCCACCCACGCTGTACCCGCCTGCCTGCCCACCCGCCCACCCTCCTGCCACATACCCGCTCGCCCTCACCCGACCCACTTCACTCACCCAACCACCCTCGCCTGCTCGACTCGTCTCGCCCTCGCCCGCCCATCCTCACTTAGCCCGCCTCGCCCACTGGCCCACGCTCGCCCTCGCTCGCCTGCTCGCACCTACGCGGCTCACCCCGGCCACTCACCCATCTACCTGCCCTCGCCTGCCGGACCTGCCCTGCCCTCGCTCGCCCGACCATGCCCACTCGCCTTCACTTGTCCTCACCCGCTCGCCCACCCACCTACCCTCACTGTCCCACCCACCCACCCGCCCTCACCCGCCCCACCCACCCACTCATCCTCATCCCCGCCCACATGCCCTCACCCACCTACCTACCCTCACCCATCCTGCCTCGCCCATCCACCTACCCTCGCCCACTTGCCCGCCCTCACCTAGCCCGCCATGCCCACCCACCCTCGCCCGCCCGACGTGCCCCGCCTCCCCCGCGCCTCCCCGCCTGACCACCCACCCGCGCCTACCCACACCTGACCGCCCATGCTTGCCCACCCCCCCCGCCGACCCATTCTCACCCGGCTTGCCCTCGCCTACCCCACACGCCTCGCCCTCGCCCACCCTCACCTAACCCACCCCACCCGCCACTCTCGTTGGGCCTGCATCACCCTCACCACCCCTACCCTCGCCCACGTCCCCCCCACCCATGCCCCCCTCCCTCGCCCACCTGCCCATGCCTTCCCACGCTCGCCTGCCCATGCCCACCATGCCCGCCCGCCCATGCTCGCCACACTCACCCACACCCGCCACACTCGCCCATGCCTGCCCTCATCCGCCCAACCTGACTCGCCCTCACCCACCTGCCCACGCGCACCCACCCTCACTTGGCCCGCCTCGCCCACCCACCCACCCGCCCACACCCGTCTGCCCACTCGCTCCCGCCCTCGCTCACCCACCCACAAAGAAAAAATTTATGATATATTTTCATTGTTAATTTAAGTTAATATGTTTTTGTTTATTTACTGATTTATGTGTTTCTATTTTTGAAGAAAATGGCATCAAAGAAGATTTCTGTGAATATTTCTAGACCAAAGACTCTTAAAGGTGCATCTTCAAGAAACATTGGTGAACAAACTCCACCTGAGCTCATGGCTACAAATCTTTCAAGTGCTTCAAGTGATAAGAAGATGATTTCAAACTGGAAGAATTCAAAAGAGATAAAATTTCCATCAAGAATATGGTATGTGAAAGAAAGAGAAAGAAAAAATGTCAATATATATCTATATATTGATATACCAAATGATAATGGAATTTTTGAAGTGATGGGAAGAGTCATAGATATGTGTTCGGTACCAGACACTGAAGTTGTTTACATACTTAAAAAAGCTCCCAAGTCACATGAAAGGATTAAATACCAACTATGATATTCATTGTATGACACGAGAGAGGTATCTACAAAGTTGTGTAAATAAATCGTAAATGAGATGACACAAAACATCGTAAGTATTGTTATTTATATTTGTATTTTTCCTTCTTGAAAGTGTCTCACTATATTTTTTAGCTTTGTTTTTATTGACATATGATATTTTGTTTGGCAGAATTTTGTTGAAAGTTGTTCAATTAGGTTGGGAGGCATTCATTTCATAGAGCATGATATCATGAAAGTTGTCAACAGTTTTTAGTTAGTGTTAGAAGAAGATATCGAAAGCAAGCAAAATGTAGTAATTGATGATGCTACAAAACTACATCTAAAGAATAATAAAAAAAGGCCTCTGGTGGATATATGTAGCAAGGGTAAACAAGTTACTTTTTAGGACGATGAAGTTGAAACTAATAGTGAAGCATATGTTGCCATTACTGAAGATGACATTGGAACTGAGAAGAGCCGAAAAAGACCAAAAGTAACAATGCCCAAGAATAAATCTGTTGGGAATGTTATGACGAAGAAAATTAAAGTTGAAGATTTTGAAGTAGTCATTACTAGCATTCAAGTACCTAGTGAAACTTCAAAAGAAAGCAAAGAAATCATTACACGAGGAGCTGATTTAGAGGATGGAATTATCAAAACAAAACAAAATGCCGCTCGATAGAATTTGACAAAGAGAAACTTAATTGATGGTGGTCGTACATTTTAGCTTAATGTCAGACAAACCTATAAGGCAAGTGAAGGACAATGTCAATACCAAGTCAGAAAGCCACATCATCTACATGTTCACAACTTGAAGACATTGATGAGGTACAATCCATATGCTCATGTGGTTAGTTATGTGCTTCTTGTTGATCCACTTCAAGTTCCCAACAAAGAAGCATTTGATAAGTCAAAATGTTTTGAATACAATTATTATGTGCTTGGGGGGAACCATTCTGTAGAAATTCAAAGACAATTGATGGAGGAATATCCTAATAACCCACGTTTTGAAACAATGAAATGTATCATTTATGCTGGTTTATCAGATACAAAAGCAAAGTTAGTGGCATGGGATCATAATTCAGATAATGAATATAGGATGTCTATGACTTTCATCCAAAGGGTTAGATTTATTCATAGTGAATTTCAAGAAAAATGTGGTGGGAATAGGATAAATGTTACTGCAGATTTCCGAAAGGAATGTTGTATGGAAATAGGCTATCAAATTGAAGAGAAAACCAATTCAAAAGGTGGAAAAAGCAACAAAAATAGTGATTTATTCAGAGGTGTTGATAACATTTTCCAATTGGCATTTAGAACTAGAGATGTTTGGAAGTTGATTGATGATATTTTTAGCATGTGGGAAGACATTGGCATTAAAAACCAGAGGGTCAAAAATTCTAAGCCAATGATATGTAGCAACAGTAAATCAGCTCCTGAAATGAAGCAGCTTCCAGACGATATGACTATCACACCTTGGAGGGTGATGCAAGGAGTGAAAGATGAAAAAATTGTCAAAACAATATTATCTCGTGTGAGGTCAAAGGAATTATCATTGGAGGAAATGTCTGAAGAATTTCAAAAGTAAGTTTGTTGAATTATTTTTATTTATTTCTAGATTATAATTCTATTATAAATAAAACAAGCTGTTCTTGGTAGTATTTGTTATACATATCATTATATTAACTTTTTGTTACTTTATCTATGTAGTCACAAAGTTTACATGAAAATTCAAGAACAAATGGTTAGATTGTTGAATGAATATAGTTGGGATGATGTTGTACGCAACTATCTAGATTCAAGTTCTACATCAACATTAAAAGATTTTTATCTTTCATTTAAAAAGGTATCATGATTTATACATTCATTTTTATTCATCTGTGTACTATTTTTAATTTATAACTTACACATATATTTGTTTATTTTATGAAAGATGAGGAAGGATGATAATGGAGCATCGGATAGTTTCAAAACCTTTATTGAAAAAATAAAGATTGAAAGACTGAGGAAGCAACATATTAAGAATGTTGAACTTGATCCAACTCTTAATCATTTCATTTGGAATGGGCTAGACACTATTCAATATCAAGTAATACAAGGCAACTGTGAAGACATTGCTAAACTCATACCTAAAAGGGATTATGCCCTAGTCATTGCAGATATTCCCCATGGTTTCAATATTCCAAACATTGACTATCATAGTGACCCTTATACTTATCAAGCTCCTAGTAAAGTGGTTGCAGGATTTGTAGAAGTCACGTCATCACCATTATGGAGATTTGTGACATTTCATTTAGATACACAATTGGCAATGATATTGTCATGCTTCAAGGGGAAAACAAATTCAAGGATGCAGCTTACATGGTAAGACGTTTAAAATGTATATTTGATTAATATTGAAAAATTCATTTATGTACAAGTTAATTGAACTTTTACTATTTCATGTTACGGGCAAAAGTCAAATCTTCTTAACAATGAAGATCAACAATTTATAAATGATTGTGAGTTCATTCATATTGATAGTTGGGCAAAAGATGATAGCCATATGTCTATGATTTTTAATCGGGTAGACGGAAAGAGTCATAGCGAAATACTGACTTATGATGCTGTTGTAAGAAAACTAACATATGAAGACAAAGAAGAAAAAGGAGAGATAGTTAACATTTATCAAAAACCACAATTATTGAATAACTATTTTATAGACATATGTTCAAATGAAAGAGATTGGGTTTTGGATTTATTTTCTAGCTCAGGTAAGTTTTATTATTTGGAATTGAATTTCAATATGTTATTTTTTAATGAATATGTCATTGTACTAATTTAGTTCATTATTTCTTTTGTGCTTGATAATTAGGTACAACACTAGCATGTTGCCTTCAAAAAGGAAGAAATTGCATTGCAATTGAAAAAGATCCAGTACAGTACAATTTCATTCAGCAAAGAATTAATGCTCTTCAATTTCTTCCAGATGCAATGCAAAAAATTGGGTTGAAGAAAGGGGACTTTAGTGAATCACGTGTGGCAAAAAAGGCAAAGGAACCCCAACCACCATTACATGGAATGTTTGGAAAGATACATTGGGAGATTCGTAGACATCAAAGATCCATTAGAAGAGGAAAATGAGCAAAAGGAAGCAGAAAATATTGTGGAAGAAGACAATGATGAAACTCTAGAGGATGAAGAGTTTGGATTACATGACATTGTTGAAATCAAGCTTTGCAATGTTTTGACTTTGACATTTTATGAGAAGAATAAACACTCAATTAAGGTTATTATGCATTCAATATTTGTAATATGTGATTTTCACATTGATTTTTAAGTTAATCATTATTTTTTGAAAAAAAAACGATTATTATTATTTTTTTGACATGAAATTCATAAAAAAAAAACTATTATTTAACCATTTTTAGTTAAAATTTTCGTATAAAAATTGTGATTTTGACATGTTAATTCTAGCAAAAAATTATCATAACGTGTAGTTTTTTAGTTATATTTATGTTAAAAATGGTTATTTTTATGTCCACTGTTAAAAAATATTGGTTTTTAGAAACAATTATTTCATGTGGATTGAAAAATTAATTAAGGATGTATAAATATGTAGAATATCGAAAATTCAAAAGATCGACCTTCTAATTTAAAAATGAAAAACAATAAAAACCTCACTACAAAAAAATTAAAATTAAAATAAAAAACAAGAAAATATGAAGAAAACAACCACTTCAAAAATTATCAAATTTACAAAATAACTATTTACATTTCATACGTTAGAAAATTTAAAGCCAAAAAATAGTCCTTTTAAAAAAATGATCTAATGCAGAATACCCACTTTTTTAAATCACCATGAAAATCACTACCATTCTAAAATGTAATGTACATTAAAAAAATTAAAGTGCCAAAAATTATGCTCTAAAAAGAACATATGTGTTCTGCATCACCCCTTTTCAAAATCAGGTCACTTTTTTGCTATCTCTACGAAACGGGTAACAGGATTAGTTCTCATTTCAAAGATTACATTGTTAAACACTGGCAAGGGAAGCAACAGTTGTGCTTGCTGCATTAAGAACTCTAGCAATACAAAGGGAAAAAGAAAAAGGAAAACCTCTATGTATTTCAAAGCCAGAAGGAGCACCAGGATTAAGGTGGGCAAGCCCCAACCACCATCAAAAGAACCAATTATCATTGAGGACGCACCTACTGAGAAGAAGGAGGAATCTCCCTCCAAGATCTCTATCACCTACGAGAGAGGGAGTCCCAAAACCTCCACCTGGAAGGAAAGAATCAAATTGATGGACTCCAAAGCAGTCCTACAAGAAGCTCAAACCTCTCTACAGGAGACACTGCCCAAGCTTAAAGAAATTGAGAAATTGGAAAAGCAGATAGAAGAATAGTCACAAGAGGAAGGAAAGGAAAAAGAAATACCTAAGCCAAGCCCTCAGCCTAATTTAGGCTCCTATTATAATCTTCTAGAAGGTGGGAAGATCATCCCACAAAAATTTGTTGTGCCTCTTTTCTTTGAATTAGAAAAAGAAAGGGTCAGAACCCACACCTGGATGCAGATTGCTAAATCTAAATGAGTTGAAGATATAGGGCACATGGAAGACAAGTTGAGAGAGTTGAGAGGAGAGTTGGGCATGGTAAGGCACACAGAGAGCATTAGAAGAGCCCAACTAGAGGAAGAAAATGAACTGCTAAAGAAGCAGTTACAGGAATGGGGAGCTAAAGGGGGAGATAAGTTGCCAATCTTGGAAGGGCAACAACAGCAAGAAGGTCCCCTAACAAATAATGAAGTAGTAGAGAAACAACAGCAAGATGAAAAGCCACAGACTAATGTTGAAATGCCAATGAAACAGCTGCAAGAAAAAGAATCTCAGGCAGCAACTGAAGTGCTGATGTTGAAACAACAGTTGCAGGAAAAGGAAGCCTAGATGGCCTGCATGGCCAGCTAGGCAATGGAAGTCTTGCAGTGTAGACAACTAGCTAGATCCTATGCACTGTACCTTAGAGACCAGTGGCTCCAATTCCAGATTAAAACATTAGCCCAAAGGGGCACAATCCCATTCCAAAATTATGGCTAGTTTATGCATTTATGCGATAGTAGTTCAACCGAAGATAAAGCCAAGCTAGCAGAATTTTATCTACACAACATGGCACTTCCTGACATGAATCTATGGGATCCAAACACTACATTAGGATACCTACAACTCATGGCTATGGCTTCTAGGTTGAGCCACGAAGAAAAGAGAGCAGTGGAAATTCAAAAAGTCATGAAAAAGGAGTTAAGTGAGCCCCTGATGATAAGGGCAGAACCAGTGGAACCATTGGATCTCATATAAGCCCATTGGCACCTTGCAGCCAATCCTCAAGTTGCCCCTGAATATGTTGAAAGGCAAGCACAAGCTATTGCTCACTTTGAAGATATGGAGAGACTGTTTGGCGATAACTGCCTTCATGCTTGCACGAGAAGGTGGAATACATTATACCATAGCCTAAAGATCAGGGAGTATCACTCCCCAACCAGAATGAGGGAAGCTATGAGGAGGATGCCTCTACATAAACAATTAATGCAAAACTTGAAAGCCATCTGGATTGGTCTTAAGTTCAGTCCTTCCCTACTGTTAGGACTGTTGGAAGGGGTTAAGGAGGAAGAAGAATAGAAACATTGGGAGGAAGTGGACAAAAAAGCAAGTTTCCATGATAGAGAAGAAGACATCACATCAGAAGCTTGGGATGTCATGGAAGCTATTAAAGCTATTAAAGATGAAGAACTGGATTAATTGCTCAGAGGATGGGCAACCCTTTCAGTAGGGGGGTGATGATGAGCCCCAGAAATGGGTAACTATATGGGCTCATTTTGCCTATTATTTTCATTTAATCCACCATTCTCCATATTTTTGTGCATGTTTTTGAATATATTTATGTCAATAGAGTGAATGGGGATAGTCACTTTGCCACATAGTCTAATGAGTGTTTATTGCAGAATTTTGGACATTTTTGGACAAAGACCAGACATTTATGAGCAAATTGGCAGCCAAACTCAAGGAAACAGGGCTGAGGACTTATAGGAGGGGTGTCTCCTTCATTAATGTCTCCTTCCTCGAGTTCTCCATCAGCAACTTGGAGTACAAAGGCCCACAATGATGATTCCAAGGGGCAACCAAGCAAGTCTAGTAAAGTTGTTGTTATCTTCAGTTTTAGGCAGCCGAGTTCCTTAAGTTTAGGAAGGTTGTTGGGAGTCCCCACTTGTATAAATAAGAAGGCTTCAATCCTCAGTAGGTTAGCTATTTCATAGTATATTTTCACACTTTTGTACAGCGTTGTACTCAGCTCATTTTCGAGCTCTTTTTGAAGACAATTTTGTGATGTAACTACCTTTTGTTGATCAATGAAGATGAATCCAATTTTGAACCCACACTGATCTTTTCTAGAGGGCTGAAGCTCTTGGGTTAGGGCCCAACCCAAATTCCCAACACCTCCTTTATGTATTTATATGATTTTTTCTTGCATTCATAAGATCATTTCTGTTGTTTAGGATAAATCTTGATTTGATGAATTAGGTTGCTTTTGATGGTTAGAATAGTTGTTCTTGCTTCAAGTTGCTTAAGTAGTTTGTTGTAGTAATAGAGAAAGATCCAAAAAGGCTACCAACAAGTCTTGATCTCCTTTCTCCCTCCTTGGGACCATGATTTGAGATCGAGGCACCATTGCTGCCACCAAAAACACTGTTTTTTCTCTTCCCATGCAATTGCTAGTGTGATGTTTTGAGTTGGAAAAGTTGATATCAGTTTTGATTCACATGCTTAGATCCTTTCTTGTTCATTTACCATGGCTTTCTCACATAAATTTCTGTTCAGTAGTTCTTTGTTTTTAGGTTAGATTTTAGGTCAAAATAAACAAACTCTATTTTTTGGTTCTTGCTTAGGTCAGTTTTGAGAAGTAAGTGTGCAGCTCTCTTGTAGAACATTCCAGCTTATCATTCCTCCATAACATAGCCTGTACTGGTGCATCTCTCACTATTTCCTTACTCATTCGCCACACTTCGCCAGTCTACCCTAATTTCTGCATTTTTCCACAAAGTAGCTTTCTTGCCATTTGAGCAAATCCAACCATCTCCTTCGTTTTTGATCTTCATTGACAAAGTTCTAGACCCCTCAACACCTCCATCCAGCCTTCATTTTCCTTTTCCCATCATTTTTCCACCTTCAAAGCTCCAAAAACCACTTTCAGCCTCCTCTTGTAGATCCTCCTGTAGAACCTCCTGTAGATCCCCTGCAGCCTCCTGTAGAAGTTCATGCGAATGATTTTTTGAAGTCTAATCACAGTGGAAGTCTCCAGAAGGGTACTAGGGACTTCTTAGGACCCCTCCACACCTTCTTCACCTCCTGCAAAAGCCAACTCCATCTCCCTTCGCCACCAAACCTCTGCACAGTCATAACTAGTTAAAACACAAGCATAATAATTCCTCATAAAAAAGCTCAAAAGTACAAAAAGATGATTTCTTCTCATTTCTCTTCAGAAGTAGCTTGAATAAATGCAATTTAACTTTTCAATAGTCAATGGCACTCATTTCATCAATTTTGATCTCTTTTCCTGCCATGGGAGGGCTAGTAGGTAGACTACTGTTTGCTAGGGTTTGCATTTCATTTCAGTTTTCATTCTCTTTCTATAAGAAGAATAGCATCTTTCAAGTTAGATTTCTTCCATCACAGTTAAAAGATTCTTCTAAGAATTCATAGAAATTGGCTTAAGCTCCCACAGAACTTGCGCCAGCTGATCAAGTAACAGCCTGTAGTAAGAGCTAGCACTTGTGCATATAGCACCATCGCTTCCAAGTTTTTTATGAACTACCAGGTTGATAAAAGTAAAGTAGGGAGCCCCACGAGTTACAACACTATTGCTGCAATACTGGAGCTCACCAATGTGGAGAACTCAAATGGGAGCTCAAGTGAAAATAGATGATAATGGTGACGATGATAATGATCATGGTGAAGAATGAATGGAAAACCCACCTATTTATAAAAAAGTATTGGGTTGATCTCGAAAATGGAGGATAATAAAATAATATTGACCAAATCAATATCTAACCATTAGGAATACTTTATTATATTTTTTGGAGAGGGAAAAGATATTCAAAATGGTCAAATATCTTTATTTAGAAATAATTAACAAATAAAATGATTTATTAATTATTTCGTGAGGATTAAGAATGGTGTGAAATTGAAATAATTATTAAATAGTGATTTAACAATTATTCCAATAAAAGAATTAACGAATAATAAATAAACAGTTATTTATTTAATTATTCCTAGGTGACTTAGTCATATGTGACAAGGAATAGTGATCAAATAATGATTTAATAATTATTCCTAGAGAAAATTAAATAAATAATGATTTATTCAATTATACTCATGGGGTTTTTAAATTTTAACCAGAAATAATATGATAAAAATGGTTTACTAAATTATTTCCCATGGTGAAAGTGATTTTACTATGGTAACATTAATCCTACATGGTGTATTTCGATCCACCTAGTTAGAAATGGCTAGGTGATCATTTTTTGGTGATAACAACGAATGATGATATGATTCCCTCTACTAAAAGACAAAACAATTCTCTCAAGAAAAATGTCTTTTACTTTATTGAAGCTATTCTAGATGTACGAACCATATTTGATCCTAATATACGAAGTCTTTACCCATTCCTCGACCTCTTTATTCCATAGATATTTGGAGATAATGATATCCTGCTGGCTATGTTCCCAAAAAAGGTCGCGCCAAAGAAATTTGATAATAAAAGGCCATCCAAATGTTCTTACATCCAAAATTTCCCAACCCTCGAATTCCTTTGGAATGGATATCTTACCTATTTAATGAGATGAAAATTTTCTTTTGTGCCAGTTCCCAACCAAATTATGTGAGCCACGAAGCTTTTGATTTTATTAATAATGGCTGAATAAACTATATAAACATGAGCCCAATACACTACTAACTATTGTACCATGACCTGTGCTAAGATTTATCTACCACCAAGGGTTAGCTAATGATGAGCCCACCCATTGAGCTTATGACGAAATTTGTCAAGAAGCAATAGCTAATCTACATATCTATAGTTTTTCGACTTGAATCTAAAACCAAGTTATGTGAAAACATTGCATAAGGGTCAAGAGTGATAATTAAATATTTGACAGATGTTTTGAATCTCATCATGTTCTCCAATTGAATGCAAAATGTAGGATTCTCCTCATTCGCCATCATACCAGAGGCTTCTCCAAAATTATTCAGAATATTGTGAAGCACCATCCATTGAGACCTAAACACCAATTCAAATGTGACGATGTCATCCACAAAAACATTATGAGTTATATCAATACCATTGCCCAATCAGATACCACTAAAAATCCCTTTGGAAAAAGCCGCATTAATCTTGAGACTGAGGCCCAGGATAAATAATAAGGGTGAAAGGGAACACCCTGACTCAATCCCCTTTATGCTCTAAAAAATTGGATGGGTACCATAATGCAGGCCGTACCTTCCTGCACTTAAAAAAAATACACACCCAAACAAAAACAAAAACAAAAAATACACTCCAACTCATACTTTAATTAAAAGGAAAATAATTACATGATTTACAATACGAGCATTTTTGCCTTGGCTACCTCTGCCATGGTTATAGGTTTACCATAAATTTATACAAATGGATCTCAACTAAAAATTAGTTCTAGATCCTAAAATATCTCCTAAAATCTTCCCATATCCTAAAAATCCTCTCATACTTTACTAATTATTTACATATCTCAATTTATGGAGAATATCTCCATTATTTTCCTCCAAAAAAAATTTCTCGAAATATGTCGATGAGGAAGTCTCTCAATATTTATAGAAATAATTTTAATCAAACCCATACTTTAATAAATTAATTTCTAATCTCTCAATTAAAAATTACAATATTAATGATTTTTTTCCTCAAAAATAAAAACTCCTTATGAAAAACCAATTTGAGAGCTAATGCTCCTACATCAGACTCCCCAAGTAGAAAACGTTTCATGGTCTCCTAACCATGTGTCATTGTCAGTAATGTCCTCCTATATCTGATATATAATTTTATGGAAAACAATTTGAGAGCTAATGCTCCTACATCAGACTCCCCAAGTAGAAAAAGTTTCATGGTCTCGTAACCATGTGTCATTCTCAGTCATGTCCTCCTATATCCCATATATAATTTTTTTGGTGATCATCAGCTTTTTCATGTTATTGTTGCTTTGCATCTGCTTCTTAAATTACACTCTAACTCAACTCTTGCTTTTCTTGTAGTAAAACATTTGTCTTCACCATGATTTTTCTCACCATTTCAATAGGAATTTTTCTAACCACAAAAACCATCAAGAGAAGAGTATACAACTAGAACAGTATACCTTCACCCTTATCCCATGATTGTAAAGTTGTTTCCTAAACTTTTTTCTCTACTTTAATCTGTTGATTGAATTCTGTGTCGATTATGCTAATAAGTTCTACAACCCTTAGATTTACTGAATCATTCTTCATAACAACTTTTACAAGTTGTCCACCCTCCCATTCTGTCTTTGGTTCATCATCCTTGACGAGCATTCCTTTCAAATATTGTTCTTCATCTCTGCCAAGAACAAAATAAATTTTATTCTCTTTCTTCATCACTCTTAATCTTCATGACAGTTTAAAATGATTGTTCATCACCTATAAAAAAACTTGCAATAACACACAAATTGTTAGATTTAAAAACATAAAGTTCTTTAGCTTCATTTGATGTCTCCAACACCAAATCTCCATTAGCATCATCACCATTTTTTTTAACAAATTTTCCCTGCTCAAGTTCATCTTTGTGAACTGATTCGTTGTACTCAGCTACTTTGAGTTTTTCCTTCAATCTTTGTATTGTCTTCTATTTTTTCTTCTTGGCCCATAATATTTCAACAAGCCACTTAACCTTTTTCCTCAGGTTCCACCCATACCTCTGGTTCTCCTCATCTTGTTGTAGCAGCTCCTCAAGCACATTCAATCATGCCTTCATCTTATCCATCTCTTTCTCAAATTCCTCATCACATTGTTTCCCTATGCCAACTATTTTGGTATCTGTGTAGCTCCCATAAGAATTATTTAGAGGAATTCCCATATTCATCTTCATCTTCCATTTTTGTGAGCTTTCGGCTACCCATTGTGACTTACAAATTACCTCTATAGTAGTAGACCACTTTCCTGCTACACACCCCTCACCAAGCTCCTTCTCTTAGCTCAGACACATTCTTTGTCCCCTCCTCTGGAACCCCTTTTGAGCACTCCTTGCTCTTGTAAGTTTCTACAGTCACCCTTTCTATACAAACTATAAGAATTCCTCTTCTCCGTTGCTACAACACTGATATATTCCAACGCTGGCAGCTTGATGCACCTTATCTTGAATACAAGGTTACCTCCACACATCTATTATTTCTTCTAGATTGACACTTTTAACACCTGGTGAAAAACACTATAAATTAACACAAATGATCTTGATTTTAACTACAAGCAGAACCTTTCTCCATGCTTTCTTAATGCCGATATGCAGAGGCACTTCTCTATAATACCATACAACTTTCGTATTGACACCAGAGAATAGATAGTTTTTGTCATTAAAATAACATGATAACCACATTTTCATGTAATAACATCACTTCTCGTTCTCAAGCACATCTTCTATAAATATTTCTATTACATGTTATCTGTTGATGATGGCTAGAATCATTATTTCCTTTTCTAACTATCTTAGCAACAATGATTGACTTTGAGTGACTCTAAATGATAATAACTACGAGTTTCAATGGTGATGACAAAGTCTCTCAATATTTCTAAAAGTAATTTTAATAAAAACTATATCTTAATAAAATTAATTTCTAATCTCTCAATTAAAAATTACAATATTAATGATTTTTTCCTCAAAAATAAAAACTCCTTATGAAAAACCAATTTGAGAGTTAATGCCCTGCATCATACCCATTAACTAATATAGAAAAGTGAACATTTGACACACACCCATTAACAAATATAGCAAAGTGAACATTTGACACACAGGCCATGATCCATAACACATCGGACGATTCAATCCACAAGCTTGATACTCACAACCCTTTCTCTGATACCAAATGGTTCAGGCTGTACCTGCGTGAATGGTGCAGGCCATACATGCCTACACTTAAAAAAATTCCACACCCAAACAAAAAAAAGAAAAAAAATACACTCCAACTTATACTTTAATTAAAAAGAAAATAACTAGCAATTGCACCAGAAGTTGCAAAGGAAAAGCCTTAAGGCACAAATTCAAGAAGAATCTTGACATATAGAAGATCGCTAAATATAAAAATTAGTAAACGAAATTCCATTCAAACCTAGAAGAAAAAGAGAAATCAATTACATTATACCAAATTTACACATTCTATAACCTTTCCAACATAGATTGCTCTCAGTCTTTAAAGATGCTCTTTCAAGTTCCAATAGCAAATATCCGATGAGAAAGATGCTCTTTTTTAATATTGAACTATCTCACTTAATCAAAATCTTATAGTCTTTTACCACTTGTTGTTAATGTGATTGGATTTTCTTTTGCTTGTTTTAACTTAACTTGTTTTGAGAATTTGGATTTGTTTGTGACAGAGGACATTTATTCAGAGTTTTTTTTTCCAAAATGACAAATTCAAAAATTACCATTGGATGAACTAGTATAAAGCAGAGCTACAAAATTGGTATATCAATAAAGATAGTCACCAACATAACAACTTTACACTATTTGATAGGACGGAAGTGGATAATTTGTTGAGAAATGATTAATTAATTCTTTTAGCTATTTATTGTATTAAAATATATTTTTTATAACCTAATATAAAAGAGATATATAATTCCTTCATAATTTTATATAAATGATAAAATAATTTCTCTAATAAAAAAAACATATGTAATTATTTTAATGTTGAATATGAAATTTAGATAAAATATTTAGAAATATTAATAAAAAAATATTCTAATTTCTATTTTAATTAAAATATTTTTATTTCCACCTTTTATGTATAAAAATAAATATTTGAGTGAGTTGTATGAATTGAAAACAATTGATACTACATATAACATTTCCTTTCCTTAGCCCTTTCCTTAGCAATTTGTATGAGATGATAACTATATTATGTTCCTTGAATATGAAGATGAAGAGAATAGGTTTATAATGAAAGGCATTGGAGGACAAGGAAACAACCCAAGAGTTTAGGACATTTTCATAAACCTAACTTTTACTAATAACACACGTCTATTATAATAATTAATTGAGATCATATAACTCATTTGACATTTTTTTAAATAATTAAATTAAATAAAAAAACATATAAACATAAATTTTAACCATTACTTAGTGCATAGTGGTAAAAATATTTGAAAATGTATAATTGAAGTTTAGTTTTTACCATCTATCTAATATCGTTTTATAATTAAATTAAAATTCTCAACTCCTATAACAAAATTTATTCAAATTAATAGAAAATAATTTAGATTAAAGATCTTCAACCATCATCACCGCCAAAATATAAAATCTTCCATTAAACAAGTGAAAAATGTATAATACTAACTAAATTTAATCAAAAGGAAAAACAAAAAAATCATACACACAATATACAAAGTGGCATTGCGTGGTTAAAATATAAAAATAGTTAAATGTAAATTTTATAAAAAAGAATAGAGGATGAGATTCATTTATGAGATAAAAGTTTGTGTCACATTTAAATTTCACTTATAATATCTTATAAGTGAGTGGATGGCATAACTTTAATTATAATATTTTATATAAAAAGATATTTTTTATTGAATATTGAATTTAAAATTAACTTAATTTAAAATCCAATTAAATATTTAATAATAATCTTAATTACAAAATTTTAATTTGGACCTTATACATATAGTTTGTTGCGCCATCCATTATGAAAACTAACTAGATTTATGGTGTGATTCTATAAAATAAAATCTTATAATTTAAAGATGAATTCAAAATCTATATATCATTTTTTATTTATTTTGAAACATTATTTTTTATATCTATTTTATCATCTTTACTTACAAAGATGAAATTGATGTTAAATTTTTAGTAATAATAAGAATTAATATTAAATTCTTAATAATAATAAAAAATAATATTAAATTCTTAATAATAATAAAAATTAATATTACATTTTTTATAGTAACGAAAATGATTTATTGCCTTAAAAAATATTTTTTATAACTTAATATAAAAGAGATATATAATTTTTTTCATAATTTTATATAAATGTTAAAATAATTTCTATAATAAAAAGAAACATATATAATTATTTTAATATTGAATATGAAATTTAAATAGAATATCTATAAATATTAATAAAAATAATAGTAATAAAAAAAAAAAAAAATCTATTTTAATTTCAATTTTTTATGTATAAAAATAAGTATTATAAAAATATAAAATTTATTTTATTTAAATTTAAAATAATATTAGTAAAAAATATTCATTATTAAAAATAATCAAATCTCTCACAATTAAGATTAAATTGATCTATTAATTTTTCATTTACATGCATTGAAATCGTATGAACCTTGTGTTTTTTTGCAGCATGGGATAAGAATCTCAAGTTATTATTCGAATAAATTTTGATAGTCCATGCTCTATTTTAAATATTTTACTCTTTTGTCATAACGGGAAGAATCTCAAGTTATCATTGAGATAAATAAATATCTATATCTTTATATATGAAGATCCTTGCTATGATTTAATTAAAATATTAACCTGTGCCATCCTTTTTCAATTTAATATATAAATTTCTAATTATATACAAATTTTAACATGTCTGACATTATGTACTTTAATTTTGTATTAAATAAATATTTAATATTTAAAAAATTAATCAACATTTATTCCTTTTCAAATAAATATATTAAATTAAATAATATAAAAAAATGAATTAAAATTATATTAAATTAAACATATTAAATTAATTAGTATAGAATTATTTAGAATTGAAATTATAGTAAATTAATTAATATAAAAGTACTCAATTAATTAAAATTAAATTAAAATAACTAAATAAATTTTTAATTATAAATATTCTTTTAATTATAAAAATGCATTCAGTTTCCCATTTAACATGATGTTAATTTTATATTATAATGGTAATTAATATTTTAAAGGTAAATGAAAAAATATTTTTAAAAAGAAAAAGAAAAAAATAAAAACTTCTAAGAGGATAGGTTCTTATTTTATAAATCTTCAGGGGTTAGTTCAAGTGGTTTAGAGCCAGACATGAAATTCTTTGATATTTTTTCTAGTTATTGCTTTTCAAATTCTCTTAGAGCTAAGTCTCTATGGTTTACCACTCATGAAATGTGAGAAATACTTCATTACTTTCAATCCAAGTAAAAATAAAAACAAACTTGGGTGCTTATCTCATAAAAGGAGAATGTTGATTTAATTTTGATTTAGAAATAAAATAATTAAAATAATCTTGATTCAACTATTGTTAGATTTATTGTTGATGGTTGGTTTGGAACATAGTCTATATTACATTGTGTCAACAATAAAACTTTGAACATATTTGCCAATAATATATTTTACTAACACAACCATATAAATCAAATGGTTGGTAAATGATGATAGGCATCAATCCATAATAAATATCAAAACATTTATCCCACATTACCATGGAATATTTTAATATGTAAATAGGTTTTGTTACAAAACCATAAACCAATACCATGGCTTATCAATACCACATGCTCCAAAAACCATAACTCACTTCATATGACGCTTGTTCATATGAGAATTTTTTTTTTTTTTTAATCAATCACTTTAATTGAAAATGGATAAATGATATAACTATTTTGAAGATATATTTGAACCTTTCATTTGTGTAAATAGTATGAATATTCTAGAATATTTTGTGAAAGTTAAATCCCTACCATCTACATAATAATTATTGATAATTAAATTGAAATACTAAAAGTTGTATTCCAAATAAACCTACTTTTTAACATAATAAAATTAATTTAAATATTTCAAAAATAAATTACATCATTTACTTTATATACAATATTAAACAACTTGGAGCAAATTTGAAAACCCTTTGAATAACATCCCATTAGTGGGTAGATCCTTCCATCTTAAGAGTAGGTTGACCGTAGCCTAGGCTCAATCTAGTAAAAAAAAAAAAAACTCTAAATAAAACATTAAACCTTTTTAAAAAATAGTGGGAAAATCTCCTATCATGACTCAGTGGTAAAACCAATAGTGGAGACAACCATCACTAGTTGCTATCTGTGAATTCAGGTTCACTCATCACTATTATTCAAGAAAAACCATGCCACTTGGAATTCCCTGCCGGTGGTCCATAAGGGGGCATGCTTTCACTTTTGTGAGATGTTATTACCCTTACGTCCGAGGAAGACAAACTCTTAGCTAAGAGAACACAATTTTAAGGCATATTCTAGGCCCAAAATAAAACTTTAAACCTATATAATAAGATATTTTATTAAATCAATTTAAATAATAAATAATCCATTTACTATACGAAAAGCTTTAGGGGAATCAAATTCATAATCCTAGTCCTCTACAAGGGTAAGAGAGATTTATGTACCTTCATAGTTATGAAACCTTATTTAAGGTTATTATAGACCTAACTCTAAATAAAATAAAATATATTGTGAGATAAGTTGAAATAAAATAAACTATGTAGCTAGCCTATGGGTAGCTCAATTGACATTGGTGATACGAAATATTAGCTCAATTGACATTGGTGATACGAAATATTAGGTAAACAATGCACATCCCTTGAGTCAAGACATAAAAAAGTAAATACGTTATGTAACTACGCTAATCATTAAATATTTGATTTTAAGTTATTACTCATGAAAATAATAATAAAAACAATGTTTATTTTGTAAAAGCGATTTATGGAGAAAATTGTATGATGAAGGGGTGGAACATAGTGATTTTTAGAGAAAATTGCATGATGAAGAGGTGAAATGTCCAATGGTTTGGGTGAAAACTTCACCCATCATCAGGAACGAGAAGCAATAAACATAGGTAAAGATGAGGAGAGATCTAACAAATAAATAAGGAGAATGATGGGAGAGATATGTAAGGAGAAATTAATATAATAAAATAGAAGGACCAAAGGAATAACTGATGTTAGGGAAAGTTTAATTAAAAGAAAAATCAGAAAACCAAAGGAAGTAAATTGTGGGAGTTGTTAGTTGAAATATAATGATATAATTTTTTTCCTGAGGAAAAGATCGCAATCTTATCCAACCAAGGAACAAAATTACATTTTATATAGATGACTAAAGGCATTTGATCTAGTAAACCTTTCAACCGATGCACATAAATAAAAATGAGGAAAAAATAAAAATTACATAAAGTTTTCGAGGATTAAGTGTGATGATAATCACTTATTTTCCCCTTTTTCCTTTATTTTCTTCCACCTTTTCCTAGATTCCTTGATTGGGAGTGGCCATTATGAATACTAGATATTTTCCTGCTAATTTTGTTGGTACTTCTTTATCTGGATCAAAACTCTCAGATGTTTGAGTTCTCTTTGTTTTGATTTCTCCTTGGTTGTTGCCCATTTTATCCCATTGTTTACTTGAAGCCTGAAAAACTTCTAAGTCCTTGGACTTGTTGACATGTCTTGTAGCATCATTATGATTTTCTTCACCTTTCCCCACTTGTAAGTCTTGTTGATTATTTTCTTTTGGTTATTGATGATTCTTCTCCAATTCCTCATCTTTATCATCTGAAGAAGGAAGATCTGGAAATTGTCATCCCTTTCACTTTTGTTGTCTTTTCTTAGTCCCTTTCTTTCCTTTAGGACATGTATTCTGTAGATGCCTTGTTTGATGATAGATCCAGAATTGAAAGGTTGTATTTTGGAAATATAACCTTTGAGTGCACTTGAAATATTTATGCATCAAGTGGAGACGATTTGGAAGGCCCTTAATAAGATCTATCTCAACACAAATCCTAGAAAAAGTGAAGATTCCTTTTTCCATTCTATTGTTATCTATCTTTAAATATTTCTCTAGCATGTTTCCAATACCTTTGAGAACTTGATGGTGCGAAACTAGGAGGGGGTGATTGTGGAGCCTCACCCATACCAGCATCTTCATGACCACCATTGATGTAGCATTGAAGGCTAGAAAACATGGAGTTTTGAACAGTCCCACACTTCCCCAAAACCAAGGGCCCTCTTTTATGACAAAATCTAGGTCCTCTTGATTATCAAACTGAACCAAAAAGAATCCCTTTTCAAAAAGATAAAGGTCATTTTTGTTTGTCCAATATGTGTATACCCACTGGCATAAATCTATATCCTTGGGTCACAAATCATTAAATCTACAATTAGAGCTCTGGATTGTAGGAAAGAGAAAAGACCCCTAACTTTTGGTAAATTTCTTGACATATCTGGAACATTTTCTACCTACTCAACCAAGTAAGGACCTAAGGTTGGCAGAGGTGGGGATTCTCCATGTGGTATGGCTGCTTTCCCTTTCATGACATGTTTGAACGAAGTTGGGCCCTTAGTATTTTTAGCAGACGAAGTAGATCTAGATGGATTACCTAGAACTCCACCTCATAGCCTCAAATTAATTATGATTGTTTCATTTCTATCAATGCCATGGTCCTTCAGCTAAAAATTATCTTGTAATGATATTCCTTTTTGAGCCAGACATTGTATATTTGTTGGTTCCCCCAATCTAGACTAGATTTTCTTTTTCAGCTCCATTAGCATATTAGAAGATTTAACCCCAAATAGAAGCGAGTTTCGAGTGAGGTATTTCATGAATATTTGGCAGGTCTCTTCTAGAACTATTTTTGGATACTTCATGTGTTGCTTCTTCCTCTGCTTTTTCATCCCCAGATATGTCAAATCTAGGAAATTTTTTGATAAATCTATGATTGACATAATTAGATTTATATTTGGAGGACTCCTCTCAGCATTTATTGCCTCCCAATCCAGTGCAAAGAAATTAATTTGGGAATTAGGGTCACAGATCGAATCATGAGATCCTTTCACTTGGAATTTTTTCTCCTATACAAGAAATATAATAATTTAATATTTTATTACTCATCTTGGTATTTAATATCTAAATAAAGATAATAATAGAATAGAAAAATGAATCTTCACTTTTTCTAGGATTCGTGTTGACATAGATCTCAATAAAGGCCTTCTAGATTGTGCACACTTCATCAATGAAGATTTCAAGTGGACTCAAATGTTAGATTTAAAAAATACAACCTTTCAATGTCAGATATGTCATCAAATAGAGCATCTGCAAAATGCCTATCCCCAAGGAAAGAAAAAGACTAAGAAAAGACAACAAAGTGAAAGGGATGGAAATTTCCAAATCTTCCTTCTTGAGTGGGGAAGGATACTAAAAGCATAATGATACTACAATACATGTCGATACCTCCAAGGAATTAGAGGTTTTGTAGGCTTCAGGGAAACAAGAGGAAAAAATGGGCAACAACCAAGGCACAATTGCAACAAAGAGAACACATGCATATGAGATTTACAATTCAGATAAATAAGTATCATCCAAATTATTAGGAAAAGATATAGCAATTGTAATGGCCACTCCCAATCAAGGAGCCTTGCAAAAGGTGGAAAAAGAGAAAGGAAGAAAGGGGAAAATAAGTGATTACTATCACACTCAATCCCCAAAAACTTTATGTAATTTTTTTATTTTTTCTTTGTTTTTGTTTATGTGCATCTATTGAAAGGTGACTAGATCGAATTCCTTTAGGCATCTACAAAATGTAAATTTGTTCCTTGGTTGAATAAAAATACAATTTTTTCCTTGGGAAAAATTAAGAAGAGAAGAATAATAATCATTTATGTATATTTAAGGGATTTTATATTAATATCATAAACCTACTACTACTACTAATAATAATAATAATAAATATAAATTACGATTTATTAATATTTATCATATTTATAATAATTATTACTATTTTTTCTTGATAATTATAATAATTTAGATATCTTTAGGTGCTTAGGAATATAATACTAATATCCTAAACCTAATAATAATATTACATTAAATAATTATTATTATTATTAATTCTTCTTAATACTAATAAGGGTAATAAAAATATTAAATTATTATATTTCAACTAACAACTCCCATTTTTTATTTCCTATGGTCTTTTTATTTTTCTTTTAATTAAAATTTTCTTAACGTCATTTATTACTTTGGTCTTTTTATTTTATTTTATTAATTTATCCTAACGTCTCTCTCCTAGAATTCTCCTTATTTATTGGTTAGATCGCTCTTCATATTTACCTATGTTTATTCCTTCTTGTAGTTGATGATGGGTGAAGTATTCACCTTAAACATCAGAAAATTCACTTCTTCAACACACAATGTTGGTGGATGAGGTTTAGACAAACCCAAATTGACACATAGTATTGGCCAACAAAACACCCTACAACATCGGCCCTTTCGACATCACCCACCAAGTGGATGAAGTCTCACCCAATGTGCCTATGGGGGAATACTAGAACCAAGTTTTTGCGATCGGGCAAGGGGATGGGATTCCATTAAATGCCATTTCTTCACATATTTTTGGTTCTTTAATGCTTACCTATGGGAATTATCAAGTCCATACAACAAACAATTTGTTGTTAATACTCTCATGGTCACTATACCAACCTATTCTAATCCTATACCAACATTAACTGTAGAACTAATTCATAAGCCTATTAGACATAATAATAAAAATCCTATAAAATCATTAAAATATTAGCAAGCATAGCAAAAAAAAAAAAAATAACAACCACATTGCACAATTCATTAACAACCAAACACATAATTACCCCAATGCATGTTTTATTAACTCATGGCGGTGAATTACAAAGAAAATACCTAGTTTTGTATGTTCTCTCGACTCACCAGCCTAATGGAATCACAGACACACCACAATACAATTCTAACAGATTCACACCCCCAAAACCATAGCAGTCTTATGGAAAACTCACTAATTAACGTTTTCAAGCCAAACACTAACTAAGTCAACTCCATCATTACATGAGTGGATTCACCCAAGATTTTATTCAACGAAAAATAGTTTACCTTTAGGTGTTATGTGGTCTACCATAGTTTACCATAAGATATTTTGGAGTTTCTCTTTAATTTTAAATAGTTCTTTCCATCCAAACCGTCCCTCTATGACCATGTTTTGGTTGGATGCATGGTTTTCCATGCTTATTGTTGTGTGCATGCTTCCCTCATTTGTTCGTCTCCTTTCCATGTTGTACTCTATTTCTCCTTTTCCTACACATGATATCAACACTCCAAAAATGCTCCAACAAGCCCCCAAAAAACACATGTGGCTTGTCTTGAGCCACTCAACCGTTCTCATATCTCCGTTGGTTTTGGGGACTTCCTCTATAAGTCCGATCTACTTCTAGAGGTGTTCTTAATTCCTTGTTGTCTTTGAACTCCATCTCCACATGGAATATTGCGCCACACTCCTCCTCCTTCCTTAACAATATTTTCTAACTTTATAAGAACTAAAACCTATAGGGGTTGTGCATGGCCATCCAACTGGGTGCACTCCAATTCATACACATTTCCTCTAGTTTGGCTTGATCTCTATCATCGCATGTCCAACTGCAAAGGTTCGGGTTCTCCCTCCAATGTAGAACTTTGCATGCCAACCCCATATGTATGTGAAGTGTGTCCACTCCTTAGTATCAACCCCCATAATAAGGACCACCCTGATTGTGCCTTTATTCTTGTTTGTGTAGCTCTCTCTAGCAGGTAGTGTTGGTTTAAACTAGTTGATGTTGTTGGAAAATGCTGGGGGGGGGGGGAATCGGTATTCGTTAGCAATTAGAAATTTTAAATATTTTTAGGGAATTAGTTAATCTTCAATTATCATTAATGTTTATGCAGTTAAAATAGTGAATAAAAGAACACAAGAGGCATAAACATTTAGGTGGAAAACCCCCTCCAGGTCAAAAAGCACTGAACACTTTTCTAATAATTCTTTAATCTTCAACTCCAATTGAAAAGAGAGCCCCAAATTCTAGAATCTAGAAAAGCATTCTTCTCCAGCTCCCACTAGATGGACGCTCCAATGCTCGAGATTCTTCAATAGTCAACTGAATGGATGCCCCAACACCAAATGAGCTACAACTCACCCTAGCACCACCCTACCACCCTATAGAAGAATGAAAGAAGAATGGACTCCTATACCAAGGAAAATGGTCCACTTTACAATGATATAGAATGATATAGGAGAAGAAGACACACTAGACCATAACCCCAACTATGGCACAACCACCTAATGATGATCCTAGACCTCTTGACACTACCTCTTCAACTCTTGGCAGATAGACACTTTTACAACTTTTACAATGATGCATTTACAATGAGTCTATACAATGATACTTTTGCAATGATTTTATGCAGTGCTTCTCACTTGAAGACTTCATGTGGTGAACTTCTTGCTGTTTTTCTGCACCTTGATTGCTGCTCTTGTCATGCTACACTTTCTCACTCTTCAGAATATCATATTATGCATTGAGTCTTATCTTGATGAATATATAATACCTACAAATAGTCTTCAAAGAAATACCCATGACATGATAATAACAAAACTTACCTCATCCTGCAAAACATTTGTCAATGCTAAACAAAAAAAGATAAATTAGAATACAAATAAAATAATGCAATTAAGAGATGAACATGCATATATAGAAGATACTTACTTATAGCTTACCACTTCTGCATCATTTTGCTACACCTTGCTCTTTGCTGCTGTAGAAAGTCTGGTCCTTTGCACCCCTTGACAACACTTGATCTAGTTTTTCTTTCCTTCTAGGAGCACAATATTTAATCTGATGTATCTCTGCAATTTTATATCCCCAACATGTGATATTTAGTCTTGTAGAAGCCCTCTGAGTTGTCTTTCCAATGCCATAGGTCTGACCCGATTTGGACTCTTCAAGGCAAAGTTATGCCCAATCTCTCACAATGGCCTAATTATGGACTAGTTCAGTAGAGCGAACTTGTATGATGTACCACGTGTCACTGTTTCCTCCTTCGGCTCTGAAATTGATACAAAAAAAACTAAATTCTGTGCACTATCCACCATTTTTTACAGAATTCCAATCCTCTTCTTTGAGAGAGAGTTATGACGATTTTCCCATGGTCACTTCTTTGAGATGAAATTCGGCATCCTGCAAAAACCCTAACTTCCACAGATCATATCTCCGAAAATATAGCGAACCAAGATCTGAAATTCGGTCATGACGTTCATCAGGATTTAGAATCAAATGGGTTTTAATTTCAGAATCTAAGACTTTGTAAAAATGAATTTATAGCAAAAATCCCACGATCACTACATTTGGAGGATATATGAGATTTCTTTTTATGGAGTTGAGAGGGGCTTCTATAGAGAATGTTGGAGGAATTTTAGGAGCTTAAAAAATTATTAATTATTGACTATTCAATGACCAAAACCAATTATTATTTCCATGCCACAACCCCATCGTGTTTTAGCCCACTAACTAGGGTTACTAACTTCAAACATGAATATATCTCAAACCGTGAAGAATTACTTGGCGTGCCATATATCAACCGAAACATCTCGATGAGTAGAATCTATCTAGAAGATCCTTGACTCAAAATAGAGCAAGTTTTCAAGTCAAAATCCCCTTTCAGGATCAGGTAGCCCCTGGTGCTGCTTGGGTTGACATCAATGACAACTTCAAATCATCTTTACATTAATAATCTCCCCCTTTGGCATTGATGGCAACACAAGTACTCCCCCTACGATCAGGGCACCTCTTCCTACTACCTTCTCTCCCACTTTGACATCATTGGTAAATGGTAACTCCCCCTGACACACAACCATCCTGTAGACCTGCACACACTTCCACTCCCCTTTATTTTCTGAATAAGGAAAATCTAATGAGAACTTAGGAGGATCCCAAGCTTCTGGCAAAGATATTCAAATGCTTCATGAGGTAAAGGTTTAGTGAAGATATCAAGGATTTGTTCTTTTGTACCAACATATTGAATTTTGATATTCTTTTCAGTGACTTGTTCTCTAACAAAATGATACTTTATTGGAATGTGTTTTTTTTTTAATGCATGACAGGATTCTTGAAGATGCTAATGGCATTGGTGTTATCACAGAAGATGGGAATAGGCTCACTAAATTATACTTGAAGATCTTGCAAAGTTTGTTTCATCCAAAGGACTTGAGTACAACAATCTGCCACTACAATGTATTCTGCTTCTGCTGTAGATAACGAGATTGAGGTTTGATTTTTTCTCAACCATGATATGAGACAACCACCTAGATAGAATGCTGCTCCACTAGTACTGTTACGATCATCAATGCTTCCTGCCTAATCTGCATCAATAAAGGCTTGAATAATGAGATTGTTTCCCTTGGGATACCACAAGCCATATTCTGTTGTGCCCTTTAGATATCGAAGAATTATTTTGACAGAAATAATATGTGATTCTTTTGGTGCTGCTTGGAATCTTACTACTTGTCCAACTGCTTGCATAACATCTAGTTGGGAGGCTATTACATATAGAAGACTACCAATCATAGATTTGTACAACCTGTGATCCACATCGTAAGATGGGTCATCTATGCTCAATTTGCAACCTGTTACCATCAAAGTGAGGACAGGTTTGCAATCTTTGATTTTGAATTTCTTGAGCATTTCCTTGATGTACTTTGCTTGACATATAAATATCGCTTTCTCTTGCTAAGATATTTGAAGCCCTAAGAAGTATGTCAACTCACCAAGTAAAGACATCTCGAACTCACTTTGCATCTTTGTAGCAAAGTTCTTACTTAGTCGATCAAAATTGCTACCAAAGATTATATCATCCACATATACCTCAACGATTGTTAAATTATCCTTATCTATTTCTACATAAAGATTTCTATCAACAGTACCTTTCTTGAACCCTTGTTGATGTGGATATCCATCAAGACGAGCACACCATGCTTTGGGATCTTGCTTTAGGCCATACAGAACCTTCCTTAACCTACAAACACAGTCTTATTTTTCTGATAATAGAAAACCTTCAGATTGTTCAATGTAAAATTCTTCTTCTAATTCTCCATTCAGAAATGTTGACTTAACATTCATTTAGTAGACTTTTATTTTTCTTGAGCATGCATAGGCGAGAAACATCCGGATGGCTTCCATTCTGGAAACTGGCGCAAATGTTTCATCGAAATCAATTCCTTCCACTTGTGCATAGCCTTTGCAAACCAATCTTTCTTTGTTTCTGGTAACCTATCCATCTTCATTCAATTTTTTCCTGGACACCCATTTAGTCCCAATGACATTTTTATCTTTTGGTCATGGAACTAATTCCCAGGTGTTATTCTTCTTGATTTGATCCAATTATTCATTCATAGTTGCTACCCAATGTTCATTCTGGATAGCTTTCTCAAAACTACTAGGCTCAAAGGTTGCTAGAAAATCAATGTGAGCTTGTTGTGATGAATGAAGTTGTCAACCTTTTCTTGTTCCAATTCCTTCCTTTATGTCACCCATGATTTGATTTGATGGATGGATCTTTTGAATCCATTCTCTTTTTCTCTTTGGGGAGCTTCTTGTTTTTGTTCCTGTATATCTTGTTGATCATTATTTACTTCTTCCCGGTTGACAGTTGTTGCTTGTTCTATAATTTTCTCTGTACCTTTTTTAGCCTTTGTCTCAATCTTCAAAGATTCTAGATCCTCATCGTTATTCGTTAGAACACTATCTTCATCAAATGTAACATTTATGCTCTCCACTATCTATTTTCATCTTAGATTATGGCATTTATATGCCTTTCTTTTGTGTGAGTAACCAACAAAGATACCTTCATCAACACGCGATTCAAACCTACCCAACTTTTGATCTTCTCTTTTGATGTAACATTTGATTTTGAAGATTCTCAAATATTTTACATTAGTTGGTTTTCCTTTCCATAATTCATATGGAGTCTTATTGCAATTATTTCTAAGAAGAATTTTGGTGATAATGAAGACTGTCGTATCAATTGCTTGAACCCAGAATTTTTCATCCAATTTTGAGTCCTTCAGCATTGTTCTATCCATTTCCTGTATGGTTTTGTTCTTTCTTTTAGCAACTCCATTTTTCTGAGGTGTTCGTGCTATTGAAAATTGTCTTTTTATTCCATTTTCATCATAGTATTGCTGAAATCATTTGGAAGTGAATTCTCCACGATTATCTGATCTTAGACACTTTATTTTTAAATTAGTTTCATTTTTGACCAACTCCTTGTAGATCTTAAAGAACTCAAATGCTTTAGATTTTTTTCTTTAGGAAACTGACGACTGTCATCCTGATATAGTCATCTATCATTAACATGAAATATAATTCTCCATCTAATCCTTTTGTTCCCATAGGACGACATAGATCATTATGTATCAATTCCAATGGATGTGATGCAAAGTGTTATTTTGTTTTAAATCCACATTTTGTCTACTTACTGTGCTGATAAGCCTCACATATTATGTTGGAAGGTTTTCAAATTTTCAACATTTCTCGTATTGCTTCCTTTTTTCTTATCCTGACAAGATTGTCAAAGTTTATGTGACCCATTCGTTTGTGCCATAACCAACTTTCATCTTCTTTAGCTAGTAGGCATGCTTTAGTTGCTTCATCCAGAACATATATGTCGTTTGGAGCTCGACTTGTTGTAGCCACAATTTTACCATACCTGCCTTTCCTGATTTCACATTTTGTGGAGTTGAATAGCATTGTGTGTCCTTCATCACACATTTGTCCAAAACTGAGCACATTGTGATTCATGTTTTCAACCAATAAATTATTCTTGGCTAGAGCATCTTTGCTTCCGATATTGACGGTACCTGATCCTATAACATTTGAAGATCCATCATTTCCAAAGGACACGGTTCCATCCTTCTTCTCTTTCAGAGATACAAATTTCTTTCTATCTCCAGTCATATGCGTTGAGCAACCGCTATCAATGTACCACACATCTTTGTTATTTTGAGCCTTGAGAGCTGAAGCATAATTATCAGTGTTCTTCTTCTTCCATGTTTGTTCATTCTGTGGCTTCGAAGATTCTTCTGGAGGATTTTCAAGTCTACAGTCTTTGGCTATGTGTCCAAAGTTTTTACATTTGTAACATTCGATATTACGTCTTAAATGTTCAAATCTATTGATGTTTCATTAAGCAGGTTCATATTTGACAGATATCCTAGAATTGTATTGGTTCCTAGGGTACGTGCGACATTCTACAACTTTATGGCCAAATTTTCCACATGAATAATAATAGCCATGAAAAATATGTTGGTACTTGGATGGAAATATTTGTCAAGGAATTGTCTTCCAAGGCTATTCTTGCGAATCTTGTCCAATGAAGTCTACATGCCTGTAAGATCTCATAGGTTCATTGTATTTTGTTGTAGAAGATCCTACTACTTCTTCTTTGTAACTAAGGCCAGTTCTGTTGTTGTAAGATCGTTGATTGTTGATAAGTTCTTCCAATGCCCTTGAGTCATTGACATAGTTTTGGACAATTTTTCCCTTCTTCACTTCCTTACGCAGCGAGACTACTTCGACTTCTAATGCTTCCCTTTTCTGGTTGATTTCTTCCAACTTCTTTTGAAGTGAATATTCAATACATTTGTGTTCTTCAACCTCAATTTTGAGACCTTGAACTTGTTCTTCAAAACTGTTGGAATGGATTTTCTCAGCCTTGAGCTCTTTTATAAGCTAGACTACCTCAGAAAATTCTTCTATGGTCAACCCTTCTTCTTCCTTTTTTGATACCTCTTGTTTATTGTGCTTGGCCATAAACAATACTCTCTCATTGGCTTCTTCTTCACTGTCACTGTCTTCATCGGATGATGAGCTATCTTCTTTAGAGAGAAAGTTCCTTTTGAATCCTTTTTTCTTGCCTTTCTTGTTGAATTTCTTAAAGCCTTTCTTTCCTTTTGAGTTTCCATCACTTATATTCAGACATTTGCTGTGAAATGCCCAACCTCACCACAATCGAAACATATCAATGGAAGTTTACCTTTGAATTTTCCCTTACCAATTTTTAGTTTTCTCATAAAGTAAGCATATTCTCCATATGAAAAACCTTCTTCATCATCTTCCTTTTCTTCACACTTGTAGGTGAAGGTGTAGGTCTTTGCCTTTGAAGGTTGTTTGTCCTTATTGGTTTTCTTAGATGTAGAGAACATAGTTTCTAGATGTGAAGTACCCTCTTCTTCATCAAGTCTCATTTCATATGCTATGAGAAATCCATGTAATTCCTCTTTGTTGAGTTTGTCTAGATTTGCACTTTATTCTAAGACCGATACCTTTGTATTGAATTGTCCTCGTAACATTCTAAGAATATTTTGTATAATAGTCTTCTCATCAAAAGGCTCTCCCAATCCTTCCAGAGTGTTCGTTATTTCATCAGTGTGTTGGAAGTATGCAGCAATGTTGTCATCTTCTTTCATTCTGAGTTGCTCAAATTTTTCTCTATAGATTTGAAGCTTTGCTTCTTTGACATTTGAGTCACTTGCATATATATTCTCAAGCTTTTCCCATACATTTTTGGCGGTTCTACAACCCAACACCTTATGATAAGTATATTCAATAAGTCCACTGATAATAATATTCTTTGCTTTTGCATCATTTACCAAATTCTTCTTACCTTGTTCATTCGCAGTTGGTGTAAAGCCATTTTGAACAGTGTCCCATATTTCGTAACCTTGCGCCAAGAGATAGACCTCAATTCTTCCTTTCCAGAGTGCATAATTATTTTCATTGAATAGAGGTACACCACTCTTGGTATGCTCCATGATCTCCTTTCAATTGTTAAATTGCTATTGAGGGAACCAAGCTCTGATACCAATTGTTGGAAAATACTTGGGGGGGGGGGTGAATTAGTATTCCTTCGAAATTATCACTTTTAAATCTTTTCAGAGCATTAGTTAATATTCAATTATCATTAATGTTTATGCAGTAACAACAGTGAATAAAAGAACACAGGAAGCACAAAAATATTAGGTGGAAAACCCCCTCCAGGTCAAAAACCACCGAATGCTTTTCTAATAATTCTTTAATCTTCAACTCCAACTGAAAATAAATCTCCAACTTCCTAGAATCTAGAAAAGCATTCTTTTCCAGCTCCCACTAGATGGACGCTCCAACACCCGATATTCTTCAGTAGTGAACTGAACGAATGCCCCAACACCCAATGAGATACAACTCACCCTAGCACCACCCTACCACCCTGAAGTTTTCACAGGCTTGAACCTATTGGTGACTTCATGCACCAGCCTAGCACCACACTACCACCCTATAGAAGAATAAAAGAAGAATGGACTCTCGTACTAGGGAAAATGGTCCACTTTACAATGATATAGAATGATGTAGAAGAAGAAGACACACTAGACCATAACTCCAACTATGACACAACCACCTAATGATGATCCTAGACCTCCTGACACTACCTCTTCAACTCTTGGCAGATAGACACTTGTAAAACATTTACAATGATGCTTTTATAATGACTCTGTACAATGATACTCTTACAATGATTGTATGCAGTGCTTCCCACTTGAAGACTTCATGTGGTGAACTTCTTGCTACTGTTCTGCACCTTGATTGCTGCTCTTCTCATGCTACCCTTTCTCACTCTTCAGAACATTACATTATGCATTGAGTCTTCTCTTCATGAATATATAATGCCTGCAAAAAGTCTTCAAAGAAATACCCATGACATGATAATAACAAAACTTACCTCATCCTGCAGAACATATGTCAGTGCTAAACAAAAACAACAAATTAGAATACAAAGAAATTAATGCAATTAAGATATGAACATGCATATATAGAAGATACTTATCTCTAGCTTACCATTGCTACATCATTTTTCTACACCTTTCTCTTTGATGTCCTAGAAAGTCTGGTCCTTTGCACCCCTTGAGAACACTTGATCTAGCTTTTCTTGCCTTCTAGGAGCACGATATTTTATCTGATGTATCTCTGTGGTTTTAGATCCCCAGCATGTGATCTTTAGTCTTGTAGAAGCCCTCTGATCCTTTTTTCCAATGCCATAGGTCTCACCCAATTTGGACTCTTCAAGACAAAGTTATGCTCAATCTCTCACAATGACCTAATTATGGACTAATTCAGTAGAGCGAACTTGTATGATGTACCATGTGTCACTGTTTCCTCATTCGGCTCTGAAGTTGATACACCAAAAACTATAGTCCATGAACTGTCTGCCACATTTTACATAATTCCAATCCTCTTCTTTGGGAGATAGTTATGACTATTTTCCCATGGTCACTTCTTTGAGGTGAAATTCGGAAGCCTGCAAAAAGCCTAACTTCCACAGATCATATCTATGAAAATATAGTGAACCAAGATCTGAAATTTGGTCATGATGTTCATCAGGATTGTGAATCAAATGTGTTTTAATTTCAGAATCTAAGACTTTGTAGAAATGAAGTTATAGTGAAAATTCCACAATCACTAAATTTGGAGGATATATGAGATTTATTTTTATAGAGTTGAGAGGGGCTTCTATAGAGAATGTTGGAGGGACATTAGGAGTTAAAAAAATTATTAATTATTGACTATTCAATGACCAAAACCAATTATGAGTTCCATGCCACAACCCCATAGGGTTTTAGCCCACTAACTGGGGTTACTAAATTCAAACATGAATATCTTTCAAACCATGAAGAATTACTTGGCATGCTAGATATAAACGGAAACATCTCGATGAGTAGAATCTATCTAGAATATCCTTGACTCAAAATAGAGTAAGTTTTCAAGTCAAAATTCCCTTGTAAGATTAGGGTAGCCCCTGGTGCTGCTTGGGTTGACATCAATGACAACCTCAGATCATCTTTAGATCAAAAGATGTAACTATCTCTTCCCCTTTAAAACACTTCTCAATGTGGTCTTTGTCCATCCTCATTCCCTTTAATTTTTGAAAATGCTACTAGTACTTGACAAGAAATTTCTTCTCACTTTGAACTCTCCATGCCTATTGGCTTCACTCTTCTAATAACTTCTCTCCACAACTCTGCATATTTATGTAGCCCCATCTACCCCACTCTTCATTATTCTAACTCTTCTCCACATTGAGATTCCCCTTTCTTTTCCAACGCTAATACAATTATCCTTCTTCCTTGATTCACTGGATCTCAACTCTCATTCTTATAGAGAATATGTTGCATCCTTGGCCTTCTATGAAAACTCGAACTTGACCTTTCATTTTACTACAACTAGATCTAAATCACTACACTTTTGATTCGCCTTGTGCAAGATATTCATTTCATGAAAGTGAAGGAAGGTAGTGCATTCCCACTCTTGGGAATATCCAACCCTATCTCAAAACTATTAACCGACCTCATCTCCCAAATCCTCATTCTATCATTCTGTTATTTGAAAAGCTAGTAGATTGACATATGTGTTGTTGGCACACATAACACTCCTATGGGTGCAGTCTTTAATGCTATGCTTAATTCCAATGATTGATAGTTGCATGATTAGACAATCCCTTCAAATTTTATCAACTAGTTACTAGATCCATGTCTTCCATCATGGCATCCACCATCAATGATGTTTGGCCCTTTCCTCAGTACTATGTCACCATACTAACTTTTTGCGTGCACAATAAAGCCTTCACACAACACATGCATATTGGGCACTAAAATTCAACAATGTAATCTAAAACAAACTACTTTGCAACACAATTCTAACTATTAACATATACTACCAACTTATATACAATATTACTAAGTAGAAACAATTGAGTTTTTTGTCATGGTTGAGTGGAAGACTGATTATCTTGATAGAGCTTTAGTGGACCTCCATTCACATATCCTTCCAAGGGCTCACCAACCAAGTTTTCTAGCTACATCTTGCCTACATCTGTAACAACTCTAATCCTATATGGACCCAACAAGTGCATTTGGAACTTTCCTGGGTGTTTGAGAATCTTGTTATCATATAATAAAACTAAATCCCTTACCTAGAAATCCCTTTGTTCAATACATCTATCATGTCATGATTTTGTCTCCTGTTCTCTGGACCTTTTGGTGGACCACTGCAAGCAACCAATCTTCTTCAAGCTGTAATAATTCTTCCATTTTGTGCGTCAGGACTCCCTCCTTTGTCTTCTATGTGTATACCACAATGCACAAATTGGGCACGATAAATTCCATTGACATTATTGCTTCTTTCCTATACACTAGTCTGAACAATGTATGCCCTATTCAATGCTTGCAAGTGGTGTGATATCCCCAAAGGATGGATGGAATATGAACATCCTAGTCATCATGACTAACATTGCATATTTTTTTGAGTGCATTCACCAAAATATTATTAAAGGCTTCCACCATGCCATTAGCTTATGGGTGGTATGGGGTATTCTTTTGATGGTAGATCTTGAAATCCTATGTTAATAATGCAATTGTATTATTTAAAAACTGTGTATTTTGGTTGCTCATTAGGATCCTGGGGCACCCAAATCAGGTCACCACATTCTCAAAGAGGAATTGTGCAATATTTTTAGCATTGTAATCCTTTACTAGTGCAACTTTGGCCTACTGACTTAAATAGTCTATAGCCGTAATAATGTATCTCATGGCTGATATCCTAGTAGGTGGGTTGCCAGGGCCCAAAAAATATATAGCCCACTTATCAAAAGGTTGTGATGTAATCTAGGGGACCAATGGCATCTCATATCTTCTAGAGGCTCTCCCCACCATCTGTAAAACATCACAGGTCTTATAGAAATCATTTGGATCTATGTGTATCATCAGCCACCATAATCCTGCAAACAAAGTATTTTCACCATAACCCATCCTGTATAGTGCCCTCCTACCACACCTTCATTCACCTCTACTAGAATCATCAGTTGTTCATGTTATAGGACACATCTCCTCAAAATTCAATTGGCACCCAACATATATAGAAATTATTCAATCAATTGATACTCCATAGCCTTGAATACCAATTATTTCTTATGTGTTATTGTGTAGCAGCTGGAGCAACCCCTATGTGTCGAAACTACATGATCTCTTTGAATTATTCATCAACGATGGTAACAACAAACAATTGTGTGTCTAACAAGTTATCATCCAAGCTCCCATATTCTTAATCGGTAATGATTCTTGATGAGTAGTTGGGTTCAACATTCAAGAATTTAGGTTTAACCACAACTTCAAAGTCATGTTCCTAGATCAACATTAGCCAACTACATATATGCCCCCCCAACACATTTTATTGGCTAGTTATCTTAAAGCATATTGATTAGTATATAGTTTATGCTTACTACCTAAAAGATAATGCAGGTATTTTTGTAAAGAATATACCATTTCTAGCCCCTCTTGGTCCATGGTTGTGTAATTCTTCTTAGACATAGACAGCTTCCTTCTATTGAATGCAATGGGGTGATCCACATTTTCTTCTCCTGGCTAGCTAGCACAACCCTTAGTGTAATGGTTGATTCATCGACATGTACATGGAGTTCATTTTTATAATCAAGAAAAACCAGGATAGGTGCACTAAACATTTTCTCATTCAACATGTATAGGGCTTACTTATGCTCTTTCATCCATTAAAACATGACTTATTTCTTTAATAGTCATTCCAGGGGTGTATTTATGCATGCGTAGCCCTCAATAAAAATTTGATAGTACCCTATATGCCCAAACATAGCGTGCAACTGTCAGACTGACATAGGGGGAGGAAGGTCCACTATTACTTCTATTTACAGTAGATCCACCAGTAATCCATGATTGCAGATGATATGGCCTAGTAGTATGCCAAATGGCGAACAAAATATGCACTTCTTAAGGTTCAAGTTAATTTGCAGTTGGCGACATGTATCTAGCATTAGTTGTAAAAACTCAATATGCTTCTACAACAAACTAAACATTGTCTAGTCATCTATGTATACTTCCAAGAACTTATGGATGAAATCCTTAAAGGCATCCACTACAATGCGAGATAAAATACTTGGTGTGTTTTTAGGCTAAAAGGAATTACAATACATTAATGTAGCCCCATTCTATCACAAATGTAGTCGTGTGGTGCTCATCTTTAGCAATACAAATTTAAGAGTACCCTAAGAATCCATTTATGAAGGAATAAGATTCCTGTGCCCCACGAATATCTAGAACTTCACACATAAATGGAGTGGGGAATAAGCCATATAACAAGAATCTTTTAGTTTCCTCAGGTCAACACAAATACACATCTCCCCTATTTTATTATTCCACCCCACCATAGAGTCGATCCGCTCTAACTTCTCCACTAACTCGATGATCCCGACCTCTAATATCCTATCTATTGGAAATTTGGTAGCTCATAACGTATTTTCGAGTGGTGAAAATCCACAAAAAGTTAATTGGTTAGGAAAGTTACCCAAGTGGTTGGGATTTTGACCCAAAATTGTGGGCTTCAGACCCAAGTTAACTAATTGTTTAATCAAATTTGTTGTTGAGTGGTAAAATAGGGGTTTCTTTATGGGAAATGAAAACCCCCATGATCACTCACACAAAAATATAAATAAGAGGCTAGAGGAGAGGCTTAGACACATAAATGGAGAAGGAATTTTACTTGTGGAGAGAAGGATGCTAAATGACCTAGTTGTATATCTGCCTTAGAGGAGTTACAGTTGTAAGAAGAAAGTCATATATGAGTCACAGAAGGTCATAACTACAAGAAGAAAGTTAGATTCAAGTGCTGGAAGGTTGGATCTACAAGAAGAAAGTTAGGTATGGGTGTTCGAAGGTCATATCTATTATAGGATAATTTCACCTAATAAGAGTAGATTATTGTTAACCTAGTAGATTACCTCAGAATCTACCAAGAATTGGTTTGCACAATGATCAATAGAGAAAGAAAATTATATCCCTATCCAAGAATTATATCCATATCATTCGTACATAACACTCTCATGCAAAAGGGTTGAAACAATACCCAATCCCTCACAGGTTGGTGAAGAGTGTTGGGCTTGATGCCTAGAATCTCGCTTCTACTCAAATATCTCGGTGCTAACTACCACAATCCAAAGGACTACACACATACACCAACAAAGAAAGAACAAAAGTCTTTCATAGAGGGATAATCAGCATAAAAACAACATGTATAAATGAAAATCATACACACATAACATATATGGGAAGGAACCATGAAATTCTATTAATCATAAGAAATAAGTATAGAGGAATTATACCTAATCAATGGAACCCTCCTCTCTAACTTGAAATATGACTTCCTCCTCCAAATCTAATATAGCTCTCTGATAAACTAGGCTCAAAACCTTAGAACTTTGAATCTCTCTAATCGTCTAACTAGTTGGACCCTTTAGAATGACAAGATTAAATATGCCTAGAGGGTCCAAAGGAGAATGTATATGGATTCTTCAGATAAATACAAGTTATGAATCTTCTCCAATAATGCACCCAAGCCAACTCGTAAAGGTAACCCTATGCTATGATCTGCTAGGAACCTCCACGACTCTAGAACCTCCACGAACCTCGATGGGATAAAAATTTGAGTCCACAATGAACCTCAATGGGATGATAAAGGGATTTATGCGAGGTTATGGAAAGATCACTCTATATATCATTGTATCCAAGCGATGATGCATAAAAATAGCTAAAATCAAATTCCATACATTTGAAAAAGGGTTAATAGTAAAGGTACTCATGTGTACTGAATCAATGGAGGAAAATAGGCTGATAATATATGCCCCCTAGTATATGAGGTTAGAAGAGTAACTGATGGCTGAAATGTATTACAATAATACTTAGAGATCAAAATGGGAGGAGAGAGCCAACATGGTGAATTTTTATCAGAGAAAACCAAATGTTAGAGTCTCATCTCTACTGATAACATCCCCGAGGCAGGCATATCGATGCTCGATCGTAAAGAGAAGCTAAACATGGCCACCAAACATACACTATGGATCAATGACATAAAAGGATAAGACACGGAAATGAACAATACACAATGGGTCCATGTGACACAACACAAAGGTCATAACCCCCAACAAATATAGTATGGAACTATGTCATAGCATCAGTTGGACTATGGACACATAACAGAGGAGGTGTCCTAGAGTAGTCCTCAAAGTACATGAATGATACATAACTCCAATGAAGCCTAGGAAAGGAGCCATATAAGAGTGATAAGTCTTTAACCCATGGTCCTCTACATAACCCTAGTGGTATGAATCTATGACATGTGAATAAATGCTCTGATGTTGAGCATGGTAGAAACTACCTAATTACTGGTCAATGAGTTGCACCATTAACAAATGTGAGGGGACCCATCAACGATGAAAATTTGGACTCCACCGATCAAGAGTTAATGATGAAAATCCATTTTTGATCTAACATTGAACACTCATGGACTCGACTGATCATAAGTTAATGATGAAAACCCACATTTGATCATGAGGAATCCTGCCACTAAGGTATGTAAGTTCCAAGGTACTACTAGTTCCTAAATCAAGTTGCTAGATAATGAGTTGAATTTTACAGGAGAATATCTATTGAATAAGGGCTTTAATGTATCCCCCATCAATTGACATGGAATAGACTGAGAGATAATATGAATGGATGAAGCCATGAAATGATGAATTACAACTAACATAAGGACCCCTGACACAAAAAGTCAACAAAGATGACAGATGGCTAACACAAGTTGAGACTTCCTTTGAACACAGAATGGCATGACAAAAAGTGACTTGGCAACATGACTAATGATCACCATGTCATATCATACAATAATATAGGAGGCATTGAAGCATTCTCCATAGTGACTCGAAGAGTAACCAACCAAAGGAGTAGATAGATTCATATGTATGGTATGGATCCTAGGCAAGATAAAACCCAACTGTGAAATAATGACTCAAATAGGTGTCGTGTTCAAGGGTGATGCAACTGACACTACCATTTTGGTGACTAACATAAATAAATGATTCCCTCCCTGATTTCTCCTTTTAGTCTCCTTCATGGTTTAATGAGCATGAAAGAGAATACAAGTAAGTTGAATATGTTACTATTTCATAAGTTCTAATGAGGCTGAAAAAGAGATAAAAAAACACTAATGTCTTTTTGTTGGTTTAATGTAATACCCTTATCCCACATCTACCTAGGTAACCAACCAACCAAGGTAAGTATGTGATGAGAGGCCACTATAATGGGATTCAACCTCCTAGGTGACCTTAAGGAAGTGGAATCAACATAAACACATCAAACAAATCTTCAACATTAGCACTAGAACTTCCAGGAGCCATCCCAACCACTGAGGTAACTGTCCCTGGGCCCCACTAAGTTTTAGACCATTAAACCCCCAAATTCTCCCTTGATATGGACATGCATGTGTCCAGAAGGCTCCAAACGCTCCCACAACATCGGTATGCATGTGCATGAGGACTTTTTTCCTCATACCTATGCCTGCCTCTCCGAGATTTGTGCCAATTTTTTAGGCCTAGAGCCTAGGTCACTACCGAGAACTCAATGACACTTTTAGAAATGAAATATAACAGCAGAATAATGATATAATTGCAATTTATTAAACAAGGACTTGAATGGACCCCTACTAGCCATGACATACATTTCATCAAACATGTCACAAATATGTAATCTACAGGTTTAAACAATAGATTTGAGCAGAGGGGTCTCATACTTATATGAGAATCGCTAAGAAGCATTGTTCCCTTATATCATTCGCTGCATTATCATTTATTAATGAATGCAAAATCTAACCCGGGGTGGGACTACCACGTTCCACCTGACCATATATTGGCTGAGCGAAGTCTCTCTTCATCCAATCACCCCCATGCCATATTCCAAGCATGAATGTGAGACTCAAACCAAAATACCCGACCAAGGCATCCAGAGGCTAAATCACCTCACCCTCATCAATAGAAACTAGGCTTTACCACAATCCACACTAGATCACTAGGTCAACAAAATAAAAATGTAATAACAAGCTTTACCATGAACTTCACTAGATTAATAGGAAATAACAACAATGGATTCCACCATATTTCATGGCCTACACCGTGAGAATTTTCCTATCTCCTAGTCTCTTAGGATTTACCGCAATCCACAGTCTAATCTAGGGATCACTTGGCCCTAAACCAAGACTCCACCCTCTAGGATTTACTGTATATATTTCCATTCACTGGCAAGCATTCCTAGACCTAATTAAGAGAAACCACCTCTAGGTTTCACCATATATCCCACCATTAACTAGTCAAGGATTCTTAGGCCCACCAAGGCACAAAATACCTGGCTTTTCTGCAACCCATAGTCTGCTTTAGGGTTCACTAGACGAGTGGCTTTACCATAATCCATAGTATGGTTCAGGGATCACTAGGCCATGTTTTCTTTCTTTCATAGATCCACCTTACTCAGCTTCGAATCCATTCGAAAATCTAGCTCGACCAAAACATGAGAACCCCATCACACCATGGCTCTCCAGAAAGGGCAAGGATAGGATGAAAACAATGTCATGCCTAGAAAAATCCATTCCATAACAACAAAGAACCACATGCAATACCGTGCATGCCAAATATGGCAAGGAAAAATCACATGCAAATCGATACCAGCAAATAATCCTGCTGTAGTTGCTTGATCCTCCTCTTCCTTTCTTGCTCTTTCCTTCCTCTTGTCTTCTTTTCCTTTCTTGATCCAATGCCAAAGTGCTCCAAGAAAACTATAAGTGTCCAAGAGTGAGAGAGAATAATGAGAGAGATCCAAAACTGAACTATTAAAAGGTACCAATTGATCCCCATAATCCTTTTTATTAATTATGCCTCTATTTTCTTCATTTTCCATTATTTTCCTTTATTTTCCTCCTCACATGCAACGTGTGACCTTTCACCTTACTTTTCTCATAATTTCCATTATTTTCACAAATAAGTGCGCCCAAAATGCCACTTTTCCTTTTCAAAGCCTTTTCCATTATGTTTGCCAATTTCCTTAGCCATAATAAACCAATGAGCACCCACACTAGGATGTTTTTCCCAACATTCAACTTGGAATGAGTGTTCCATCAACCGTGGTTATTATTTTGCCTCTATTAACTTCTATTACATGGAATTTTCACCAAGGTTGCTATAGAACCATCGCCCTTGGGGGATACCATCCTCAGTGTTCAACCACACCCATACCTCAGCAAAACTGCTAAAAAGAAAACATACTACCCATGGAGCTTTATAACACATCTCAGTGCAATATTTACAATGACAGCCTGCTGAGAGGAAAAATAACATGACAACATAACAATACGACAACTATAATGACATGACACTCATACCACTTATTGGAGATTTATAACATAGCTCATGGAGGTATTTACATCCATATACATATGTACATATACATAAACATCACACCAAAACATATACCAAACATCATACCAAAACTACTTTGCCTCAACTGGAAAACAATGAAGGATACATAGCCTGCATCTGATCTGTCATCTGCCATGTAGCTTCATCAGGCCCAAAGTGCTTCCCCTACACTTTAACCTACTCGATTTCCAGGTTCTAAAGCATGAGCACCTTTCTATACAATATACACTAAGGCTCTAGCTGGAATTCTCTATCTGGCTCCACCTAAAAACAAACCAATCAACATATTTAACATTCTTCTTAAGAAATGACACATCGAAATCACCATGGAATTTTATTTTCGAAGGCACTGTAAGTCGATAGGCTATTGGCCCAATCCTCTCAATAACCCTGAAAGGTCCACAAAACAGTGGTCCCAACTTGGCACATGATAAAATACCCAAGGAGTTCTTCTTTGGTTTGATGTGCAAGTACACCTCTTCCCCAACCTGGAACTCCTTGAACAACCTATTCTGATCTGCATAGCTCTTCTACCTATCCTATGCTACTTTCAAATTCTTCTTGATTACCTACATTTCCCACTACATGTCTACCAAGATGTTTGGTCCAATCAACACCATGTTAACTGGATCCTCCAACTAATGGGAGCAATACAACTCTACTCATACAATGCTTCAAATAGACTCATCCTCAAAGATTCATGATACCCATTGTTGTAAGAGAACTCTATGAGTGGAATATACCCTTCCTACTTTCGTTGTCAATGCATCATGTACACCCTCAACATGTCGTCCAATATCCTATTAATCCTCTCAGTTTTCCCACTTGTTTGCGAGTGATAAGTTGTACTGAAGGCTAACTCTGTTCCCAAACTTGAAAAAAACTTCCAAAACTTGGAAGCGAACTTTGCATCCCTCTCTCACACAATATTCTTTGGAATGTCATGCAATATGAGCACATCTCTGATGAACACATGTGCTATGTCACTAGATGAGAATGTACACTTCACTGGAATCAAGTGTACAACATTTGTCAACCTATCCACAACAACCATGAGGGAATCATGTTGTCTCACTATCCTTGGAAAACCTGTGACAAATTCCATGGATATGACCTCCCATTTCCATTCTAGAATCACAATCACCTGTAGAAGTTCACCTAGATGCTTACACTCTGCCTTTACCTACTAACAATCCCAACACCTAGCCACAAACTCTACTACATCCTTCTTCAAATTCGGCCAATAATAAAATTTATTCACTGCAGTTAGTGTCTTTTGATAACCTGGGTGATCTAAATATGGTTTCACATGAAACTCCCTCAACATCACCTTCTTGATCTCACTGTTGTCTAGCACATATAGCCTATCTCTAAACCTGGCCAATCCATTTTGCCATGAGACAATAGTCCACATCATGTGCACCTACACTTGCACCTGTACTTGTACTTGTACCTGCATCACTACCTATACCTATACCTGTACCTGTACTCTACTGCAACCTATGCACAATCTCTATATACGTGACATCTTGTTGACCTACTTGCAAGATCCTATCCTATAAGTCTACTCCATAGGAGCTCATAGCTTCTATGTGATTTACTTGTATCCAACTACTAAGAGAATATTCCATCCTATTCTCTTTACCTTTGATATACCTAATCTCAAAGTCAAACTCACTGATCATGGCCAACCATCGAGCAAACCTACCATTCAGATTCAGTTGGTCAAATAGACACTGCAAACCACTGTGATCACTCATCAATACAAACCTCATGACAAGTAGATAGTGTCTCCACATATTCAATGCATGTATGATTTTTTCCAACTTGTTATCATGTGTCGGGTAGTTCTTCTCATGCTCATTCAGCTTCTGTGACTCATAGCACAATGTTTGGTCAATTTAGTGTCCTAGATTGCTCTACATAAATTATCAATCTGAGTATTGTAAATTGATGAAGTGTAGTGCACTATATGTGCTAGCTAACCCTTCTTACTTTGTTGTTTTTATGTTTTATGTTATTTTGGGGGTTTTTGGTCTTTTAATTCCTAATTATTTACAATGTAAATTATCAAAACTAAATCTAACTTTCTTAAAGACTGCTCAAAATCTAAAAATGAAAACAGAGCTAAGAAAGAAATGAAAATAGAGCTAAGAAAGGTATGGAAACAAAGCTAAGAAAGAAATGAAAACAAAGTTTCTATTCTTATTTTACCATTATTTCAAAATCATGAATTAAAATTGAAAGTTAAATTTGCAATTGATGTCTAACTAATTACAAAAATAAAACTAAATGAAATACTTGGTTACTCTGCCTCTCAATTTTGGGATAAAATCTCCTTGGGATGACATTTAAGTAATTCTGTACTTCATTAATCTAAGAGAACATAAATACAAAGATGCAGAAATAACTCATTGCATAGAGGAAATGTTCAACCACTTAGTTAAGGATGAATTATCAACTTGAAAGGTTTTCCATAAACATTCATTAACACCATGAGTTAGTATTTTAAACTGAAAATGAAATGGCAAAGACAGTAAATGACACTGATTAGTTTAATTGAGAATTTAAACTAGCAAAACAGTGAATGAAGTAAACTATCCAACAATGTATCCTTATTATTCTACAATCCTACTCTCATCCTGAAACAAGGTTAGTTTTTAATTGAAGAAACAAGATTACACTATTGAGTTCTATCTCCTAAACTTCTGATAAGAACTAAAAAGAAATCAAGCTAATGGAAACTGCTCTAAATTATAAACACTATTAGTAAGAAAATGATAGAAATTGCATTATAAACATTGTTAGTAAGAAAATGATTATAAACACTGTTTTAGAAAGAAAATGATGAATTCACAGTTAACAAGAAGAAGAAAAATAAATAAAATGAAACCTTCTTTAGTGCAGGGGCCCTCTGAAACTAATTAGGCTACATTTACTCAATCAACTCCAAGAAAACTCCTTCAGATGTTCATAAAAGCATGCGGTCTTCTTCTATTAAAATAGGGATACAAAATGCCCAAAAGTTACGGAGTCTAGAACTTCGATTTCACATTAAAACCATTACTAACTTCTTCAGTCCCTTACACAGGTATTTATAAGAAAAATCATATAACTGTTTGTGTAGAAAAGCATGCTACAACCAAACACGTAGAAGACATATATGCGGAATTTCTTCCTCGGCTGCTGGAAAAATAAATCCAAGACATGGTGGCTGTTGGATTTGTTTGTACAGGTGGCTATTGGAGTCCATAGGCATAGGTAGTTGCTCTGGATAACGCTTCCCATCACTGTGAAATGCATTAATTAACCACGAAACAGAGTCTTGTTACCCATGGTCTCTTTGTGTTTAACTTATCCATTGATCGTAGTCTTATACCATCTTCTTTGTCGACCTAGGCTGAATGAATAGGACAGGGTCCATGTCATGATGATTTCAAAGCTACCCATGTGGCTAGTTTCTCCTTCTGACACTTGGAACCTGTTAGAGCATGGAGGTAGCTGCGGAACAGCCGGTGAGCTATAGAATAGGCTGCGTTCTATAGCTAATATACACAAATTTATTCAAACAACAAAACATAAGAAGCATAACATGTAAATCACTAAATGTCCTCCTCAAGACAGTATATACCCATTATTAGTGATGAGAATGCATCTTTCTTATGGAAAAACAAAGAAAAGGAATGAGAAGAGTTGCTAGGGAAAGAGTAATTTTGAGGCTCAACATAATCCCACTGCAAAATCATTGCATGTCCCCATGAAATTTTAAAAAATGTGAATTTATTTCTCCTATTGCATCTATTCTGACACTTTTGCCAGCACATCCAACTTTTTTTTCTTACTTCTCCTTGCACTGACTGCCATCCTGGGCTTCTTCATAAGAAGTTTGTATTGGAGGTTGATAAGTGTTTTGCTCAAATTCCTATTTTTCTTGTACCATAATCCTAGGTGTAGCATTGTGTTGTCATGAATGGATTTATCTAGATTGTTTTGTTCCCTCAAGGTTTTATTTTCTTTTTGAATATGCCTGTTCAAAATCTCTAACTCAAATATTTCTTGTTTGAGAGAGCTAGTTAGAGGTTCTTGTGGATTGACAGGCTGCTCTAGATTGGTTGAGGATCCTGGATCCATTGAGGTATCCTTCCTCTCTAATGACTCTATGTAGTCATAAACTTGTTGTTGTACTGGATCTATGCCAGGAGAAGCTCTGCTTAGGTTGCCTTCAAAATTCTATGGAGGAGAGTTTTATGGACTGTGTTTAGGTGGAATACTATCAGGAGATTGAATTGGGGTTTCTTCCTCTAAGTTTATGAAATGGGCTACTTTTGATGTTACCTTCCTCACCTTACCTCGGAGTCTAGAGCTCCTTCTCAGGTTTTGGAAGCTTATGGTTTCTTCTCTTGTGTCTTTCTTCCTCTTACCTATCTCCTTCTTTTTCATGATTTTCTCCCTAATCTTGGTCAGTCTTTCAAAGAGTAATTGTTCATATTCTTATGGTGATGAAGGTTTAGGAATGTCTTCATTGATTTGTTCAGCTCTCTCTTTCATTTTGTCTTTGCATCATTCTTTTGTGAGGAGTTTCCATATTTGTTTAGAATGTTAATGCTGATCTTTCTCCCCCTACTTTTCTTAACATGACTCTCCTTAGGTGACTCTGGAGCATCCTGGAAATAATTTCTTACCAAGAAATCTTCCCAGGTATCCCCTATACTGTTCAAATGGAATTCAACTAGTATTTTCACTAATCCATGATGATACATAGTTGTTTCTATGGATTCAATTTTCTTTTGGACATTTGTAGCCATCCTTCTTAGACTATTTAGAAGGAATAAGGGAAGGTTGATGGTTCCATTTTCTAAGAAATTCATTAATAAGCGTATATGGTAAACATACATAAACCCAAATCTTCCTTCACATGTAATGAATTTTTGCAATATCAACAACATATTACCCCATTTGTTCTTGAGTGCTGAAATAGGAATTCCCTTCCTAAATATTGTAACATCCATACCTGGGTTTCTAAGGATCACTTTCCAAGATTCACCATGAAATTCCTTGTTTTTAAACCATCTTTCTCCTTGTCTCGGCAGCTCTGTTACTTCTGCCATGTAGGATTCTGTGACTGCAAATTTAATATCTCCTATCTCCACTTTTGTGCCATCAAATGGCCTTGCAAAAGACTTGGTAATTTCCTTGTGGTAGCTATCAAATTTCTTAATAAAATTTAACCATCTGGCCTTCTGTAGCATCCCTTTAAGCTATGGATACCCCTCCATATACTTTACCCCTACAGGCTCTGTCTTGACAATAAGCCCCATATCCCCTATTTTTGGTTAACCTTTAAAATTACTTTTATTGTCTATAAAACGAGTGCTATTTAAGAAATGGAATGACAGTGTGTATGGAAATGGAATCATTGCGTATATATGAAAATTGAAAGACTGTGTGTATATGAAAAATGGAATGATTTTGTATATAGAAAATGGAAAGACTGTGTATATGAAATGACTGTGTGTATATGCAAATGGAATGCCTTCTTTCTATGTGATAGAATGGCTATGTGTTATAGGAGAGATAAACTTAAGGGTTTGCATGTGATAAATAGACAGTAAGGGTTTAGAGAGTCATAGATAGGTAGGTCACATCGTCATCTTGACCATTAACAGGTGGAGTCGTGGAGAACCGTTTGAGTACAGGTTATGGAGTTTGAAGTAGAGATTTGTTATGAAAGAATCATTGAGACTGTTTGTTATTAAATATGGAAGATATGGCGGAGATATAATGGCAGTCAAATCAAATGATGGCCAATTAAGCAGACATGTGATTATACATACTATACAGCCTTATGTTTTCAAATTGCCTTTTGAAATAAATCTTTGCATTTACCTTTGGAACCTTTACCTTTCACTTGCTAATTATTATTTTGATGTTGATCCACAGGTACCTTGAGCATGGTTGGTCTTCAAAAATTGATTTTTTTTTCAATTTCTTGCATACATGATTTTATTATGAGCTGTACATTTGTGCTTGAATTGATAAACAAATTGTAGCTACAAATCAGATTAGCTGCAGAACAGAATCAACTGCAGAACGTGAAAAAGAAAGTGAAATATGGCTTATGGATCATGAATGAAATGGAAGTGGCTATGTAAGTGAAATGAAATGAGATGTAAGACAAGATGATAAATGAAATGAAAATGTAATGAAAGCTATGAAAGGAAAAATTGAAAAATTTATTGATGAAATATGACAATGAGATGAAGTGAAACTGCAAAAATAAAACGGAGTGAGGTGAGATGAGATGATGAATTTGCAGAATCTAAACTGCAAAGTGACTGTATCTTTTTGTCACTACTTATTGCAGAAATAAAATGGAAAATATATGGTGTCAAAAACCTCTGATTTTCACCCTATATTTCTGTATAAGTATGACAATCAATGATTGGTTTTCAACCTTATACAATTTATTTATTTATTTAGTTTTTTCTATTTTTTTGTTCCTTTTTTTCATTTTTTTTTTTTTTTTAAAGAAAAATAAAGACTAAGTTAGTGGAGAAGAAGAATTCTTCTTCACTAGCTTCATTTTAGAATTGTCTTGGAAAATCTTAATGAACTCCTCTTTTCAAATTGGTTTCTGATATATATTTAATCTATGACCATTCACAAGATGAGGAATTTTACTTTCATATATTGTTCTTATCCTCACTACTCCATTACTAAAGACTTTTTCAATCTCATATGGCCCAAGCCAATGAGTTTGAAACTTCCGTTGAAAATCTTTAAACTTTGAATCAAAAAATAGCGCCTAATCTCCCACTTGAAACATCTTGTCCTTGATATATTTGTCATGCCATTTAGCCCTCTGTTGTTGGACTATACTAGTCCTTTGAACTGCCTCTTGCTTGATTTCATCAAGTTCATTTAATGGCTCTAGCCTATGCTTTTGTGCCTCTGATAAATCTAGTCCCAGTTGGACTGCCATCTTGAAAGTTCTGATTTGGAACTCTATAGGGAACAGGACTTCTTTCCCATAAAAAAGTTCATAGGGTGTGTGTCCCATTGTGTTCCTCCATGTAGTTCTATAGGTCCATAAGGCTTCAGGAAGCCTTTCTGCCCAATCTCTTCTATATAGATGCACAGTCTTGGTGAGGATTCCTTCAATCACTTTATTTGTAGATTCCACTTGACCATTTTCTTGAGGATGATAGGGAGTAGATTTTCTATGTTTGATATTGTAATTTTCCACAAGACCCTCCACCATTTTAGACATAAATTGAGATCCCTGATCTGACACAATTTCTCTTGGAACACCAAAACGAGTGAAGATGTCCTCGAAAAGAACATTAACTACAGATTTTTCATTAACAAAAGTTAATGCTTTGGCCTCTACCCATTTAGTGACATAATCAATGCATACCAATATATAATTCTTCTACTTAGATGGAGGATTAATTGGCCCAAAAAAATCTAAGGCCCACTTTTCAAAAGGTTCGATGAGTACTTGAACTTGTAACGACATTTCATTTGAGGGAGCAGGTTTCCCTACCCTTTGGCAACTGTCACATCTCCTGACATATTCTTTAGCATCTTTGAAGATGGATGGCCAATAATATCCTAAAGAAAGGATTTTATAGGTTGTCCTCTTGTCAGCAAAGTGTCCACCACATGGCTCATCATGACATGCTTTAAGAATCTAAGGAATTTCACATTCCCTGACACACCTTCTGATCATAAGATATGGGCTTGTTTTATACAATTCATTAGTGATCCATGAATATCTTGCACTTACTTGAATAATTTTTCTTTTCTCTCTAGGAAACAAATGTGAAGAAAACTTTCCTGTGACTAAATAGTTAGCAATATCTGCAATCCAAGGAGTTTGAGTAGTTACTGCAAAAAGATATTCATCAGGAAACTTATCTTCAACAGAAGAATCTTCTTTGATATTCTGAATCATGGACAAGAAATCAGCAATTGTGTTTTGTTATCCAGGTCTATCTAGCAAGTAATGTTGAATTCTTGCAAAAGTAAACTCTTCCATTAGTAATAGGTTTATTCATTAAATATCTAATTGCAGAGTGATCTGTATGAACAAAGGTTTCATAGCCTGTTATATAGTGTTTGAACTTGTTAATTGCATGAACAACAACTAAAAATTCCTTTTCAGTCATAGTATAATTTAACTCAGTGGGAGTCAAATTCTAACTTGTATAGTAAATGGCATAAGGAATCAAATATTTTTCTCCCAGTATAGCTCCCAGCGCTGTATCTGAAGCATCTGTTGAAATATGGAAAGGGAGTTTCCAATTTGGACCTCTTAAAATGGGTGCTTCAAAAAAATTTGTTTTTAAGGTTTCGAATGCGAATTGGAAATCATAATTCTAATTGAATTCACAATCTTTGGTAAGAAATTTGAAGAGTGGGGATGCTATTTTAGTGAAATTTTCTATAAACCTTCTATAGTATCCTGTAAAGCCTAGAAAACTTCTAACATCTTTTTGGCAATTTGGAATTGACAATTTAGAGATGACTTCAACTTTAGATTTGTCAACTTTAATCCCATCTCCTGAAATGTGATGTCCTAAAACAATACCTTCTGTAAACATCATAAAACATTTTTCATGGCTTAGTGAAAGGTTTTCTTCCTTACATCTTTTAAGAACTCTTTCCAAATTTTCCAAAGCTTCTTCAAATGTATTCCCATAGACTGTAAAATCATCCATATATACCTCTACACAATCATGTTTTAGAGCAGAAAAAATTCCTAGTACTGCTCTTTGGAATGTTTCAAGTGCATTACATAACCCAAAAGGAAGTACTTGGTAGGCATAAGTTCCCCAAGGACAAGTAAATGTGGTTTTATCCTGATCTTCAGGTGCTACCTGAATTTGATTATAACCACTAAAACCATCCAATAATGAGAAATACTTCTTACCTGTTAATGTATCTAACACTTGATTTATAAAAGGAAAAGGAAAATGATCTTTAAGGGTTGCTTTATTCAGTTCTCGATAATCAATGCACACCCTCCATTTACCATTCTTTTCAGGCACAATTACCAAAGGAGAAACCCATTGGCTATCTGAAATTGGGTGAATGAAGTTTACATTCAATAATTTTTGGAGCTCTTCTTTCACAATCTCTCTAAGATTTGGATTCATCCTTCTCTGAGGTTTTCTGATAGGTCTACAATTTTCCTCAATGTAGATGTGCTGAATACAAGTCTTAGGACTAATTCCTTTCATGTCAGTATATTCCCATGCATATGCAGCAGAATGTTTTTGTAATGTATTGATTAGCTTTTCCTTTTGTAATTTCTCCAAGTTATTGTTTATGTTCAATGTCATACCTGGAAAAATTTCAATTGTAGAGCTACCAAACTCTTCCATAGAAGAGAGAGACATTTGCCTAGATGACAAATTTCAACATTAAATTTTTCTTGAAATTGCTCATGGTCATATTCTGAAGATGATTCAAAATTTTTCAATGTATTTAAAATTTGACTATCTTCACTAATATCTGAAATAGTAAAGAGAGGTTGAATATCATCTTCATCATCAATCCATTCTTTTTCATCTATTTCTGTGATTGCTTTTGCTGGAGGATATAAAGTAATTTTTTTGTTGAATTACCATCAAAAATATACATGTCACTAGATCTATAGCTAATAAAAGCATCAGCTGTGGCCAGCCAAGGTCTTCCTAATATGAGTGGATGTCCTCCTAGATTGTTCTTGGGAGTTAAGATCATGAAATCAACATGATATTCCCAAGAATCTAAGGATACTAAAATATCTTCTAACACTCCATCTGGTTTGATTACTGATCTATCTGCTAGTTGCAGTAAGGTAGGTGTGTAAAGAAGATTAGGAAGCTTGAGCTACTCCGTAGTTTGTTTTCTCATGATGTTTATTGATGCCCCTAAGTCAATCAATGTATTTGGAATTTCAACTCCATTGATATGTGTTTTCACAATTGGACTTTCTGAATCCACATATTTTTGTATGGCAATTTTTCCCATCATTATGTCTGTTATTTTTCCTACGAGGTGAATTCTTTTTGTTTCCTTTGTTTTTCTTCCTGGTTTCCTTATGCTCAACTCATTTATTATTTTGGCTAGAATTGGAATTTATTTAATGGCTTGTAGCAAAGGGATTTTGATATAGAAATTCTTCAATTCATCTAGAAAATCATAATTAGGCAACATAATCTTTTTTTCTACTCCTCTATCAATTTGTAATCTTTCAGGAAAAGGAGGTGTAGAAGTAGATGCTGGTTGCTCAATGATAGGAGTTGTGTTCACTGATTCTTTTTGTTTTTCTTTTTCAATGTTTTGGTTTTGGAGAGATGTTCCCTCAAAACTTTTATTGACCTTTAGAGAATCTTTCTCAGAATTATCTTGTTCTTGAATAACTACAGAAGGTATTTCCTTTTCTAATCTCCTACCGGATATTAGTTGAACATCATTAAGATCTAGAGGAGTAATCATATAGGCTGGAAATTGTTGTCCTTCTACCATGTAAGCATTCTGAGGATTTTTGTTGTTGGGGTTTGGTAATGGTTGGGCAGGTAGTTGACTTGGTTTCTGCTGAAATGGCAGTAAGAGTTGAGGAATTTAGTTTTGTTGTGGAAATGGTAATGAAAGTTGAGGGTTCTGATTTTGAAGTTGTGGCTACTAATTTTGTTGTGGAATGTGTGGGGGAGGATAATTCTGATATGATGGAGGATATTGGTAATATTGAGAAAATATCCCATAAGGATTTTGTAGTCCTTGTGCCCACGGTTGAGATTGAAATTGAGATTGAGGGTGAGGCCAAGGTTGAGATTGAAGTTGAGATTGAGGCCAAGTTTGCTGCCAAGAATTCCAATTTGGTGGGGGCTGAAGATATATTTGATTATGAAATCCTTGATTTTGTGGCCCCTGCCAAGATCTTCTAGCAACAAAACAAAGAGGTTCTGCAGAATTTGGGTCTGTTTCCTCTTGAAAGGCAGCCTTAAGACCTTGAATTGAAGGAAAATCCTTGGTCTCATGGCTTTCTGAGTAAATCATACAAGTTTCTACAACTTTTGCATCCAAAGGACATTCTCTTAGAGCATGTTTTTTTCTGCATTTTGGACAAAAAGTGGCTAAAGCATTAACCTCAATTTTCTACTTGTTTTTCAACTTACGGGTGTCTATTTGCTCACTAAGACTCCCTAGAATTTTAGTTTTAAATTCATCAAGAATATTATCAATTTCTTCCCTACTTACAGATCCGGTTGCAAATTTGTTTACTCTAACAAGAGAAGGATCTCTTGGACCTTTCCCAGTTTTAGATTTCCGTCTTGAGAGATGAACACATAACTCTCCTATATCAGTTAATGGGAGTTGAGAGATATCTCCCTTCCCCATCATGTTAAGGATATCTATCCATTCATCTCTAATGGCTTTTAGTAAAAGAGCTTTTAAGGTGTCTTCATATAAATTTTCCATATTTGCTCTCTTCAAATTATAGTTGAATCTCTCAATAAAATCCTCTAAGTTTTCATCCTCTCTTTTCATCATTTTGAACACTTCATATTTGCGATTGGTAGGCATGCAATAATCCAAATACCTATCCAAAAATGCTTTTTTCATGTCATCCCATGTTCTAATGGACTGAGTGACTAACCCCATGAACCACTTCAAAGCAGCTCCTTTCAGTGTTGAAGGGAACAACTTATGTTTTTGAGAGTCTTCTAGATAATCATAGGTTCTGCACAAGACTTTAAACTCAAATAAGAATGTTTTAGGATCCTCACTTTTTAACCCATGGAAGTTTGGGAGGATATAATGTGAGATATTTTTCATTGTGGCATTTGTTTCTTCATCCACTATAGGGAATCCAAAAGAACTATATATTTCCCTATTTCCTCTACCTCTTCCATTATTTCCTCTACCTTCTCCATTATTTCCTCTACCTCTTCCTTTACCCCCTCCTTCAAATAGTGTGAATTCTCCATCTTCTCCTTCTTCTACCATTATAGTTTCTTCAGGGTCAGTATAGGGTTCAACCTGCAAGGTTACTTTCTCCTCCTCTGGTTCTTCTATCAATGGGATATGGGAGAGAGCTTCTACTTCTTCTTCCTCACCAAGTACTCTTAATTCTTCAATTAAAGTGTGCTCCCCTGTGGAGGTGAAAAAGGTTACTCTTGCTGTTGGAGATTTAAGATTTTTCTCCCCTAGGACTGACTTGGTAGATGAAGTAGGAGATTCTTTTGATTGGATTTCTGCTCCTGGAACTTTAGGAGTTCTATGGCTGGGAGTATGAGTTTGGGATGGAAGTGTATCTTTTCTTGTTCTCGGTGGAGTAGGTGGTGTTGTAGGAATTGAACTCCTGCCTCTAGCTATAAATCTACCCCTAGAGTCTCTTTCTCTATGCATATCATTTTTTTTTTAATGTAAGAGATAAGGCTACCTAGTTACACTTCCCCGGCAACGGTGCCAAAATGTTAGGTCAATTTAGTGTCCTAAATTTCTCTACATAAATTATCAATCTGAGTATCATAAACTGATGAAGTGTAGTGCACTGTTTGTGCTAGCTAACCCTTCTTACTTCGTTGTTTTTATGTTTCATGTTGTTTTGGGGGTTTTTGGTCTTTTAATTCCTAATGATTTACAATGTAAATTATCAAAACTAAATCTAACTTTCTTAAAGACTGCTCAACATATAAAAATGAAAACAGAGCTAAGAAAGGTAAGGAAACAAAGCTAAGAAAGAATTGAAAACAAAGTTTCTATTCTTATTTTACCATTATTTCCAAATCATGAATTAAAACTGAAAGTGAAATTTGCAATTGATGTCTAACTAATTATAGAAATAAAACTAAATGAAATACTTGGTTACTTTGCCTCTCAATTTTGGGAGAAAGTGTCCTTGGCATGACATTTAAGTAATTCTGTACTTCACTAATCTAAGAGAAAGCAAATACAAAGATGCAGAAATAACTCATTGCATAGATGAAATGTTCAACCACTTAGTTAAGGATGAATTATCAACTTCAAGGGTTTTCCATAAACATTCGTTAACACCATGAGTTAGTATTTTAAACTAAAGAAATGGCAAAGATAGTAAATGACACTGATCAGTTTAATTGAGAATTTAAACTAGCAAAAAAGTGAATGAAGTAAACTATCCAACAATGTATCCTTATCATTCTTCAATCCTACTCTCATCCTGAAACAAGGTTAGTTTTTAATTGAAGAAACAAGATCACACTATTGATTTCTATCTCCTAAACTACTGATAAGAACTAAAAAGAAATCAAGCTAAGAAACTGCTCTAAATTATAAACACTATTAGTAAGAAAATGATAGAAATTGCATTATAAACACTGTTAGTAAGAAAATGATTATAAACACTGTTTTAGAAAGAAAATGATGAATTCACAGTTAACAAGAAGAAGAAGAAAAATAAATAAAATGAAACCTTCTTTAGTGCAGGAGCCCTCTGAAACTGATCAGGCTACGCTTGCTCAATCAACTCCAAGAAACCTCCTTCAGATGTTCATAAAAACATGTGGTCTTCTTATATTAAAATAGGGACATAAAATGCCCAAAAATTACAGAGTCTAGAACTTTGATTTCACATTAAAACCATTACTAAATTATTTGGTCCCTTACACAGGTATTTATAAGAAAAATCATATAATTATTTGTGGAGAAAAGCATGCTACAACCAAACACGTAGAAGACAGATATGCGGAATTTCTTCCTCGGCTACTGGAGAAATAAATCCAAGACATGGTGGCTATTGGATTCATTTTTATAGGTGGCTATTGGAGTTTGTAGGTACAGGTAGTTGCTCCGGATAACGCTTCCCATCACTATGAAACACATTAATTAACCACGAAACAGAGTCCTGTTACCCTCGGTCTCTTTGTGTTTGACTTATCCATTGACCATAGTCTTATGCCATCTTCTTTGTCGACCTGGGTTGAATGAATAGGACAGGGTCCATGTCATGATGATTTCAAAGCTACCCATGTCGCGGGTTTCTCCTTCTGACACGTAGAACCTATTAGAGCATGGAGGTAGCTGCAGAATAGCCAGTTAGCTACAAAATAGGCTGCGTTCTGTAGCTAATGTACAAAAATTTATTCAAACAACAAAACATAAAAATAATAACATGTAAATCACTAAATGTCCTCCTCAAGAAAGTATATACCAGTTATTAGTGATGAGAATGCATCTTTCTTATAGAAAAACAAAGAAAAGGAATGAGAAGAGTTGCTAGGGAAAGAGTAATTTTGAGGCTCAACACACACTACCTATTCTTCCCTCATAAGGACTCCACCAATTCCTTTCTTACAAGAATCTGTACATACTAAAAATTCATTTTCCGGATATGCAATCTTTAACACTGGAGCATGTGTGAATAATTGCTTAAGCTGCTCAAAACTAGCCTCACACTCCTTTGTCCATTCAAACTTCTTACCTTTCCTATGCAATGGTGTAATAGGATAAGCAATATGTGAGAAGTTCCTGATGAACCTCCTATAATAACCTGCCAATTCCATGAAGGATCTCACCTCATCTACATTTCTAGGAGCTTCCCACTCCATGACATCTCTTACCTTTTCTGCATCCACTATTATGCCCTCCTTGGAGACAACATGTCCCAAGTAATGTGCCTTTTTCTAAAATAAATTGCACTTGCTAAGCTTAGCATACAACTAATGCTCTCTCAGCAACCCCAACACTACTACCAAATGCTTGGCATGCTCTTCCTAATTTTTAGAATATACCAATATGTCATCAATGAGTACAATAAGAAAATTGTCCAAATAGGGATGAAACACACTATTAATAAAACACATAAAGGTAGTTGGAGCATTAGTCAAACTGAATGGAACTACAACAAACTCATAATGCCCATACCTAGTCTAGAAAGTTGTCTTATAAATGTCCTCCTCTTTAATGCGTACCCGATGATATTTGGATCTCAGATCAATATTCATGAACACCACTACTCCCTTTAGCTGATCAGACAAGTCATCAATCCTCGGCAACATATACTTGTTCTTGATGGTCACTTTCTTCAAATTCATGTAGTTAATGCACATTCTGAGAGTTCCATCCTTATTCTTTACAAACAATACCAATGCACCCCAAGGTGATACAGTTGGCCTAATGTATCCCTTTTCCAACATTTCCTTCAATTACAGCTTAAATTCTACCAACTGTAGAGTGGTCATCCTGTAAGGTGCTTTTGATGCTGGAGCTTCCCCGACCACCAAGTCAATAAAAAATTATATTTCCTCATGAGGTGGAAACTCTAAAATCTCTACAGGAAATACATCCCAAAACTACTTTAGAATTGCGTACAACTAGAAACATATACATCCTTAACTTCCTTACCTTTGTCACTATAAATATGTACTGCAAATAACACACACCCTTTCCTATGACTACGAATGGCTTGCATAACTGTCATGATCCTAACTAATGTGGCTTTCTTATTTTCCTGTAATACTCTTGGTTCCCCATTTCCATCCAAGCACTCAATGGATTTTTCATAAATATCCACCTTGGTCCTATGAAGGTATAGTCAGTCCATACCCAATAGCATACTATATCATCCCAATGGAAATATGTTCAAGTGTGTTGTTGTAGACATGGAATTCAACTCAAATGCATAAGGTCTTACCCAATGATGAACTCTTTTCTTTGTACCTGTATCCAACTACACTAACCAATATTATGCATGCACTTATTTATTCAAACCACACTTATCCACCAATTCAGGACTAACATAACTATAATTAGATCCAGGGTCAATGAAAAGAGAAAAAACTTGATTACAAAGGTTACCATTTATCTCAGTGATAGATGCCTGATGGTCTGCCTGTCTGTTGTCCAGTGCTACATAGATATAAGGAATTTTCTTTCCAACATCCCTAATAGTCTGCGCCTCTTGTGTACTATAGATTTGAGGCCTACCACCCTGCTTTTGTGGAAACTATCTCTTAAGGTGTTCCTTACTGCATGTCCAACACTCCAACCTTCTAGTACCATCACCTCTATGTTGCTACTGTGTTCCATGTCTTTGTCTAGCTATATTGAAATTCTTTTGTGGTGCCACATTTTCTCTCTTATGCATTCCGAGGCTTGCTCTTTTTGGCTTCCATTTATCCTTACCTCTATCCTTGTCCTTCCCTTTCAATCCTTGATGAGATTCATTCTTACGCTTTGACTATTCATAACAATGTCTCAATTTTCTAGTAACTTCCTCATGTGACCGAGGTTCATCATACTTAATCTGATCTCTAAATGCTAATGGAGAAACACTGAAAAGTCATTGAAATTTATCCTTGTCATATTTAATATATGGTACATACCTCAACAGCTATAGGAACTTATTCGTGTACTCTTCATCTATCATTGATCCCATCTTTAGCTCATGTAATTATATGGCCTTACCATTGCAGTACCTTTCTAACAAGTACTTCTTCCTGAAAATCCTCTTGAACTCATGCCAACTCAAGTCCTTTGTCATGATGTCTCTGACTTGCTTCACATATTCCCACAAAATATATGCTTTACCTTTTAGGCTAAAGATAGCAATTATGGCCTTCATGTTTTCTATGTACTCATGCAACTCAGAGAACTTGTTCATCCCAAGCATCCAAGCCTCTGCATCTTATGGTTTCTTCAAGTCTCCATAAAACATAGGTGGTCTTTCTTTCTTAAATTCATCTGGAAAGTATCCTCTATCACTCCTCCTGTAAAGATGATAACGATGATTATCATGATGCCTATCATAACTAGAACTAGAATAATACATGTGTCCATCACCTCTCCTATCCAGAATATCCAACAATCTGCCATCTCTAACTGTGTCATCTCTATATGACCTATGATGACCATGATAACTACTACCATGTGCCCCATTAGTTCCGTCCTCCTATCCATGGCTGATCAGAAGTGGCCCCTATCACTGCGGTTCTAAAAAACTCTAAAGGAGTGTTGGATTAACCTCTGCTTTTTTCTCTTGTGCCTGCATGATTTTGTCGTTGTCCACCTTACAACTCCTTATTTCTTACTTCAATATTCTCAATGTGTCTGCTAAATAAGAAGAGTGCCCAACACCATGCTACTTATCTTATTCATAGGGAGAATATTTGTAGTCTTCCATCCTGCTAGTCATTTCTGATCTCTTTCCTGCAAGGCATACTATGTTAGCTAAACTAAATCTCAATAAACCAATGTACCTTAGCATAATTAGGGGAGGATATCTCATCTGCAATATCAACCAATCATCGTAGTACATATATAACATAATCATGACAACATATATGCATATAACAAATAGATGCATCAATGCATAAACATCATTCTAGCTAGAGTCCACTCATCAATGCATGCCCATATCAACTACACGTACCATGACCTCATGCATTACAACAACAACCATACCAATGTACACTGACAATATACAAGCATAAACAACATGTAACCAATCATACACTCATGATGACACACTCCACAACAACAACATCCTCTTCAACATGCCAACATCACTACAACCATGACTGGCACCATGCATATGCAATAGTCATATAGAACACAAGGATCATGATTAACACACGCGCAACTGACATGAATGCATAACCAACACACACTAACCATCTAGTCCAAGGGGTGAACCATGCTCTGGTACCACTCTGTAGTATGAGATATGACCTAAAGAGAGTGTAACCATGCTTTGATACCACTCTATAGCACCCTCATCCCACATCTACCAAAGTAACTATCCAACTCAGGTAAATATGTGACCCAAGGCCACTATAATGGGATTTAACCTCCGAGGTGACCTTAAGGAAGTGGAATTGAATGAAACACACCACATAGACCTTCCACGTTAGCCAAGAAACTCCCAAGATCCATCCCAACCACTCAGGTAACCAACCCCTAGCTCCCATTGAGGTTTAGACAATTAAACCCTTGGATGCTTGCTTGGTATAGACATGCATGCATCCAGGAGGCTCCAAATGCACCCATAGCATGGGTATGCATGTTTCTGTGGACTTTTCTCCTTAGACCTATGCCTACGTCTCTAGGATTTGAGCTAGGTTTTCAGGCCCTGAGCCCAAGGCACTGCCCAGAACTTAATGACACTTTCAGAACTGAAAGATAACAAAAGAATAATGATACAATTGAAATTTCTTGAACAGGGATCACTAGGCCCTAAACTTAGACTCCACCCTCTAGGATTTATTGTATATCCCAACATTCACCAAAAAGGATTCCTAGGCCTAATCAAGGACAACCACCTCTAGGATTTACCATATATCTTGCCACTAACTAGTCGAGGATTCCTTGGCCGACTAAGGCACACAATACCTGGCTTTACCACAACCCATAGTCTAGTTTAGGGGTCTCTAGGCCAGTGGCTTTACCACATTCCATAGTCTAGTTCAAGGATCAATAGGCCATGGTTTCCTTCTTTCATAGATCCACCTCACTCAGCTTCAAATCCATCTGACAGTCCATCTCAACCAAAACATGAGAACCCCATCACACCATGGCTATTCAAAAATGGAAAGGCTAGGGTGAAAACTAAAACACCCTCCTCCCACATCTACCTAGGTAACCAACCAACCAGGGTAAACATGTGACAATATGCTACTTTGATTGGATTCAGCCTCCTATGTCACCTTAAGGAAGTGGAATCGACATAAACATAACACAAAAACATTCAACATGAGCTTCAAGATCCTCAGGAACTAATCCAACATTTCAAACAACTTCCCCTTGGGTCCCATTGAGCTTTTGGATAGCTTAGGCCTCAATCACTCTCATGCTATAGGCTAACAGAGTCTAGAAACCCAAAGTTTCTCTCACAGGCTTGCCTACCAACGTCTAGAGGCCCATTTTTCTAGTTCTGTGACAACGTCCCTAAGATTCAAGCTACCTTTTTAGACCTATAACCCAGGTCATTGCCTAGAATGGAATGATAACTTAATACTAGTAAATGAATAGGGAAACAATGATGCAAAATCAATAAGTTAAACAAGACCTTAAATAGACTCCTACCAGCCATGATAGGCATTTCGTCAAACATGTACCAACCATGTAATCTACAGGTGTAACCAATAGAATTAAACATAGGGATCTTGTACTTATCTGAGAATCGCTACGAACCATGGTTCTATCTTGTCATTTTCTTCATTACCATCTATTAGACCATATATACATTATCCATTCATTTACAAGTAAAAACATGTCGGGAGCCATACATAGCTGCTGTCATAAAACACACATATAACTAGCATAATAAAAACATATATGCTTATGAAAGTACAACCATATAGACCACATATAATCCATCAAAATACTCACAAAAATAAAAGGAGAAATAACCTTTCATTAATCATGCAAAAACCAAACTCGGGATGGGACTTCCACATTCCACCTGACCTTGGAATGGGTGAGCCAAATCTCTCTTCATCCGTTCACCCCCATGCCATGTTGTTGGGATAGGGTCCACAGGGGTAGAATTGAATTAATTTAGTCATTTTTTGTAAAGAATTTTGTAAAGAATGTAAAGTCCCCGTAAAATATGGATGCGAAGCGCGTAGCTAGTCAAGAGTCACAGGGACCTTAGCCCCTTGTTTGGGTAAGTGATAGAAAGTTTTGAAGACTCACCCATGAGTCGGGGCCATGGTATTGTATTAGAAAATCTATAAGTAGTTGAGTCATAGTGATTCTTAGATATAACTTTTGGATAGATAAGAATAGAGAGATGAATGAATGAGTGTTGTAAGGGTTTGAGAGATAGGAAGGTTTGTTCTTGTCAGTAGCAAAGGAAAGGCTCCATAACTGAGTGTGCAGAGGCCTAAAAGAGTCCATAACTGAGTGCATGGACCCCTGTGGCTGAGTGCGTAGGGTATTTGAAGTCTGTACTAGAAGATTCTGATTAATAAAGACTAATTTTGGGTTGGAAATACTTGCATCTATCTGTTTAATTGTTATGTCACTTTCTCTGCTATTTATGTAATTCAAATGCGTTTTCTCTGTGTGAATCTGGTTAATTAAACATTTTTATGCCTAATGAGATGATTGAATGATATTTTCAAATATCAAAATCTATTTTAAGTTAGTTGCGAATAAGGAAGATAGTTCTTCTCGACAACATATCTAGATCTCAGAAGGCCTAGAAAACTAGATCAGTTGCGCGAAATTAGCAGACATATCCTGTTAGCGCCCAAGTAACACAATTGGCTGGTCCCGCAAAGAATTGAAGGTATCTAGGGCTGATTTAGGACTATTTTGGGAACGTTATATTCACACGGAAGTGGATCTAAAGCACTAAAAGACATGACACTAGTCTCTAGATGAAGAAACTTGGTTCTTGCATCCCCTAATACTGCTTCGGGTGAGACTATAGCCTGTGCTACATAGGTTGCTGCCGAAAGGGCTATTAGTGTAGGGTTTTTTTGGTTGGTGTAAATAAATCTGAACCTAGATTAAGACCCCTTAAGCCAACACATATTCCAAGCATGAATATGGGACTCAAACGAAAAGAACTAACCAGGGCATACCGAGGCTAAACCACCTCACACTCATCAATAGAAACTAAGATTTACTGTAATCCATCCCAGATCACTAGGTCAACATAATGAACACATCATAACAGGATTTACTCTGATTTCCACCTGATCACTAGGCTAAACAAGCATGGATACCACAAATTTCTACACCTACACAGTGAGGAATTTTCCTATCTCCTAGTCTCTCAGGCTTTACTGCAATACAAACCCAGATCACTAGGCCCTAAATCGAGACCCACTCTCTAGGCTTTACCGCATATACCAAACCTAGCATTACTAGGCCCAATGGAGAGAAAATTACCTCTTGGCTTTATTGTATATCCTACCATTCTCTGGCAAGGATTCCTGGTCCCACGAAGGAAAAACAACCTGGCTTTACCACAACCCATAGTCTGGCTTAGGCATCACTAAGCGAGTGGCTTTATCATGATCCAAAGTTCAGATCAGGGACCACTAGACCATGTGCTCTATCATTCAGAGATCCACCTCACTCAGCTTCGAATCCATCTGATAATCCATCTCAACCAAAACATGAGAACCCCATCACACCATGGCTATTTGAAATGGCAAGGCTAGGATGAAAACACTGTTACACCTAACAAAACTCATGCCATGACAACAAAAGAACCACATGAAATACCATGCATGCCAAATCGGCCAAGGAAAATACAAATGCAAATCAATACTAACAACGAATCCTCCTATAGTTGTTTGATATTGCCTTTCCCTGCTTGATCTTTTCTTCCACTTGCCTTATTTTCCTTTCTTGATCCCATGCATAACAAAATAAAAATCTTGAGCCAAGAGCTGACACTGACTAAGAGCTTACCAATTGGTCCTCATAATCCTTTTTATGAATGAAGCCTCTATTTTCTTCATTTTCCATTATTTTCCTTCATTTTCCTCCTCACATGCAACCTATGACCTTTCACCTCCATTTTCTCCTAATTTCCATTATTTTCATAATTAAATGTGCCAAAAATTGCCATTTTGCCTTTCGAAAGCCTTAGAAAATTCCTTTGCCAATTTCCTTAGACATAAACAACCAAATGAACAACCCCTAGGATGTTTTTCCCAACATTCATCTTGGAATAAGTGTCCCATCAATTGTGGCCTTATATATTTTTACATGGATTTTGAATAACGGATGTTAGAGAGCCCTCCCCCTTGGGGGAACACTATTCTCAGTGTTCAATGAAACCTATAACCAACAAGACTGTTGAAAATAAAACATACTACCCATGGAGTTTTATAACACAACTCGTTGTAGTATTTACATTAACCACTGTTGAAACATGACAATCATACCGTTTACTAGAGGTTTATAACATACCTCATTACAGTATTTACAATAAACACATATACACATACACATTTTCTTCAACCAACAAATAACCATACTATCTATGGAGCTTTATAAACTAGCTTGATACAATATTTACAATAATATACACATATATAAATTTTATCAACTAGCAAATAAAAGGATATGATGCCTACATCCGCAATAAGGGAATCCAAAGGCTCACACCTCCACCCTCAAGGTAATACTAGGATTCACCTCCTTCCCAGGAAATCTTGAGTCCACTACAAAGTCAAATCTGCATCCAATGTCCAACACTATAGTCCTATGCTACTTGTCCTCTCAATGAACTATTACTGGATCATTGTTCTTGGGCACACTCCCAATGTGCATCTGATTCCATCTAACAATGCTAATTACCAAAACAAATATATCCTTGGCCTTCTCTTCTTTGCTACGCAATCCCTCAGGAAATCTTGTCACCCATTCTATGCAGTCACTCACCTCCCAAGTTCCACTGGTACCCCCATTCCAAGCATCCCATCCCTTGGTAAGGCTTCCTCACATCAGAAGATACAAAAACCAAGGCATATCCCTACCTTAAAACTATCATACTGGTAATATCATTCTCATGGAAATCAATGAAAATTATTGGGTACCTGTGTCCCACAATGGTCCTTCTCCTGAAGTGCTTTACCAACATACTGCTTGCTTTTCTAATTTCTTTCACTGCTGCTACTAATTCTTGCAGTCGATTTCGGCCACTCAACCATGCATGTTCATGCATTCCTGTTTCAAGCACTTAATTTCCATTAGATTCAAAATAAATTGAAATAAGTTCAAATCATACCTTACTGGTGGCTCATCAATAAGATACATTAGAAATCATGTTTACTTCCTGTCACAACAAGTCAAAATAGAATCTTTTACCAAATCATCATGTATAAACATATCACATTAGGTTAGCTCAAATACAACCATCATAAATCAACATCATAAATCACATGCAACCATCATAAACCAAAATCATAGATCACATATAATCGTCATCAACCAGAATCATAAATCACATTTAATCATCATCGACCAAAATCATAAATCACATGCATAATAAAACTGGAATAAAATACTGATACTTATCCTTTAATCAATCCTTTGCTCCTACCTTTGTCTTTATTCTGTACGCACCCTAGATCAACTGCCACACCCGACAAACACCCAGTGCCTTCTCCTCAACCATGTGCACATACACATAGTGTACATCACACACATACATCTACACACATCATACAACACCATGCAATACATGCATCTACACTAGTACCATATGTACCACATGTACACAGGACCACCTGTACACTACAACCACTTGTGCAATGTGTGCACAACATCACACGTACATGGAAGAATCTACACAATGTGTACACAAAACTATATGCACACTGCACAACTATATAATGTGTACAAAATACCACATGTACAAATTACCACACACACGACATGTACATGTAACCATATGTACACAAGGCAACATGCAATACATGTACACAGCACCACCTACACAAAATGCCACTTGTACAACATGTACACAACACCACTTGTACAATCATGCACACAACATCATATGTACATAGCGCCACATGTACAACATGCAAGTAACACCACCTATACATGGAACTGCATATCCAACATGTACATAACATTATATGTACACAACACTACATATACAACTTGTACATAGCACCATCTATACCTAACACTGCATATGCAATATTCACACAACACTATTTGTACCATCATGTACATAACATTGCATAAACAACATGTACACACACCATATATGCACAACATCACATGCACACAACAACACATATGCAACATGTACAACATATACAACATATGCACAACAATAGTGCCACATATCCAAAACCACACTATCCTTAGCAAGAAACCTTGCTTCTAGTGTCCTATCCATGCTTATTCTAGCATGCGGCATACCACACTGCTTTCATTTTGTTGATGTAACCATCGGTATAACCTATCCATAACATCAGCATATGCATAATACAAGCATACAATATAAATTCATATTCACATGATACTAACCTCTTATATTTATCATGACTACTCTTCCCACTTGATTCCTCATAGCTAGGAACTTCTTCATGCCATTCACTTGCATAGGAAATCATTCTACCATAAGAACAATCATTGATCATCTATTAGATAGTGATATAGATACATGGATACATACATACATATAAGTAAAAATTAGCATAAACAATCATGATCCTCTGAGACAACGATATGCATACATACATATATATACACATAAATGTTAGCATTAATAATCATGATCCATGACAACCCTGTCAAACATGACATACATACACACCTACATGTATACATATATAAACATAAGTATATCATGATCATAACATAATTACCAGATATCAAGGTCAAAGTTTAAGAGGACTTCCTTTATTCATGCAACAGATGTGCAACATTAGGAATAATCGTTCCCAACATAGACAAGGCATCTAAAGCCTAAGATCTATTTAATTTACCTTTTTTGTTACCTTTCTCATGAATTTACTGCCACCATCCATTTAGCACAATGAACCCAGCTAGTCCAATCAATTATCATAGTCTTACCTTTGGCTGTGCTTACTCATGCACTGAGCTTCATTTGTGTCTTACATTACCTATTGGGTACCACACAACTCTCCCTGAGCTCCATTAACTTTCCTCTTTCCTAACCAATTCCTAAGACTCAAAACAATAAAAGGTAGGAATAGAAACAACAACAAGAAGACCGTGAAAACCAAAAGTAATATGACACTGCAACAAAGTGGCATAGCTATGCACTAGACACAATCAAAATCACAAATGAAGCACAACAATCACAAAATACCAAAAGCCCAAGACTAACAATAGACACCATGAATCAATTCCTATGGTTCCCAGTGTTTCAAAGGAAAGCTCAACCCGAGCCTTGTTCAAGATTTCATGGAAGTCTATTTTCCATGCAATATCCAGCATCATACTACCATAAACACATAATTGTTAGTGCATAAATAAATATAACAATACAACAGTTACCTTACCATGTTGTGCCAATCACTTTTCTTGCAACTGAACACATCCACACCATCTCTCAAGGGGCTCCAATTCCATTAACAAATCCCTGTTACTAGAGACTGGATAATATACCTATTAAGTATATGTTCATGACTATATCACATATCCACATAATGTCAGACAAAATCAAGGTTAAGAAGACATCCTATATGCAAGGCACTCACTCGTTTGGAATTAGCGTTTCCAAGCATAGCCAAAGTAATTCTTGCCAAATTCCTTTCTTTGAAATTTTCCTTGCTGCAATTTAGTGTTACTATGAATTCTCACATCACCCAACTATTAGTGATATAAATACATCAACTATTATCTTGTCAAGATAATACCAGCATTCTTCCTTCAACCACTCATACATGTCAACCACATGTTCCAAATATCAAGACAATCATATCTATCAATTTTAAATCAACATTTAGTAGGAATAACAATCATGTCATAATCCATAGTCAACTCATAGTCATTATACATAATGCTATCACTATCACCTACTTACACACAAGAACATATCAACTGTCTCAAGACATATGTATTAGTATAATCATGTTAAAACAAGGTCATTGGAACACATACTCATATTATGAATTTCATCAAACATTTAACCAACTTGCAAACATACCATGTTAAATAAATCAACTAGACACCAAACACTCAAACACCAAATAGATGTCATAATGAAATAGTCAAGCACAAGGTAGATGACACAAACAATTTCATACCTTAATGTATCTCAGGGGAGGCGATCTTGTCTACACAATCAATCCAGGTTAGCATGATACAACTTCACAACATATCAACTCAAACATAAATCATGATATCCATAACAATAACTAACTAACGTGTTCACATCATAAGCTCATAAGCATTTGTCATTCATGCATAACAATCACATATGTACGATCAATCTATATTAGTACCACACAATGCAACATGATAAGTCGACTCATACCTAAATGTCATAACCCTAACTAACTACATATGCCAATCCAATTTAGCATGATGCATATAACATCAATATCTTAATGTAATAACCCTAATCACCAAGTTACTTGCATATAACAACAATAAGCTATATATCATTCTCATCAACAACATATAACCTAATCATCAAGTTATCTAACATAAAAAATAATAACAATGCATACGACCACATGTTACTATCATTCTTGACTATTCGACACATGTGCATATAACTACACTAATCAACTAAAATCTATCATGAATGTAAACATAACATCAAAAGACATGTACATAAACCTAATGTATATAACTCTAATGCATATAAAAAATTCTTAACTTACATACCTACATGTCAACATACAATACATGTATGATGATATGCTCTTATGCCAAAGCCTAATGTCACAACCTCATTATGATGATCTACATCTCCTGCTCTATCTCAGCCAACACATTAGCATCATAATGTACTGTTATCACCCTAATGACCTAAATTGCATACCATGACTTCACCAGAAATGTTTGACCTACTATTCATTCTTAACTATAACCAAGACCATACATTCATGACAACTGCATATAAGACATGAGTACCAACCATATACACATCATTCTATTTAGAGCCTAATCATCAATGCATTACCATATCAACTACACAAACTATGACCTCATGCATGACAACATATATTACGCCATTGTGCACATTTCCACATGCAACCATCAACATGCACAAGAAATTCCTAATCAACTACACATATGCATGAACGCATGCAGCCGAGCATGAGCGATCAATTCTTGTAACCAACTTATAAGATTGACACTTGTAATCAAACAACCTAGAATGAAACCTAACATATAAGGATGTAAGCAAGCTATATATAATCATGTAACTAGTCATATACTTTTGACGATACATTCCACAAAATCAATATCAAGTTCCTCACGATAACCTTACTACCACCTTGATCAACATTATGCAATGCAACAAGCACATGGAATGCAAGTGTAAGAGATACATATGCACTTGGCATGCATGAATGACCAACACACACCGTCCATCTAGTTCAAGGGTTGAAACATGCTCTGATACCACTCTATAACATGCTTCTCCCACATTTACCCAGGTAACCTACCAACTAGGGTAAACATGTTATGAGAGGCTACTTTGATTGGATTCAACCTCCTATGTGACCTTAAGGAAGTGGAATAGATAGAAACATAACACACAAACATTCAACATCACTTTAGGAGCCTCAGGAACTAATCCAACACTTCAGACATCTTTCCCTTAAGTCCCACTGAGATTTTGGAAAACTTAGGCCTCATTTTCTCTCATGCTATAGGCATGACAACATCCAAAAACCCAGACTCACTCTCACAAGCTTGCTTGCCTACATCCAAAGACCCATTTTTCTAGTTTTGTGCCAGCCTCCTCGAGATTTGAGCCACTTTTTTAGGCTTAGGTCACTGCTTAGAATGGAATGATAACTTAAGACTAATAAAAGAACAAGGAAACAATGATGCAAAAGCAGTAAGTTAAACAAGACCTGAATTAGACCCCTACTAGCCATGATAGGCATTTCGTCAAACATGTTGTAAGCATGTAAGCTACATGTGTAACCAATAGAATTAAATATAGGGATCTTGTACTTATCTGAGAATTACTAAGAACCATGGTTCCCTCATGTCATTTGTTGCATTACCATCTATTATACCATAGACACATTATCCATTCATTTACAAGTAAAAACATGCTGGGAGACATACATAGCTGCTATCATAAAACACACATATAACCAACATAATAATAACAGAAATACTCCTGAAAGTACATCCATATAGACCACATATAATCCATCAAAACACTCATAGAAATACAAGGATAAATAACCTTTCATTAATGATGCAAAAACCAAACCTGAGATGGGACTTCCATGGTCTACCCAACCATAGAATGGCTAAGCCAAATATCTCTTCAGCCATTCACCCACATGCCATATTCCAAGCATGAATGTGGGACTCAAACCAAAAGAACCAACTAGGGCATACCGAGGCTAAACCACCTCACCCTCATCAATAGAAACCATGATTTACCATAATCCATCCCAGATCACTAGGCCAACACAATGAACACATTATACTAGGCTTTACTGTGATCTCCACCTGATCACTAAGCCAAACAAGCATGGATGCCACCGAATTTCTCCACTTACACCGTGAGGAATTTTACTGCCTCCTAGTCTCTCAGGATTTACCACATTCCAAACTTGAATAACTAGGCCATAAAATAAGACCCACTCTCTAGGATTTACCACATATCCCAAACCTGGGATTACTAGGCCCAACGGAGAGTAAACCACCTCTTGGACTTACTATATATTCTACCATTCAATGGCAAGGATTCATAGGCTCACTAAGGCAACACAATCTTACCTTTACCACAATTCACAGTCTGGCTCAGGGGTCACTAGGCCATTAGCTTTACCATGATTCACAGTTCAAGGACCACCAGGCCATGTGTTCTATCATTCGTCGACCTACCTCACTTAGCTTCAAATCCATCCGGCAATCCAGCTCAACCAAAACATGAGAACCCCATCACACCATGGTTATCTGGAAATGGAAAAGCTAGTATGAAGACACTATTACACCTAGAGAAACCCATGCCACAACAGGAAAAGAATTGCATGCAATAGCATGCATGCCGAATCTAATAAGGAAAATACACATGAAAATCGATACCTGCAATGAATCCTATTGTAGCTGCTTGATCCTTCCTTTCCCTACTTGATGTTTACTTCCTCTTGCCTTATTTTCCTTTCTTGATTCCATGCATAGCCAAAGAAAAAGTGTGAGCCAGGAGCTTACACTGACTAAGAACTTGCCAACTAATCCTGAGAAGCCTTTTTATGACTGAGGACTCTATTTTATTCATTTTCCATCATTTTCCTTCATTTTCCTCCTCACATGAAACTTGTGACATTTCACCTCCCTTTTCTCCTAATTTCCATTATTTTCATAAATAAATGTGCCAAAAAATTCCATTTTTCCTTTCTAATACCTTTGCTATTGCCTTTGCCAATTTTGTTAGCTAGAAACAACCAAATGAACACCCCCTAGGATGTCTTGCCCAACATTCAGCTTGGAATAAGTATCCCATCAAGCATGGACTTAAATATTTTTACATGGATTTTTAACCAAGGCTGTTACAAAAACATTGTCACGGCTAGAAAAACCCATGCCATAACAACAAAGAACCACATGCAATAGCGTGCATGCCAAATCTAGAAAGGAAAACACACATGTAAATCAATACCTGCAAAGAATCTTGTTGTAGTCTCTTGATCCTGCTCTTCCTGGCTTTCTCCTTCCTTGCTCGTGCCTTCCTTTCATTTCTTGATACCATGCCAAAGTTCTCCAAGAAAACTTTATGTGTCCAAGAGTGAGAGAGAGAGAGAGAGAATAATGAGAGACCTCCAAAAATGAACTGACAAAAGGTACCAACTAATCCTCACAATCCTTTTTATCAATTATGCCTGTATTTTCTTCATTTTCCATTATTTTCCTTCATGTTCCTCCTCACATGCAACTTGTGACCTTTCACTTTCCTTTTCTACTAATTTCCATTATTTTCATAAATAAATGTGCCAAAAATTCCATTTTTCCTTTCCAAAGCCTTTGCCATTACCTTTTCCAATTTCCTTAGCCATAATAAATCAATTAACACCCAGACTAAGATGTTTTTCCCAACATTCATGTTGGAATAAGTGTCGCATCAATTGTAGTTATTATTTTTCCTTTATTAATTTTTATTACATGGGATTTTCACGAGGGCTATTACGTTTAACAAACTTGAGACTGGAAAAGAGATTGCTGACTGACTTTTAGTTTAATTAACAAGTAGGAAAAGATAGAAAGAAATTGACATTTTCTTATAATATTTATGAGCATGAAAAATGGGAAAAGAAGCTCGATACTTTCAGAGGTTTAACAAGTCATGAAAAGAAGAAAAAAAAAACTTAGTGTTTTCAGATAGATTTAACGAGCATGAAAAATATAACAAAAGGATCTTGGTGTTTTCATTGTTTAAGGAGCATGAAAACAAGGCCAAAATGAAGCTTGTCCTAGAGGAATGAGTGGTATGAGAATAGCAACTAGTTTCAATATTATGGAACCACTCAAAACATATGGAGGTAGAGAGGCTAGGAAATAATACGACTCATCGAAGTGGCTCCTCCAAGAAAGGGTAAGAACACCAAGTGAAAGAAAGTTGTAGGCCAAGTAGAGTATGGCAAGGGTGGAAAAATGAAACCAAGGCTTATCATGCAAAAGTAGTCTAATAAAATGTATTGATCATGAGGGATTAAGTGTGGAATCCTCTTCGAAAAGGTTAGAAAGTGATGAAGAAGAGTAGATGAGGCTAAGATTCTATTTCATGGTGGGTGAAAAGGAGGAATTCCAAAAGGGAGTAAATGAGACACTACATTAACACCAATAGGGAATCCATGTGTATGTAAGATCTACCTCCAAGCTATGACATGCATAAGAGAGAAAGAGGCTAATGTTGTAGTTTGACAAGGTTGGACCTAAGGCACAGTGAAGATGGAACTTACAGGAAAAATACACTAGATAATGACCTGTGTGAGACCTACCCCTATATTCCATTTTAGAAAGACATGCCTCAGGCCCATTTCCATAGTGGCATCATGAAAGTATCAGTTATGGAAGAAGACTAATAAATACCTCCAAAACTCTTGCAAAAAGATTCATTAGTAAAGTAACAAAATTAGAACACCCCCAAACCCTAGAAATGATAAAAAAAGGGAATATTCTCAATTGATACCAAAAATTTATATAAAAGAATGGCCATACCTCCTCATTTGTTGTTGTGATAGGTTTGAAGTGGAGAAATAGAGAGGAGGAGAGAGTGTTCCCCAATTTGTCTACAAGGAGGGCAAGAAGTTTGCAAGAGATTCCAAAGAGAAATTAGCAACGTATCCAACTGAATAAGTCATGGTTCAAAGCTATAACTTTCAAATGCCATATTGGTATTCCTCTAGTCATATTTTATGGGAGATTACATGTTTAAAAGTTTCCCAAAATGCAACATCGCAGGGATGCCACTATTCAATCTGGAATATATGCCAGTGTTGCAAGGTTTTAATCTGACAGCAAGGGAAGATCATCATTGTGTTAGTTGTGGTATTCTAGTTAAGTTAGCATAGGGTTCAATTTTTTTTTCTCCATAATTTCTCCCTTCAATCTAGGGTTTGCACATGTTATGTCATGGAAATCTACTATGGGAAACCAAATTAATAAAAAATTTGTCTTCTAGACGCAAGAAAAATCACGATCAAGTGGAGAGAAAGGGAGTACTTTGAGGACGAGTTCCAAGAAATTTCCCATTCGTCAACTCTATAGGCTTTGAGAGACTATGGCTTACTAATTTGTTTTCAGATTCCTAGTATGACTAGCCAAACTTGATTGCTCTAATGATTTATTAACTAGTGGGACCTAGACAATGAGCATTTTGTGGTTGGGCTAAATATCCTCAGGGTGGATATCGAGGGAATTTATTTTTTGACAAGGTTATCAATAAATGGGGCCCCATTAGTCTTTATTGGGGTGAGAAGATGATCAGAGGAAAGTTTTGATAGCTATGTGGCATGGTTGTGTAGGCCTGGTACATAGAAGGTCAATGGGATAATACCTCTCTTCGTGATCATGGATCAAAAATAGAAACTCTAGCTCTCACTATCACTCATGAATGTGGATTTTTCGCTCCCTGTGTGGAAATGAAAGTGAAAATGGAATTAACCATTATATGTCTAGAACCCACCATGTTTAACTAGTGTGAGGGTTTTTTTGTGCACCTCAAATAGAATCTTACATGATCAAGACGAAGTCACATAAGAGCTTTGGATATGGGAGTATATTAGTGTCATTTTTCTAGACTGAATTCCTAGTATGAGGCTCGTATTGGATTGTGATCATGATCCTCAACCTATAGTGCCTCAATTGAGTAGATGGACCATATTGATGGCAAGGAAAGAAGGATTCCATGGTGGAATTAGTTCACATTGATGTACTTCAACTAACTGAAGGATGTGACGTTACTTTTAGAAGAATATGCCTATAATGGAGTGGATTTATGAGGAGATTTTGATCTAGTCCTGCCCCCTGGGGCATAGTGGAGTGCCCTTGGAAATATATTTTATTTTTTTTGTTTTTTGAATTTTTTTAATGTTTTTGGATTTTTGGAGTCTTATATTTTTAATGTTTTTGGATTTTTTACATGGGTACAAAGTTACTAACATTTTGGTTTGTATTATATGCACATGTGATAGTAGAGTACCCCCCCCCCCCCAGTCATTCCCCACTTCATAGAGGAGTACCAGTAGCCCAAATAGTTCAAAAATAAATGGGGGAGGAGGAGGAGGGAGAGGAGTGTGATGATTGGTAGGATTTCACCTAGAATTTCAAGGGATTAGCCTTGGGAGTAGAACCTACATGTCTAGGTGATGTTCCAAAACACCTACAAAGGCATACAATGGGGGTATGCTCCTCTTGTCATCATGGCCTCCTACATTAGATTTTTCACACTATGTTGTGTTACCATGAACACAAGCATGACTAATCTTCTATAGTAGTGCTCCTAGGGTTTTTTGTATGTCTACATATGTAGGAGGTAGTATAGTCTGGGCCTTAGATGCCCCCGATGTAATTAAAGAATTTTATTAACGTCGGGCCCCCTCCCTTAACCATCAGTCACTTCCCACACTTCGACCACCATCCGATCAGATCCCTTAGATCCGATGGCCATCGCTCATATCACGCAGGTGCTTTGGTCGGATGTTAAATGCGCGATATGAGCAGTTTTCCAAAAGTCGTCGATGCTACGTGTCAACTGACTAGTGGAATTGTGTGGCCCTCCCTCAATATCACCAATATCCCATAAGTAGTGCGATGAAACCCACTTACCGCCTCCCATAAATGACAAAACATCACTTCATTAATTTGACGCCACCTGTCTTTGTCGCCAAACCCGCCAAAATATTGACTTTACATAAAAAACAAGTGTAATCTATTCTTCGTCCTTTATCCAGAAAAATTCCATGCATGCACGCAGTGCGTCCAAAATCAACCAGTTTGTTCCCAAACTATCAACTACCTTGAAAGCTGCCCTTCAACACTACTCCAGTCCACTGTGTGCATCCTGCGAACGTGAACATCATTGCCAGTTGCCCAGAAATAGGTATTTACCAGATTTTCTCCCGGAAACCCTGTTATATACTGAAATTCCTCTGAAATTGCTTTAAAACCCAAAGTTTTTAGTATAATTGAGTTGCTAAGCTTAGTTCAAAACTTCCCAGCACCTTTGTTTAGAAAATTTCATTAAAAATCCCAGTTTCGTCCCTGAAAACACAAGAACCAGGATGGAAACCCTTGTGGCCCTCAATGTACCTCCAATCACTACTCCTCATAGGGATTTGGATTACCTTCCCTTAGCAGATAAAGACTTCCAAATAAAAGACCTTGAACCTAATAAAATCCCCTTGAAAGTATATTGTCGATGTTGAGATGATTACATGAACAATTTGGATACCATAGGACTTTGGGAATCAAATCTCCCAAAGTACCTATTTCCTTCTGTGCACATTTTCCCGGACATTATCCATCAATGTCATGCCAATTATAATCCTAACCTTAGAGCCGCAGTGTCTCCCGACTAGTCAATCCTATTTACGATCACTACTGATTCAATTAATGAAATGTTACAGCTTCAACCCGGCCATTATAGCTTCAGTCTAGCTAAAACCTCACCCCCGTTTCCGTTGGAGAATTACTAGAAAAACCCACCAAAATGTCTAGTTCTAAACTCAATAGTATTTGCCATACTTTCATGGATAAGAATCATATACCCAAAGATCCCCCTCCCTACCTAACATGTTTCTTCACTAATATAGGCAAAGATATTGTTAATATGATTGCTGCCATTATGGGTTTCAATACTAGTGAGTTTGTTGATGAATTGACCCTAGTTTTCATGAGTATCTTCACCCCTGGTAAACCTCCTGCTATCAAATATGACTATGCAGCATTCATAGCTGACAAAATCCATGACCAATTCATGAGGCTAGAAAATGAGAGAGTGTTCAAGTATTCTATAGTCCTATATCACCTCTTCCTTTACTACCAAACTGACAAATTCCCATTCTCTGTGCATAAGCTTGATACCAAAGGTAACCCTAGGTCAGTCATTTTCTGGACCTCTATCTTTCACTACTCACCCTCCTCTCCCTATTCATATATAGATTTCATTGATCAGTTTTTCCATCCTATAACTACCATGCTGACAGGAAGTTCTCCTCCTAGAATCAATGATGATATCAAAAGAATCCTTCAATTGTCAAAGCAGTATAGGATAGGTGACTGGTACTTATACCAGAACCATACTGAGATCAAAGTCTATGGGTGTGAACTGCCTCCCTACAAATTTCCCAAGTATGTCCCCATGAGATCATTTGCCCTAAATTACTATAGGCACATAATCAAATCTGATCAAATCCACTTCATGAAAGTAAAGAAGAAAGCCCAGCTGAGGATCAAAGACCACTTACGCCCATTTGTGTGCAACAACAGAAAAGCAGGGCAAGAAGTAGAAGAAATCATAGAAAGGAAGATGCATTTAAAGAAGAGCTTTGCTTGGACATATGATCCTCATAGTTTCATCTGTGATAGAAGGATAAAACACAAGTTATCACCCTACATCCATCACAACATTCCTGAAATAGAACAATATGCCAATTTAAATGAATGGAGGGAAGGGACATTGATAGAGCAAGATAGTGATAAAGTTGAAGTTGAGAATGTGATGAAAGATTTGGAGAAGAGACTTGACCTGGACTCCTTTGTACAGGTTCCTGTAGAGTCTTCCCAAATGCCAGCACAGGAACCCAGGGCTCCCACAGCAGAGCCTTCATAGAAGCAAACTCAAGAAACAAGTCCCTCTACAATAGAACAACCAGAAACAATAGAACAACTAGAGAAATCAGAGCAACCCGAAATCTCTGAAGAGTTAGCTCCACCATAGCCACATCCAGCCCAAAATAATATGGGAAATCTTCCAGTGCTACAGACTCCTCTAAATGAGGAAAGGAACCTAAAAAGAGACAGGGAAGTAGCTACCCTCCAAGCATACTGACAGGTCAACCCTTTGCTAAGAGGCAAAGGATGAATCCATATTTAGAGGAGGAATTCATTGAAGAAACTACAGAGAGCATGAGAAAGGAAGGGATATATAGTTTAAAAACATTCCCAATAGGTGGGACACCCTCAAGCTCACAGGGGCAAGAGCTAGAAAGACAACCCAGCATAGAAGTGTCATCCTTCAGGTCTTCTTCTGAGAAGATTATAGATATAAAGGGGAAGTTTAAAGAGATCAAGACAAAGAATGAGCAACTAAAGGCCCAAGCCTATGCTCAATACTTAAAAATGACCCCTACAAACCAAACCAGAGTAATGTCAACCTTTGACATCAAAGAGGTCAAAATGCAAATGAGTTTCCTGAAGCCCATAGTGCTGCAGCCAAAATCCTTGGCAGATTATCTCAAAACTGATTTTGAAGTCATGGCTAAAGACATCCACCCTATCGACCAGATTGAACTACACAAGAAAACGGGTGAGATGGTCTATTCAACACTGACCAACAAAGCAATGATGGCTCATAGATTGCAAAAATTCATTGAGCAACACTACAGCCCAATTCCAGCTGGAGAATGCCTCCTCACAGGCAAAAGATAACATAATAAAATCATTGGAAGAGTTAGTAATTGAGTTGGATCTTGACCCAAAAGATGTTAAGGCAGTAGAAAGCTTAATTAAGAAAAAGAATGAAGGCATAGCCGAACTTAGAAAACAATTGAAGTTGCCACCACTCATTCACCCTTAGATTGCTAAAGTTATAGAGAAGAAAAATGAAGAAGAACTTATGGACTTGGTCCTTAAGTTGAACAAGAAATTGAAGGAAACAGAGCAGGAATTGGAGAAAGCAGTGCAATCAAGGCAAAGTGAGTCGACCACCTAGCCCCAAACTATAGTGCCTATAGTTTCAACAACAGTCCCTTCCACCGTGGTAACTTTTTTAGCACCAAACATTCCTTTGGTAACAACTACACTCGTGGAAACAACAGGTAAACAATGGAAGGTACATCAACACAGAGCACAGAGGACTTAATTAAGTCAATGGAAGAAATGAAGCTTCAAGTAACAGAGCTACAGAAAGTGAAGGAGAAATTCACTACCTTGGAGCAAAAATATGATATATCAAAAAGAAATTATGCAGAAGAGATAAGGAAAAACAAAGGCATGGCCCAACAAATTAAAGCATTGGAGAAGGATCTAACATTTGAAAAGCCTTTGATAGACATTAGGAAAGTATTGTGGACCAATATCATTGACTCCATTAATGATATTTGGTCATCGATTCAAATTATTTTTGAACAGATTGATTTAGTAAAGCTTGCTCTTGAAGAAATTGAGAAGAACAGAGAAGAGCTGGGCAGGAAGCCTGAGGAAGCTATCAAATTAATCAATTTCTGAACAGTAAAAGTAGGAAACAATTAGAAAAATTAGATATTGAGGATGGGAATGATACCATCCTCAAACTGAAGAAAGTGTTGACCAAAAGGAATCTTATGCAAGGCCTAGAACGTAGATGTCAAAGCATGCAGGAAGATATAGATGAGATCATGAAAAAATTTGACATCTTAAGAATTAAAAGACTCCCAAGCCCTTTAGTGATCAATGATAGAATAATGGTTCAGATTGATTATATTAATAAATTACATCAGCAGGCTGACAGTCAAGCTAGTTCATCTTTAACCAAGGCATTACCAACAGGAAAAGTGCTTTACGATGGTTTAGAGAACCTCTTTTTCATTGAACATGAAGTAAAGAACTTATTCCTAGTACATCCCAATTTTGTGAAGTATACAGAAGCAGATGAAATTTACAGGAAGCTGATAAGGACAAGAATAACAAAGGGTTATTGGTGGACCAATATGACTGACATCCTTTAAATTATCATGGTAAACAATGAGGTAATTAGAAATATTTAACAAAGTAAATTTTGGTAAAAAGGATGAATGCTGGTGAAAAGGTAAAGAGTATTAGTTACAGGTGAAAGAGTATCAGTTGAAAAGATCAAATTAGATGTCTGGCACAAAGTTACTAGGGCAACAACAAGATGCAAATTCATAGAGCATGCCTCCAACTCCTTCAACAAAAATAGGGACAACAACAATCAGTTCACTTTCTATTTTTATATTCGACACCATCTGTCTCTATATTTGTGTAAAAAGATATTTCATATTCCTAAAATAAATCTCATTTAGTTATGAGATATTTTGATGTAAATTTTGTATAAATATTTCTTTATTCAAAGTATTAGGGGTGGATTCAAAGACATTTCTATAGATATTTTCTTCTAGAATTGAAGTGCTATTGTACCAAGACTTGTATGGCTTGCTAGATCAAGGAATAAAGTAAAGACTATTCATGGGATACTTGTGTCAAACAAAAATCAAATAAGTATTCTATATCTCTTGTTTATTATTGTTTTTCCTCTATTTATTAATAATCATATGTGTTTTCATAAAACTTGAATGATAAACGAGTAATGATTTTGTAGAAATTGCTTTACTACACTCTATTTTAAACTGTTTATCTTCTCATTGTTTTCTGCTAGACTATCATAGTTAGGGAATTCTTGAATGCTCCCTTACTTTGTAGTTTATCCCTTTGGTCCAATTGAACAAAGAATTATTAATTTCCCTTCGTTGATAGGCCTCTTCTGTTCCTCATATTGACCCCGATTAAAGGATTCTTGATTGCCCTTTCTCCCTGGTTAAGACCATTTCATCCTCCTGAACCTGACATTTACCTTTTGTTTTACTACTTTGCCCTGTGAGTTTTCCATTTAGTAATTGATCTGATCTAGTTAAGCCATCACTCTATTGACTCCATAGCCCAATGGTTTGAAGACCTTGCTCTATCCATCTGTTCCCAGAATTCCACCACTCTCAAACAAAACAACCCTGAACATTAATAACTAGCCTAATATCACACCAAAACAAAGCTAAATTACAAAGAGAGAGCCCTCTTTGAGTATAGATTGGCTAGATTCTGTACTTAAAAGATTGGTTTGTGGTTACCTCGGATCCCTTTCCTTCTTCCCATAACTTCTAAGGAAAATCTGAGTGATAACATAGTGGCGACCATACTGGGGAATGAACAATTCCTCAGTTGAAATAAACCTTTAAGAAACCGAAAAGTTTGATTTGAAAGCATCTTAGAGGATTTTAGAAGTTATTTTGAAAAGTTTATATAAGAAAATTCATAAAAATTTGAAATCTGGCTTCAGAAAGGACTCGTTACACTAGGGCTAATCCTGATCCCAATCCACCACCTATGTTTGAGAATCCTAACCTGATTCCTAGAATCATCAGAAGACAAGAAAGTTTTGTTAGCCCTCGACCATCGTACAGATCCCATTCATGTCCTATTAAACAGATTTCCCTAGAAGATCTTCCTTTCGATGAGCAGTTCGAACTCTCTCTGTTTAGAACCTCATCTGACAGTGAATTATTAGATCTAGTCCAAGATCCAGAGTTCCTCAGAGAACTTGAAATTCAAAGAGCCAATTTGTCAATTACCAGTATTTACAAAACTTTTCTGAGTCATCCCTTACCACTGAAAGTATACCTGAACTTTCTGAAACTGTTAGGGCCTAAATCTACCTCAGGCTGAGAAAGGCAGGTCTAGGGTAACATCAAACCACGCTTAACCTGGTAGCTAGCCCTACTAGGTCGAGAGAGGGCTCTCTATTGCCAATCTCAGGAAAATATGCCATATAAAGCTTCAGATGACTAATATAAAGACTAATTTTAGGCTAGGTATATGCTTAGGTGAGTTTGATTGAGTTTTATGGTGGTTTGCTAGATCAGATGTGGAAGGCAATTTTGGGTCTGGGGAATGAACTCAATTTTGCAAAGGGTTCTATGGGGCGAGGTAGGGAAGTGCTTTAGTAATTTAGATTAGGTGTAATGGTGAGTCTTGAGATTGGTGAGGAGTTGGAGAGGTAATGAATGTGTCATGAGTCCTCTTCAAACAGTAGAAAATATGTAAAGCTAAATAAACCCTAAGGCAGAGCATTGAAACATCAATGAATTCCACCTTTAAACTTGATTCATTTAGTTAAGTAGAAAAGAGAGACATAATGACACACATAAACACATGATAACTTGAATCACAGAAGGAAAAACAATACTAAATCACCTTGCCACAAGAATCCCACAAAATGCTGCAAACCCTAGTCTATTTCATTGCCAAACTGCAGAAATGATGTACAATAGTGCTCAAAGCATTCCCAAGAGTCCGACATTGACAAATGAATAAGAAAGTAAAAGATATAGGCATCAAACCACCTGTGCTAGCCATCAGGGGTCAAATCCATGAGTCAAGGATCTGTTTCAACAAGATCTAAACTAGGAACTGAGAAATAGGCAGTGGAACAGCTTGCCTCTAAAACTATGGAAAATGATTCATTCAGTTTAAAACCACCTAAAATTGATGTATCTACCTCCTTGAGTCAATTTTTTATCATTTTACATCGTATTACATCAATTTACATTATGTCACCTCATGAATTTGACCATAAGAGATAAAAACTCAAACTAGAAGAAAACTAGGTGAAATTCTGAGCAAACAGGCAAAATTGGCAATTTTTCATCCTGTGCGTAGCGCCATTTTTTCTGTGCATAACACTTTTTTCTAAGCTGCTTTTGGAGGGCTTATCAAAGCCCAAATCAGGTGTAGGATAGCTTGTTGAAAAGCCTGGTGAGTTTACTTTCTGCAAAAACTTGAATTTTTTGATTTAGAGTCCATTTGCACCTCCAAAATTTCAATCTCCCAAGACTGCTTCTTGTATGGCCAAAAAGTGGCAGAGAGGGCATTTTTTGGGTATTTTTGGCCCTTTTGGAGGCCCAAAACTTGTCAAAATTTCCTAGCAATTTCTGATCATGCATAACTTTTCATGAGGAATCCAAAAAAGAAAATTTTTCTTCAAATGGAGGTCCCCATCAAAAGCGTAGCGCACCTACTGGAAAAACCTATTTTTCCCCTGAAAAATTCAAAAATGCCAAAAATTTCACCAAATTTCTTGAAATTTGGCATGAGTGATCTATGTTAGGTGCTATGCTGGGTCAATTAAGCTTTAGCCAAGATCTTGAGCTTATATTGCTCTTTCTTGCTCCTCAAAGTTGTCCTTAACTTGGCTTTTAGGCTTCTTATCTTTGTTTTACAAATTTTGTTTCGGGCTAAATAATGATAAGCCATGTGGTGCAACATCTTCTTCTCCTTGTTGGCTTTCTCAAGCAATTTATCCAAGTGAATTTTTACCCTCTCTAGCCATGATTCCTGGTCAGCCTCAATTTCTTGCTCAAGAGGTGTCAATTTGACTTTCCTTCTTTTTGTTGCTTGCCTATTTTCCCTTATGGTTTGTAGCTCCATGATTGTTTGTTTATCCTCCAGTTGCTTGTTCTGCTGCTCAAGGTAGTTAATGATCCACTTAGCCCTCTCAAAGTTAAGTGATAAGGCATGGATGTTAGCTTCTTTCTCTCTAATGACCTCCTTGAGTCTTGAGTTTCAGGAGATCAAATCAGTATCCTCCTCCTGAATCGAAACAAAATCTCTATCCTATCCTTCAGAAGGCCCTTCATCAAGCAATGGTTGCTTTCCTTTATCTTGTACCTATACTGCTAAAGAAGAAGGCAAAGACCCTTTCACCCTAGGTGAAGATAGCATTTGCCTGTGGTCCAATGAAGGAAACGAGACCCATTCCACCCCAGGTGGAGATAATACTCATTTGGTAGCTGCAAATAGTCTCCTTATGCCTTTTGCATAAGTGACAAACACTAGCACACTTGTAGTTTCAGTCTCATGAACCTCTGGCTGATGTGAAGGCCCTCCTTCCTCTTGAAATACTGATGGGGTCACCTGAAGGCTTTTGAAAACCTCATGTGAAATGAAGGTATCCCATGAAATATTAAACAAGCTCAGTTGATGCAAAACAACAATTTTGATCAATGAAAAATGATAAATGCTACTGAACTGCTAAGGAAGAGGTTTCATTTGCACCAATGTAGCCATCTTCTCAATATTTCTACATATGAAATAGGGGAGGTTCATCATCCTCACTCTAGTGAAATGCATCAGTAATCTAACATGATAAGTATACAAACGAGAAAACCTCCCTTCATAGGTGAAATATTTGATAATGAGCTTCATGTGTGGAGCATAAGTGTGTTGTAGGTATCTGAAAGGAAAGACCCTACTGATTTGCCTTTGATAACTAGCCTTTATGTAAGGCTTATAATGTCCTTTTCCCACATGTTGTCCTTTATTGCACTCTTCTCCCACATTAGGAATGCCTATTGCTGCTGCAATAGTTTCAGGTGTCAAAGTGAAGGAGACACTAGCTAGGTTCACCTGGCCATTGTGAAGATGAAGGAAAAATAGCGTAGCAAGTTCATGGTGATATTTCACCCTCTCCACCATCTCACAAAACTAGTAGCAAGATTGATGTTTAAAACATGTTACTGCAAGAGGGCAAGCTAGTAACTCTGTAAGAGTGGTGGGCTCCTCCCGGATGTGTTTTCCTCCTTTATGTGGTTTTCTTGGTGCATGAACCTCTTGCGAAGAATCACTGACAGTTTCATCATCCATCTCATATGTTGAATTTGTTTCCATATTTGCAAATGTGGAGTGCAGAATGATGAGTATGAAGAGATTTTCTCAAGTATAGGGTGATTGTTGTTTTCTTTTTGGGAAATGAAAGGTTGACTGATAATATAAATGAAAAGGAGGGTTTTGATGATGGCAGTAGAGTTAATAGGGTTTTAGGGAATGATAGGGTTTGAGAAAATGAGAATTAGGGTTTTGAGAATGGTAGGAATTATGTATAGGGCTTAGGGTTTGGTGATAGGGGGTAAGGTGAGTGTCAATGGGAGAGGGAAAGAGGAAGGGAATTAGAGAAATTTAGTGTAGGGGGATGGGATGTAGGAAAATAGTCACAAGGGATGTAAAAACAGCAAAAATCAGCAAAAACCCTAGACAGTTTTGCAAGACAACTTTGAAGCAACTAGGGTTTCACTTTTCAACATTCAAATCACCACTATGGATGACAAACGCTCTTGCTAGGCCAGATGGGAGGGTGTACCTACCTGTAGAGAGGTTGTTTCCAAATTTGGAGGCTTGGAAAAGCAATGAAATTCATTTTGAAGCTTGGCCAATAGATGCGCCGCGCCAACACCCAGGTGTGTAACACACTTTCTATGTGTAGCACCCATTGAATTCCTTTGTAAAACCTACACCCGGTGTGTAGCATCAGGCAGGTGCATCGCGCCAGTGCCCAGGTGCGTCGCACCGGTGAAAACTGGATATTTTTCCGCAGTTTTCTCTCTTTCTCCTCAAAATGTGATTTTCTCCCTCTATTGCTCTCTCTCTCCTGCACAAATGAAGTTTTCAAATACCAAAGATAACTTTATATCCACCTTAGCTTTTAATTTTTCATTTAGAAACCCATTTTTCTAAAGTTCCTTTTCACTTTGCTTTAAAAACCATGTTTTTTGCAGTTTGGCTCTTTTTGTCATTTGATGAACTGATGCTTGGATGTTTTTGTTTCTTTTGCAGTGGCTGGAGTGCTGGAGTTGGAAAGGTAACCAAGGGCTGTAGCTGAAGCTTTATTACATATGAAAGCATTAAAATTACATAAAATTTGTACATGAAATAGAAAAACTCTATTTTCACCTCAAAAAACTCTATTTTCACCTCAAAACAGAGTTTTGAGGTAAAAACACTTTATGGACCACATCATCAGCAAAATTTGTGATTTTGTGAACTTATTAAACATCCTCATATGCCTGCTTACCTCTTATTGAGTTTTTGAAGACCATGGTGGCAAACCCTAGACCTAATGAGACCTAAAAACCCTAAAATGACTTTTGCAAATGGAATGAAATAAAAATGACAGCAGGTGACCTGTACAAGTGAAAATAGGCCAGTAGATGAAAGGCATGAGGGAAATTGACAAAGAACCACCACCATCAGATGATCCATGACCTAATGGAGTGCAACTGATTGGATGAGACACCTAATGTGCATGCAAAAAGAGAAATTTGATCACTGATGGAGGGATGAAGATACCGACACTAACATTGGCTGCAATGGGGATGGTAGCTCCTAGGAGGTGCCAAGAACAACAGATCTTTGGGAGAGCAGACCAGTTCCTTATCCATTGGGCAATGGATTCAATATCTTGGCAACAAAAACATCAAAATGCAAGACTCAAGACTCATAACTGGAACAAGTACTTACAAAGCTTTTTAATGGTAACATTCCATCGAGATTTGAGGGCTTCAAATCATGATGACAACCACCTGCCTACTGATGAAATATGTACAATCATGTGAAGTGAGCCTTCCAATGTAACCAATCCGACAGATGGCTACTCAATGTAATTCTGCTCTCACTTTCCCCGAGCAAGTAGAACTATGTACATGTAGGAAACTCACAATAACAATTGAAACCAAGGCTTATGCTAACGAACCAGGAAACATTCATCTTCTCTGGTGCTTATAAAAGAATACTGAAAGGATCTTGAAAATCCTAAAGCACTAGCTTGTCTTGAGATCTGGCAGCAAAAATACAAGTACTCCTTTCATTATCTGAAAGAAGAGTTGGGTGCTGATTGATAGTGTTAGTGTCGATATCTTCATCCCTCCGTCAGTGATCAAATTCTCTTATTGCATTGCATGTTAGGTGTCTCACCTGATCAGCTACATTCCATTAGGGTCATGGATCATCTGATGGTAGTGGATTATTATATATTTTCCCTCATGTGCTGGCCCATTTTCATTCATCTAGATCATCTGCAATCAATTTTTGTCTTTAGATCTGTAAAAGTCATTTTTAGGGTTTTAAGTCCCATTAGGTCTAGATTTTTGTCAATAAGGTCTTCAAAATGCTCAATAACGGTCAGTAGGTGCATGAGGAGGTCAAATAAAGTTTCAGCAATAATAATTTCCATAATCACTCACTCAGTGATTGATTTTTCCTCAAAACCCTCTTTTGAGGAAAAACAGAGTATTTTACGTTTTTATGTATAAATTTGATGCAATTTTAGTTTTTTCATATGTAATAACTTCAATGGCAACCCTGGTCACCTAGCCAAGCTTTAGCAACTCCATCACCTGCAAGGTAAAAAAAAAATCAAAGCATTCAGTTCATCAAAGGCAAAAATAAAGTAAACTGCCCGAAATAGAGTTTGAAAAGCAAGACAAATACAAACATTACAAAGTGGGTTTTTGACAAGTGAAAAATTAAAATCTTTTGCATATAAACCATTTCCCATGTTTAAAAAGTTCATTTGCATCTAAAGGAGAAAGAGGGAGCAAGAGAAAGGTCGTGTTGGAGAAGAAGAGCAAAATCGCAGCAACCTAGGCAATTTTCAGGGGCGTGGCGCATTGGGTCATGGGCACAGCGCATTGGGCTGGCACGTCACATTGGGTCATGGGCGCAGCGCATAGGGCTAGAACGGCGCATTGGGATGCCCTCTGCAATGTTAAACTTACACTGGCTTGACACATAGAGAAGGTTTGGTGCACTGGGTTTGTGGCGTGACACATTGAGTTTCAAGCTCGATTTCACCCACAAATTCATCGAAATTGCCAAATTTGGTCAATCCTTAGGTGTTCAAGTAAGTCAAGCATTCTTCCACTGCTAGTGAAAGAGTTTCTCTTAAATTTTATGGTGATTTAATGAGAAAATTTTAAACCCTACCTCCTTGCAATTTTTCCCAAAAAATAGTTGCATAGGGTTTACAATTGGTGTTTTTGCTGCCAATTCCACTCCATCACCCCCTCATTCTTTGATTCCCTCATTCATTTTCTAGTTTCATCAACTCATTCCCTAATCCCCATATCCTTAAATTTACTATCCCCATATCCCTAATTCCCACTATCCAAAACCCTAGTTAAAGATCCCCAAACCCTAATTGTTGTCCCAAGAATCTAAATACTATTCCCTAAATCTTTCTATTCCCCAGAAACTTGACAACAATATTCCCAAAACCCCTCATACACATTTCCTCCACAGTCCCTCATACATTCTCATCCTTGGCAGAAAGAATCTAAAGACACCATAAATCTCTTCATACTCATCAAGAAAGCTCAAACATTGGTAAACATGGAGTTTGATCCTTCCTATGACCGAGATGAGGAGACACTCAATGATTCTCCTAGAGAAATGCATGCACCAAGGAGACCACACAAGCATGGTAAACATAGATGAGATGAGCCTACTTCACTTGCCGAGCTACAGGCTTGTCCTCTTGCTATCACATTCTTTCAACACCATTCATCTTATTAGTTCTGTGAGATGGTAGAGAGAGTCCAGTACCATCATGAGTTGGCCAGATTGTTTGTGCTCCATCTTCATAATGGCCAAGTCACTATAGCAGGTGTGACATTCACCTTGACCCCGAAGACTATTTCTCAAGCAACTAGCATTCCAAACGTTGGTGAGCAGTGGAATAAAAGGCAGTAGATTGATAGAGATCATTATAAGCCTTACATCAAGGCTGGTTATCAGAGGCATCTCAGCAGAGTTTTTCCCTTTAGATGTCTGAAGGACACATATGCTCCCTTGATGAAACTTATAATTGAGTATTTCAGCTGTGAGGGCTGGTTTTCTCACCTATATGCCTATCATATAAGATTGTTGATGCACTTCAATAGGGTGAGAATGATGAATCTCCCCTATTTTATTTGTCGAAACATTGAGAAGATGACCACCTTAGTGTATAGAAAGCCTCCTTAGCAACAGTTAAATAGTATATATCATTTTGCACTAATCAAGATTGTGGTCATGCATTAGCTTGGTTTACAGAACATCTCGTTGGAGGATTTCATCTCACATGAGGTCTTCACAGGTCCTCAAGTACCCCCAGCAGTTTTTCATGAGACATGAGGACTTTCACATTAGCAGGAGATTCATGAGACACAAACCACTAGTGTGCCAGTGTTTGTCACTTATTAAAAGGGCACTAGAAGGTTGTTTGCAGTGGCAAAACAAGTATTATCTCCACCCAGGGTGGAAGGGGTGTTATAGCTCCAAATCTCACTCTTATGGTTTGTGATGCTGCACTCATGGCCTAGGGCAACCCCTCCTTCCAGACCTAGTCCAAAAATTAAAAAAACAGTGTTTTATCCCTTATATGCGACATTGCCCTGAGTTAAACGCGTGTATACGCGGGTATGTGTATACCCAACCTGCATATATGTATTAAAACACTTAAAAAGATAAAAACTCCTTAATTTTGGGTGGAGATCGTGGGTTTTACCTGCTGATCACTTGTTAGTGCCCATGGCCAACTGTTCCCAACCAATTCCCAACTAAAAAACTACTTTGGGAGAAGTATAAAAAGGCTTCAATGGAAAGGCCTAAAAGAAGAGAGAAGAGAGAGAAAGGTTATTATGCTGAGATTTCCCTGACCAAGTCTGAAGATCCTTGTGCCTCCTGCACTTCCCCCATTTCTATAGGAAACCCTTGTTTCCTTGTGTGATGATGTCCATTTACTAGTTGTGATATCATGGAGTAAGTTATGGAAGGAGTTCGTTAAAGGCTTGAGACTGGACGAATCCAGAGGACGGTTCTGCTTGGAGCCTGCGAAAGGACGACTCAGGTGAAATTGTTCTTTTCTGTACTTTATTTGTCTATAATAAAAGAAACACATGTCTTTGTTCCTGATATAAGTCTTCTTCATGTTTGTGATATTCATGTTAGAATTCATATGTGAATGGTTGTTTAATTGCATAACTAACTACCTTTCTTTATAACATGAAGACGATTTCTTTATAATGTTTAGTCCATATACTGCTGTACTTTCTTGAATTGGTTGTTTTGCAGGTCTAAGGAGCAAAAGGAACTCCAAGAAGGGTTTGGACCCTGGAAGGACCTTCTCAAATGTAGGACCTCAGGTATGCCCCTTATCGTAGAGTTTTCTTATATTAGCATAATGGCTGTGTGGAATGTGTGTTTCTCTGTATAGACAACTTTCAGTCTGCTAGGGTATCAGCCCAAGACCCTAGGGGAACTTTTCCCTTAACAGAATTGGTGACTCCGCTGGGGACAACATCATTGTTGTTCCTAGTTTGGGTGTGTTCAAGCCAATCAGGGCTCAGCTGCCTGTTTGCTTGCTGTTGCTGTGTAGTCTGTTATTGAATTGTAAGTTTGGTCAGTTTCTTCAGACTGTTTTTTATTTTTTCATGAAATCTTTATATACGTTGTTTTTCTTGTTTACAGAGGCATATATACACATGTTTCCTTAAGTGAACCCGTGTATACACAGGTTTCCTTAGGCACAATTGTGTATACATGCAATATGTACATCAGTACAGTTGCATGTATCTTGCAATTTTCAAGATTTTTTAAATCTTTTTGTCTCTGAAGATCTGTCTACTGGTTTGATTCAGTCTTGAATAGTTGCTTTCCAGTGCCAGTTGTTAGTTTTACAGCAAGTATCTGATTTCGAATTCTCTCTGATTGTGAGAAGTGTTGGTCTTGTTTTTGTTTTTGCAAGCGTCATCATTTTTTGCTTAAGCACGCAAGATTTCTTGCTAGGAATCTTGGCTACTTTGATTCATCAGGGCAGGAAAATTGATCTCAATCTTTGTGTTAAATCTTGTTTTTGGTGACTTTTTGTTTGCTTGACAAAACTGCTTTTTTTGACCATCCACTTTTTTGTTTCATGAAAGTTGTTGATTGACACTTGAAATTTGTCTTTTTGATCTTTTGGTCTTTGTTGCCAAAGCATTCATTGCTGCTTTTGATTGTTAAGAGCATCTTTAAGCACATTTATTTTTGTTGAGTTTTCATCCATTGTGTGTTGTCAACTTGCAAAAGTGTTTGTTGCCTATTCTTCAATCATTAAGTTTCAGTTTTGTTGAGAGCATTTTTGAAAAGACATTTTGTGTTTGCTTGTGAAGAAAACTTTTTGAAAAACTTGGTTTTGCTTTCTTGAACTTTGTTTTGATTTGGTTTCCTTTTAGTGAATGAAAGTGCATTTTTGTTTGTCTTGAATCTTGTTTTTAGTGTTTAGATGAAATGAATGGTAGTAACTCATATTCCATCTAAACATTTTAAGTGGCAAAATAAAAATTGATAAGCAAGCAACTTTCATTTCTTGATTTAAGAGTAGTTTTGAGTCTTGCATCAGCATGTACTAGTTGCATTAGGATAGATTTGCACGTCTTTTTAGGCATCCATAGTTTTGTTAACTTTGGTGAGTGTGAAGCTTGAATTAATGAAAAGAAAAGAAAAAAAAAATTATTTGAAGTTCCTCTGAACCCTGTAGAAATTTCTTTTCATCGAAAAACAAAAACAAGTGCATTTGCATGTAGTTTGGTTTTTATTAATTTCTTTTGCGTCAAAACACCACTACTTTCACTTCCACTTATCCCACGACTTAAAGAACAGCCTATTTTAAAATCAAGCGCTAATTAAAATTCACTAAAACTTTTTTTATTTAGTTAGATACACCAACAAGTTTTAGGATTTTAGGGCCTTGGATTAGTCGAATGGAGAGATAACTCTCCAAGGCCATTTAAACTGTCAAATGTAGCAGTTTGAATAGTGAGTGAAAATCCAAGTGTTAGGAAGACCAAGAAAGCTCTGGATCTGGGAGTTAAGCATGAGGGTCTATGAAGATAGGGAAGAGAGATACCCCCTCTCCTACTTGTCCGAACTTACCTCACGACTGTTCCACCTGGCTTCTGTGACGAGTTGGTTCCATAGTTGCTACTCCTAGGGATCTACACAGGTGGCTGCGGAGGGGAATCCCTGGGCACCTGAGGTCGACGTTGCATCACTCTCAACGGTAATACTGGAGGGCACCCTTGCGAAGCTTGGGGGCTTGCACCGACATAGGCTATTGTTAGGAGGTCAGTGTAACTTCCTCTGTTACCTTCGCTGATAGGACTGGGCCATCATTATCCCAGACTATCTTTGGAAGGCCCCTTAATTCACTTTCTTGTATTTTGGTGTCTGGTCCTAATCACCCAAAGCAGAAATACTTGGAAGTTGTTTGACTGGCTGATATCTTTAGGGACTTTATAGTGTGTGCTCTGTGCTCTTAGTTGGCCTAGTTTTCAATTTTTTGAGTCTTTAGTTAGATCTTAACAAGAAATTCAAAGTGGATGACTAATCACCTAGATGGTCTCGAAGACTTCGTGGTCTTTCACCACCAAGTTTAGAGCCTTCTCCTAGAAGACGCAGAGGTAATACTGCTGGTGGGTTTCATCCCACGGCAGCTAACGCATCGAGGATTGATCCTCCTCTTAGGGGCATTAGTGTTCAAGCAAGGCCTGGCACTTCCGCAGAACAAGAGAGGAACACTCCAGTTCTTTCTCGAGTTCTCTTTCAAACAGAGAATAACATAGAGGTAGAAGAACTCTCAGAGTCATTAGCGGCTCCGAATTCTCCCCTACCATCTAGCCATCCGAAAGTATTACAATACATTGGGACTCCGACACATAGACCATCAAGTCTAGGTCACATTACGCACTTACCGTCGATGACCACTACTGGAAGCATGGCTTCTACTACAAGTGCTACAACTATGCAGACTCCAACATCAGTACAAGGGTGAGAAACAATTTCCATCTCCTCTGCTTCTTTGTTTGGGTCTTTTGCTAGCATATCTTTAGTTGGGTCTACCTCCATTCCGTCCACGAGTGGAAATTCCCAAACCAATGTTTTAGTTCTGGATTCTTCCCATTTGGCACCCATTCACAGGGTATTCCATCAGTTCTGTTTATTGCCGGCACGTCCATGATGGGTGGATCAGCTTCATTCTAGGGTTTTCCTTTTGGAAGTGGTCATATACCACATTCCAACCCGACAGTAGGATCTATGCCTTTTTCTGCGACAAGACAAAGCAGCAATCCTTTCCAAGGTTGGACTAACCCTATGGTTAGTGGCATGGGAACTGGGAATTTGTTTTTTGGCCAACAAGGGAATAGGCCATACTCCACAGTTAGCTCATTTCAAAGTATTCCTCCCTTAGCTTCTGCTTGGAATTCGTATCAGGGGTTATCAACTCCTTATAATCCTTTAGGAGGAAGCTTTGCTGGTTATGGAGGCTTTGCAGCTGGAGTTGGTCAAACTTCGAATTTTGCTGGATCACAAGGCTTGCCTTTTGGTTTAGTTGGTTCCACTGGTTACTTTGGGCAGCTTGGTGCCTTCCAAAATCCAAGCCAATCTTTTCAGAACTTTGGGAGCTCCACCCAGTCTAGGTGGAATCCCCAAGGTCCTCCTAGGCTTCCGTTTCTGGCAACTTTGAACTTGCCAGATCTCACTAAGTTAACAAACGATCCAATCAAATACAATCTAGCCTGGCCTCCAGTCCCAACTAAACTCCCTTCGAACATTCCAAAATTCGAAGGGAAGAGCGATGAAGACCCAGGCGACCATGTAACCACATTCCATTTGTGGTGCTCATCGAACTCCCTTATTGATGACTCAATTAGGTTGAGACTTTTTCAACGCACCTTGACTAGTAATGTGGCCAAATGGTATATAGAGTTGCCAGGGGGTAGCTTTACATCTTTCACTGACTTAGCTAATATTTTCTTAAATCATTTCCAGTTGCCTGTCCGTTATGATGCCAGAACTGAACTTCTGGCCACTTTTCGTCAGGATAAGGCAACTCACATTTCTGACCATATTCAGGAATGGAGATGGAGAAAGAGGCTCATTAAAGCCGAAATCCCTCCGGATTACCATCTCGAATGGTTTTTGAAATCTTTACAACCTGAGATCTCTAAGGATGTCTCCATGTCTGGAGTCTATTCTGAGGAGCAAGCCATTTTTAGGGCCTAGCAATTAGAATTGATCTACTCTCAGTCTAGGATCCTACAAAAATACTTGCCAGATGCTCCTGGATCTAAGGTTGATATAGCCAAGTCGAAGCCAGGTCCCCATGTGGATGGTATCGTTGGATCGGTAGACACAAATGCGGTGAACTTGTTGAGCCAATTGCAGCAGTTGTCTTTGCAAACTGCTCCTAACAACCAAGTCACATCGTCTAACCCTCCGGCTTCCCAACCCTCTTCGATTAATGCCATCCAATCTGATAACCCTAAAGGAAATCAAAATTCCAATGGGAAAAAGAAAGGACGAGGTAAGAAAAAGAACCAGGATGGGAAGGCTGATGCAAATAAGTCCGGCAATAATGCTGGTGGTGGTAGAAATGAGTCTAGAAAGAAAGTCAAGTTTCCATGCAAGTTGTGTAGTGGAGACCATTTAACTCACCTCTGCCCCAATATTGAAGATGCTCAGCGCTTGTTAGGGCATCAAGGGACTTCTAGTTCTCAGGCTGTGTTAACCAACCCTTTTCCCCAAGGGTAGCAACTTCTTGCTGGCGCAAGTTCAAACCCTGGAACCTCCGCAGGGGGCAACCAGGAAGGGGAAAAATCATCAAATGTTTTCATGATGGGTTCTAACATCCATGTGGCTACTTAGTCACGTGATTACGGTGAAGCCGAAACTTCCAAGGACAAGACTGCTCCTAGAAATACCGACCTTCATATTGAGCAACCCCCTGTCGAGACTATACCACGAATACCGAAATGTTCCACTAAACGCACAACTATTAATCCTAATGCTAGGGCCACCCAGAACTACTCCATTGTTGAGGATTTGGCTCAGAGTCCGTGCACCATGTCCGCTTTAGAGGTTCTCCAGTCGTGTCCGGCTCAACAAAGTGCTTTACTTTCTGCAATTGGGGTAGTTGATCCAACTAACTCTTTAGTGCTCACTTTCGACATGTTAAATGTCAAAAAGCAACTCTCTCATCATATGGCTTTCCAAATAAAGTCTACATACCGGAAAATTAATATTTTTTGTATCACTATTGATGAAGGAGCTTCCACGTGTGTCATGTCGATGTCATGCTGGAAGGCTATTGGATCGCCTTCGGTTGTTCCTTCACCTACCGTCTTGACTGCATTTGATGGTAACTCTCATAAGCCACATGGGATTATCCTGGCCTTTCCTATATGTGTTGTGGGGAAGGTCATCAATGTTGAAGTAGAAGTCATTGATGCTAACCTAGACTACAATATCCTCTTAGGAAGGAACTGGGTATACGAAATGGATGTCGTTGTTTCGACTCTCTTTCATGTCATTTGCTTTCCTCATGAGGGGAAAATCATTAAGGTTGATCAGTTGGATTATTGTCCAATCGATCCTCAAGCAATCTCTGACTCTACTGTTCCCTTAGTGGATAACCCTCGTCCGCCTACTAAGAATCTAGGAGTGGGGATGTATTCCTCATTGATGGGTACCTTTGATCTTCCCTCTCCTATCGCTAGAATCAATGCCGTTTCATCATCTAAGGAGTCTCCTCGAGAAGAGTTCTTCCAAACTCATTATTTTCCAGACCCTTGGACCTTGCCTTCACCTACGACCACATTAGCTGAAGGACAAGTAAATGGAATGGCATTCCCTATGTCCGCAGCTGAGATGAGATATTAGTCTATCGTTAACTCTGCAAACGACCACTCTACTCCTTTTTCCGAAGAGGAGTTAGATGGTGATGTGGCCCTCGCCTGGAGCCTTGATTCTACCTCTGCCTTGGACTGCTTAGATTCGGTTTTACCTTCTGAAGAAGCAATCCTCGAAGTGATGATGGGTATAGATCGACCATGGGAAGACTTACACCATCGTTCATACTTTCTTCCTCCATTGCAAGAAGTAGAATCTAGGTTCTTTGAGCTCTTTACTAGTGATGTTTATACGGTATCAAATCCTTTGGCTCTAGCACACTTTCATGCCGAAGGTAATATGTCGGTGATTTCAAAAACGATACCTATAAACATCTCTAGGGACCCTAATGTAATCGAGAATCTCTTCATCGGAATCAAATATTCCCCTGAAGAAATTCAAATTTATACCAACCTTTTCAAGGAATTTCGAGATGTATTTGCTTGGTCTTATGAAGAAATTCCTGGCATTGATCCTTCTATAGTTCAACATGAGATCAAGGCGTATGAAAACGCCAAACCGGTCCATCAAAGGCTTCGACTGGTTAACCCTAGGAAAGCAGCATCAATTAAAGCTGAAGTTGAGAAGCTGCTCAAGGCGGGTTTTATATACCTTGTTCCCCTTACTGATTGGGTTTCTAATCCAGTCCCTGTGGATAAAAAGCAAGGAACAATCCGAGTATGCATCGATTTTAGGGACCTAAACAAGGCTTGTCCGAAAGATAATTACCCCACACCATTCATTGATCAGATTATTGACGAGTGTGCGGGTAATGAGATTTTTTCCTTCATGGATGGTTTTTTTGGTTATAATCAAATTTCTATCCGTCCTGAAGATCAACATAAGACAGCCTTTATATGTCCCTGGGGTACCTTTGCATACAGAAAGATGCCTTTTGGTCTTAAAAATGCTAGAGCCACTTTTCAGCGGGCCATGTCATATGCTTTCCATGACATTAAACATATCATCGAAGCATACTTGGATGATCTCGCTGCTCGTTCTCAAAAGAGAACTGATCACCCTAGTCATCTTTGAATGGTTTTTGAGCGACGTCATTTTTATAAAATCTGGTTGAATCCCAACAAGTGCGTTTTTGCGGTTATGTCCAATTGGTTATTAGGGTTCATCGTGTCAAATGAAGGGATTCGAGTTGATCCCTTCAAGGTTGAGGCAATAGTTCAGTTGCCTCCCCCGTCCTCAATTCGACAACTTCAAAGTCTTCAAGGGAAGGCTAATTTCTTAAGACGGTTTATAGAGAACTATGCCGAGATCACTAAAGGGTTCATGCGTTTGCTACGGAAAGGAGTTCCATTTGTGTGGGATGACTTTGTGTAGCGGTCGTTTGATGCTTTGAAAAAGGCATTAGTCTCTGCCCCGCTTTTGAGTCCACCGGATTATGGTAGGGACTTCCTTTTATACCTCGCTGCAGCAGAATCAACCATTGGTATGGTTCTCATTCAGGAAGACGATGCTCTCACTAAGCATGTGATTTATTATTTGAGCCAAGGCTTGATAGGTCCTAAACTTCGCTACTCTTCGGTTGAGAAGTTGGCCTTGGCAGCTGTCCATGCTGTCCAATGGCTCCATCATTATATACTGCTACCCAAAACTTTTGTCTTAGCGGCAGTCAATCCATTTCAATTTTTCCTCAATAGGTGAGTGATTGGGGGCAAATATAATCGATGGATAGTCATTTTGCAAGAATTTGATCTCGAGTTCTTGTCTACCAAGTCTAAGAAATCCATGGTTTTCGCTGAGCTAATTTCAGAGCTGCCTTATGGAGAGGATACTATTTATGAGGAAAGCTTCCTCGACGAACATTTATTCCTCATCTCTTCACTCGACCCTTGGTATGGAGATATCATTGTCTATCTCCAGACTTTGAAGTTTCCCTTTACTTTCTCTAAGGATGAACGTCAGAAATTACGTCACCTAGATAAAAATTGTGTTATCATTGGTGATACATTATATCGTCGAGGGGTTGATTCAATCCTTCGGCGTTGTTTAACCTTAGAGGAAGCAGAGTCAGTGCTAAATGACTACCATAGTGGAGCTTGTGGTGGTCATCTATCAGGGCTTGCTACAGCCCAGCGCATCTTGCGTGCTGGCTATTTTTGGCCTTCGCTCTTTAAAGACTGTGTTGAAGCGGTCAAATGCTGTCACCCTTGTCAAATCTATACTTGAAAAATGTGTGCTCATCCAGCTCCTCTTTTTCCCGTTGTCACTGTCGGTCCCTTTACTTAGTGGGGTATCGATTATACAACTTGTAATCTGCCTTCAGCGGCGAATCATAGGTACATTATCGTGGCTGTAGACTACTTTACGAAGTGGGCCGAGGCCATGCCCACTTATAAAAATGACAGTGAAACAACAACATTGTTCCTTTTTAATTAGATTATCTCAAGATTCGATATCCCGAGAGAGATTGTCACTGATCATGGCAGTCATTTCCAGAATCAACTGATGTCTGAATTGGCTCTCAAACTGGGTTTCCGGTAGGAGCATTTGTCTCCTTATTATCCTCAAGCCAATGGATAGGTGGAGGCAGTTAACAAAACTCTTAAGAAGATTCTGCAACAGACAATCGACAAAAATCGGTCCAATTGGCATCTTATGTTGTATCCGGCTCTTTGGGCATACCGGACCTCCGTGAAGACTGCTACTAGGTTTACACCTTTTCAGTTAGTTTATGGGATGGAATCTATCTTCCCTGTCGAATGTGAAATTCCATCTCTTAAGTTAGCTGCTGAGCTCCTTCCAGAGACTTCGAGTCTCGAAGAGCGTCTCCTTCACTTGGAACATCTCGATGAGCAGCACCGAGATGTCGCCACGATGAATGAGGCTCATAAGAAAAGGGTTAAAACATAGTATGATAAAGTTGTCCATCCTCGAGTCTTTTCTGAAGGTGACCTTGTCTTGGTCTATGACCAAGATAAGGACACCTTGGGGGTAGGCAAGTTTAAGCCTATGTGGTACAGTCCCTTCATTATTAAACAAGTGTTAGAAAAAGGGTCGTATGAGTTAATCGATTTTGAGGGAAACAAGTTGGCGGAGCCCCGAAATGGTCTCTACCTAAAGAAGTACTTTGCTTAAGTAGGAGTTAGGCAATGGCTTCCTTGTACATTATGTATATTTGTACATATCTCATCGAGAGTTTTTGATATCAACACTTTTTGGTCTGCTGTGGCAGGTGTTGATGGATGACTTGGTCTATTTTGGGTTCACCGATGGTGCTAGTCGGCACACTCGGAATCTTGCTTCCGCAGCTTGGGTACTCTATTATCCAACTGGTCAGTTGATAATATCAAGGGGAGTATTCATTGGTCCCTCTTCAAGCAATATGGCTGAGTATACTTCTGTTATTAATTTACTATCTGAGGCAATTTCTCATGAAATCGACTCGTTGGTAGTTTATCTTGATTCTCAATTGATAGTGTCACAATTAAACAACATTTATCGGGTAAGGGATCCATGTTTATTTCACCAGTATTTAAGGGTGAGGTTGTTGCAAAGATCATTTACTTATATTAATTATTTGCACATTCCAAGATCTCATAATTCGTTAGTAGATTCTATCTCTAATCAAGCATTAGAATAGCACATCAATCATTCATCACAATAAAATCAAGCATCAAAAAGTCGAACTGTATATATATATATATATATATATATATATATATATATATATATATATATATATATATATATATATATATATATATATCTATATATATATATATATATATATATATATATATATATATATATATATATATATATATATATATATAGATATAGATATCATAAAACATCTTGAGTGTACATAAGTTTGTCCAAAAATATGGAAAATTGGGACTCAAATGCCCATAATCATGTCCGGTATATCTAATGCCCCGGCTCAGGATGAGTGGCTAAGTAGGTAGCTATCGCATTGGCCACACGTCGAAAAGTGTGAACCCAGTCACGTGGCATGCCAACCACATGACGCTGCATATCCTTAGGAAGGTCCTCTACGGTAGCCATCGGTACTTGGTGACTTAGTCTCACCAAGTTTCGCCGAATGGTATGTAGAAGTCATTCTGTATCAGCAGCTGCCTCTTCGGCTCCTCGGCCGTGCCGTCCATGCCGCGGGAACCCATCTGGTTGTATCGGACCAATATCTGGAACATGATCATCATATTAGTCATTTGAATCCCATCAAAAATATTTTTCAAAATTCATCATTATACTTGAAAAATCCAAAAAAATCATAAAAACAAAAAATACTTACAAATGTCGCCCCATGATGCGATCGGTGGTAATGCTAGATCGGGATCTCCTCGAAAATCCAACCCAACATAAGGGTAGTCATCTATGGCGATGATCTGCTGATCCCACCAGGTAAAGAAGTCATCGTCAAATGCAGTCCGTGGGATGTCCCCATCCCCTATACATTTCATCAGGTCGGCCCACCTTCCCATGCGTGGATCTCGTGGGGTGTTGATGGACACTGCTACCCTAGGGCAGAGTGCGGGGACCCTCTCAAAAAAGAAAGAACACATAATAGTCCCATATCCAAAGTTTTTGGTCTGCCCCCTCTTGATAGAAGTGAGCTGGCTCTTCATGTTGGCCAGAAGAGGAGTACACCAGTCAAATACAGTGGTGAGACAGTCAACTGCCACGCTCATGGTTAGCCGTGATGCCTAGTGCAGAGAAGTTGATCCGTTCACTCGAGCTATGGTGAACAGGATTATCCTTAGCGGTAAACTCACCACATGTGTGATGGAAATTTGACTTCCAACCTTTTTTGGATGTCTCGGGCAATATATCTGTATGTAGTTCTCGATCGAGAGACTGCTCTGTGTCCTGCCCCGGGAATGTACTACCTCTCCCCTTCGGGAAAGGCTAGTGATGAAATAGATATCTTCCACTTCTATCCTAAGTGGCATTTGGTCAATCATAAAGGCATCCTCCTCGATATTCCAATAATCAATGAGCATCTCAAGCAGACGTGTGTTTGCTTTCATATTCAGCAGTTTGAAGAATTTAAGCAAACCACATCCCCGTAGGGCATCCAAAGCATCAGGATCATTCATGACTTCATCATCCACTGTGGTATGCTCTCTTTCTCACCAAGTGACTGGCATCCTAAAAGAAAAATGATTTTCAACTGTTAGTTTTTTGTTTAAAAATGTTCGCGGCATATACGCGGGTCCCTGTGAACACAGTCACGTATAGGGCCTGCGTGTATGCGGGTTTCATATTACCAACCCGCGTATATGTCGCGGTGAATTTTTTGGCAAAAGATTCAACGGTAAAACATTAATTAAAAATCCTAAAACTAGTCACAATCAATTGCAAGACAAGTATAAGAGTTACCTGGAGGTTTTTGAAGAATCTAAATGGTTGAATTTGGCGTATGGGGAGTTTTCTCCTTTTGCTCCACTTCTTTGCTCTCAAACTCAAATGGTGAAAATGGTGAGTCCAAAAGCTCTTTTATAGGTTTTGAAAATGCAAAATTTTTTCAAAATTTTATTTTGTTTGGCCACATATGACTTTTAACTTGGGAGCTTAGAATGTCGAGAATGGTTTGATTTTCAGGACATTTTGGACGTTTTTTCGACAGTTTCGAGACGGTTCCATGACTGCTAACTCGTCATGGCAAGTATCGTTTTCTCACTGGCACATAGGTTAGGGAAGCCATTTTTTCATTGCATTATGCATACTAGCCTCCATCTATCGATACACTTGCCATAGGGTCGATCCCATCATGTTGTGGTTCGTACACCATCTTCACTCACCGATTTTTTAAATCATGACGCGATGGTAGAACCATCCTTTACATGGGCATCGTAGTTAGCACCTCACTGACATTTGTTGTCCATGCTTCTCCGATTTGAGTAGGCTCGGGAGTCCTCTGTAGTCCTGCCATGACTTATGCAATAAAGACTCATTCCTCTTTGCTCTTTCACTTCGTTCTAGCCTTATAACCTAGAGGCTCCTTTGTGTTAAGTTGTACTACCGCATTGCATGTTGACTACTTGCACCTTTTGGCCTAGATTCGGTTTCACTTGGACTCGTGTTTAAGCCAACTTTTGACCGTGACGACTGCAAAATCAACCTTGCATACCTTTGACTTCTGCAGCTTGACACACCTTGACTCGTGGAAGGAACACACCTTTGAGTGTCATTGACCAGTTTTCACCTCCCTGCATTCAGCATAGGAATGTTCCATTCCTAGGAACTAGATCATCTGTTTCACCAACACTTGTTATTTCCACTATACCATAGCATTCTTTTATTCTTTTTCCAGCTTAACAGAAAAAGACAAAAAAAATTATATATTCCAAAAAAAAAGAGTGGGAACGGGACAGTATTTCCATTTATTGTTGGTAGCTAGATTCAATCATGTCGCCCTTGAACAAAGCACTCAAAACAAAGTCTCCTGCATTTGGGCGGGATTTAGTTTGACTTAGGTATGCCTTAACCTTGTTATTGAGTTAGTTCTCCCCCGATTGGTTATCTCTTCCAATCATATGGAGGGTTCGTTCATGCCTCCTGCATGACGAACTTATACAGAGTCATCATATGCTGCCACATAGTCACATTGAGTCGTGCTTTTGTTCAAGAGAAGTTACCTCGAGTCGGTCTCTCTGCGGTGTCTCTTGACTCATTTTTTAGTCGGCCATCCCTGGTTGTCAGTATCATGTCTATCATCACATCAGTTATATTGGTCCTTTACTCGTGCAGGTTTGAGAAGGTCTCCATTGACTTCTTGCTGGCGGGTCTTGTCTTTATCGACGACGACATCTTGCTCTAAGGACAAGCCTAGAGCTACACCCTGGCTCTATTTTCATTATTGATAGGTCACCTTGTGCTCAACATCGATCAGTATCATGGGTCTTTGACTGAGTAGTTTCCCTTGTGTTCGACATCAGCTTACATTATCACACATTGGGATTCGTGTAGTACCTTGGTTTCCATTTGACCCTATTGGTGGATACCTCGCCTCTGTGTCAGCTTCCATTATTGGTTGGTTCAGAGGGTTTCTATTGTGCACTAGCCACATCTTGTGTACGCTAGAAACGTATTTCGGTTGGGTTACTACATCTCTTTCGTCCGATTCCTTCCACATTATTGGCCTAGGGGTTACACTCACGCTAGATTGATGAAGGATGCCTTCATGCCTTCCTTCTAGCAGATCTTTCCCTATCGACTCTGACTCATTACTCTGGGGCAAAGATCTAGAGTCCATTTGGTAGTACCTTGGGGTTTGCAATCATTAGTGGCAAATCCTTTGCTATCGACAGTGGGAAACCATCATCGTCTCCTGATCGATAGATTCTTACAGGTGTTCGACTCCAGCTCATCTATTCACACTTGTTAGGTTGTACTGGGTACCTTGACGCTCATTATCATTATCGGTGAGTAGTCTCACGTTTGTTAATAGTATACATCAATGACTGGTAATCAAACTATTTATCACATGGTCGACTTCAAATCATTTATCCCCATGGTGTAGAAATGTACCATGGCGGTCAGTGAAGACCTCAGGTTGTATCAGCATTCATCGGTTCACTTGATAGTTGCTCCTGTTGCTGCTAGCTGATACCATTCCACCTTATATGTTGCAGTCAGTCATGGCAACATTCTATATGTTGGCACATAAGTTTGTAGTGTAGTACCATCCTATTCCATCATGTTTAGTTGGTACCTTTTTTGATCAGTTCTCGATATCAGTGATCCGGTTCATCCTTTAGAATCATTGACATTCTTGTATGTGATATTCAGACATGTACTTGTTCGATCATGATCATATGATCCATTATGTATTTTCCAGTCATTTATACTAGTATACTTAGTGGATCTGCTTGTACTTGATGTCTGGACATGCTTTACTTTTTCTGAGCATGGGTATGCCTGCCTCAGACAGTGTTTCTTTATAATCTCCTTTTTGTGGCTTGGCAGGCTGAACTCTGGTGAAGTCCTTCTCAGTTTTTGACAGATTTCCTTTCCATGTACTTGCTTAATACATTTTAGCCATCATGTACCCCTTTTGACCTCATATATTATGGGGCATCTGTTATAGCTCCAAATCTCACTCTTATGGTTTGTGATGCTGCACTCATGGCCTAGGGCAACCCCTCCTTCTAGACCTGGTCCAAAAATTTAAAAAACAGTGTTTTATCCCTTATACACGACATTTCCCCGAGTTAAACGCGTGTATACGCGGGTATGTGTATACCCAACCCACGTATATGTATTAAAACACTTAAAAAAATATAAAACTCCTTAATTTCGGGTGGAGATCGCGGGTTTTACCGGCTGATCACCTGTTAGTGCCCGTGGCCCAACTGTTCCCAACCAATTCCCAACTAAAAAACTACTTTGGGAGATGTATAAAAGGGCTTCAATGGGAAGGCCTAAAAGAAGAGAGAAGAGAGAGAAAGGTTATTATGCTGAGATTTCTCTGACCAGGTCTGAAGATCCTTGTGCCTCCTGCACTTCCCCCATTTTTACAGGAAACCCTTGTTTCCTTGTGTGATGATGTCCATTTACTACTTGTTATATCATGGAGTAAGTCATGGAAGGAGTTTGTTAAAGGCTTGAGACTGGACGAATCCGGCGGACGATTCCGCTTGGAGCCTGTGAAAGGATGACTCAGGTGAAATTGTTCCTTTCTATACTTTATTTGTCTATAATAAAAGAAACACATGTCTTTGTTCCTGATATAAATCTTTTTCATGTTTGTGATATTCATGTTAGAATTCATATGTGAATGGTTGTTTAATTGCATAACTAACTACCTTTCTTTATAACATGAAGACGGTTTCTTTATAATGTTTAGTCCATATACTGTTGTACTTTCTTGAATTGGTTGTTTTGTAGGTCTAAGGAGCAAAAGGAACTCCAAGAAGGGTTTGGGCCCTGGAAGGACCTTCTCAAACGTAGGACCTTAGGTACGCCCCTTATCGTAGAGTTTTCTTATATTAGCATAATGGCTGTGTGGAATGTGTGTTTCTCTGTATAGACAACTTTCAGACTGCTAGGGTATCAGCCAAAGACCCTAGGGGAACTTTTCCCTTAACAAGGGGTCTCATTTCCTCCATCAGCAGAGCAAGTAGAAGACAAGGGCAAGCAGCTATTACATGATGAGGGGCCTTTAGGAGGACGAGAGATAGATTTTATTCTTATTTAGGATGATGACACCGATTTGGGCTCACAAAGCTCAAAGCTTAGAGAGATCATTCAGGAGCAACAAGATGACATTCAACATTTGTCTCTCAACCCAGAAAGAGCCAAGTGCATAATCAAATATCTGGAGCAAAGAAACAAATAGCTAGAGGATCAACAAACCATAATGGAGCTACGAAACATACGAGAAAACCGACAAGCTGCCAAAAGGAGGAATGTCAAGATCACAACACTTGAACAAGAAATCAATGCTGATCGTGAATCTTGGTTGGAGAAAGAAAATATCCAGTTGGAAAAGATGCTAGAGAAGGCCAATCGAGAGAAAAATATGTTGAGGCACATGGCTCATCATTACTTGGAAAGAAATAAAGTGTGTAAGGCAAGAATCAGAAACTTGAAGGCCAAGTTGAAGAAGGCATCAAGGAGGTGAAAAGAGCAAGATACACTTCAGATCTTGGCTGAGGCTTCCTTGGCCCAACATAGCTCTTGATGAAGGACACTCAGCCTAAATTTGAAGAAATTTGGGATACTTTTTGCAATTTTGGAATTTTTTCCTTAAAAAACAGGTTTTTCTGCCGATGCGCCGCGCCACCTACCGCACGCTTTTGATGGGGACCTCCTTTTGAGGAAAACTTAGCATTTTTGGATTTTTCATGGAAAAATATGCATGCTCACAAATGGCCAAGAAATTTTGATAGGTTTTGAGCTTCCAAAAAGGTCAAAAACACCTCAAAAATGGTCTTTCTGCCCCCTTTTGGACACACAGGAAGTAGTGTTGGGAGAACTTAGTTTTGGAGGGGCAAATGGAGGCCAAATTAAAAAATTCCACATGTGCTGGAAAGTAGACAAGAATACCTTTCCAACAAGCCCACGTGGTGGAAATGTGGACACTAGTAAGGCCTCCAAAATCAGCTTCAAAAATGTGCTATGCATAGGGAAATCAACGTGGCACATTGGAGGAATTTTGCTCATTTCTAGTCAAAAACTCTGTTTTTCGCCTAGTTTTTTTCACAGTTTGACTTTTCTCCTTCTAATTGTCAAAATCATGATGTAAATTAATGTGACATGACGGATTTTGATGTAATTATGCTAAATTTTCACTCTTAGAGGTAGATCCATCCATCAAAAGGTAGTTTGCAAATGAATGAATCAATTTCCTAGTTTTTAGAGGCAAGCTGTTCCACTGTCTACTTTTTAGTTCTCAGTTTAGATTTTGTTGGAACAGCTCCTAATCTTATGGGCTTGACCCCTAGAGGCTAGGATGAGTTTTTGGTTGCCTATATCTTGTAATTTTTCAGTCATTAGCATGGTTGGACTTTTGGGAAAGCTTTGGAGCTTATTGTATATTCATTTCAGCAGTTTGGCTAAGGAATAGACTAGTAGTTTGCAGCACTTTATGGGATTCATGTGGCATCTTGCTTTGGTATTGTTTTTTCTTCTATAATTTTAAGTCTACATGTGTTTTATGTATGTCATCATACCTCTTTTCTTCATCTTAACTAAATCAAACAAGGATAAAGGTAGAATACAGTGAAAGTGCAGTGCTCTACCTAGGTTTTGTTTAGTTATCTATGTTTTCAGCTGTTTGAAAAGGATCCCCAAGTTTTTCATTTCCTTTTCAGCTTCTCACCTGTCTAAAATCTCTCCATCTCACTCAATTTGAAGTAGCAAATCACTTGCCTACCTTGCCCCATAGAGATCTCTGCAAAACTGAGCCTCATTCCCCGATCCAAATCTGCCTTTCACATTTGAGCCAACAAAACATCATCAAATTCAATCAAACACCTCTGTACACATACTTGGCCTAAAATCAGTCATTACATTAGTCATCTCAAGCTATCGTTGGCCATCTTTTGTGAGATTGACAAGGAGAGAGCCCTCTCCTGACCTGGTAGGGCTAGCTACCAGGTTAAGCATGGTATGATGTTACCCTAGATCCTACCTTTTTTCAGCCTGAGGTAGATTTAGGCACTAACATAGTGGTGACCATACTGGGGATGAAATTTTTTGTTTGTTGGTGTTCTTCATTTTATAAACTACAGACATACCCTGAAGTTATGCCAGATATCCTTCGAATTGCACATTGCTTTGCGAGTGCATAAGTAGATAAAAGTTGCTTCAGTCAATCTCTGGTCTAGTCTTATAAATGAAACATCTGACTTGAAAATTGCCCCAGTACATCAAATAATTCTAGACTTTTGGATGATGAGTTTAGAATCTGATAGGCTGAATAAGTTGATTTTTTCCATTTGATTTTTGGGAATAATTTAACACATTGGCTTCCAGACGACACACCAGAGCAAATCCTAATCTTGATCCACCTCCTGTGTATGAAGATCCAAATCTTATTCTGAGAATCCTTCGTCGAGAAAGTTTTGTGATTCCTGTGTTCAAATCTCGTTCATGTCCTGTTGTTTTTGAGTATCTTGAAGACCTTGAGTTTGATGAACAGTTTGAGCTATCATTGTTTGAGACCAAATCTGAAAATGCTATTGGTTCTACTGCCCTAAATCCAGAGTTTGTAAAAGACCTTGAAACTGAAAAGGCCAATAGATCAATTGACGATTATATTTTGAAACTTCAAACTTCCATTGTGGCTAAAAACATTCTTGAATTCTCAGAGTCTACATCTGGAACTCTTGGGTCATCTGTTGTCGCATCTAGTTCAAAAATTCCTACCGAACTTCCTTTCATTCCCACCTTTCCCATGCAGCCTTCCATCTCCGATCAGAAATCTACAGTGTTTTCACCTCCATCCACTCCTTCTACCCCTCAAACTTAAAAAATTTCTTGACCTCCATCCACAACTTATACACCTCATGCATCAGCTACTCCAACCCCTCCTACATCCCCAAGACCGGTCGTAAATCCACCTAGAGCAATGGTTGCCCAATATGCACCACTTGTGTTGCCTAAAAACTTGGATGACATGCTCGCTGATTATCAAAGAAAAATTCCATTGTTTGATGGTACCCCTCAAGGTATCACAACTCAACAAGATGTGGATAGGATGGCAGATTTCTTTGATCTCCATGAGATCGATGTAGAAAATGTAATAATGGCATTGTTTGTGCAAACTTTTGGAGGTGAGGTCAGAAAGTGGTTTAGAGCATTGCCGGCTAGAACAATCAACTCATTAGAGGCACTTCAAAGACAATTTGTGAATTGCTAGGAGGTCAAAAAGAACCTTCTTCAAATTCTTTCCGAATATGAAAACATCAAGAGTAATGTTGGGGAGTGTGTCCAAGATTATTGTGTTAGATTCAATACTATTTACAATGCAATTCCTGCTAAAATAAAACCACCTATGGGGCTAGATTTGATTAATTTTCTAGATGGCTTCGATCATGATATGGCCTATCAATTAAGAGAAAGAGATCTGGCCACTTTGGAAGACATGCAGAAAATTGCAGTCAGCGTTGAAGCAAATCTGCTTGCCAAGAGAGCTAGAACAAAGGCTGAAAAGAAGGTAACGATAAAAGAAGAGACTTCCACTTCAGATCAAGTGCTCTGTAAGCTTGAGAAGATGTTTGATAGGCTCACAATTGCTGATAAGCCTAAAACACAAGTCAAAAATCCAAACTTTCGTGGCCAGCAGCAACCACAATTCAGAATCAAGCAACGAGAGCAACGAGCACAAGACCAAGTGGCACAACAGCAAGTGAAGACACCCTTACAACATAATTTTGTACATGGTCTAGAATAAGATGATGAGAAGAACATAATTGGAGAGGAGAATCATTTCTTTACACCTGATGATATGCCAATTTTTATCACTGAAGATGAGGAGTATTCAAAGAGCCCAACTATAAAAATGGATGAAAATTTCATCTTAGCAAATGAAACAGCTCTTGAAGAAGAGTCTGATGAATATCAGAGGGGTTACATGAATTCTTTGACAGCCCAACAGTGACAATATTCACTTCAGAAAAGGAAGGAGGTGACAACACCAAAGAATGATCCACCTGTTATGGACAGCTGATCCTACCACCATCAAAACACCATCAGCAAATGAAAGATCAAATCAGCCAAGTATATCAAAGGAAAAAACTGAAAAGAAGGATGTTTCAGCTAAAGAGGTAGAGAAAACGTCAGTTTTTAACTTAGAAAATGAAATTGCTAAGTTAAAAGTATCTTTTCCTTTGACTGAGTTGATGAAGAATAACAGCTATAAAGGTCAAGTGTCTAAGATTTTGAATTTAGATCCATTATCTGATATGGTAAACGTGGAGGATGATCAACCTGAGTTGACCTTTGGTCCAACATTGGAAGGTCAGTTTCAAGATAGTGATGTAGATCCTTTTTACATTAGCCTTAGGGTGCATGACTATGTGTTACACAACACTATGTTTGATTCCGGAGCCTCTCATAATCTCATGCCTAAGGCAATCATGGAGAAATTGGGTTTGGATATCACTAGAAAGTACCATAACCTTTACTCTTTTGATTCTGGTAAAGTAAGATGCATTGGTCTTATTAAACATTTGGTGGTCAGTTTGGATTAGATTCCAGCGAAAAATATTTTGATGGATGTGGTTGTGGCAGATATTCCTCCTAGATTTGGCATGCTTCTTTCTAGATCTTGGGGAGAAAAAATTAAAGGGACATTGCAGCTTGATTTCTCCTATGCTACTATTCCCATGTTAGGTCAAATGAGGAAATTATACTGTGAGCAAAAGATGAAGTACATGATCACTAGCAAGGAGAAACTGGTAAATCATCCAATCAACTATGTACACATTGATCTAGAATCCTTTGTTTTATATTTCGATAGCTTTAATGATGTAAATAGCCAAGTAGTTGAGGTAGAAGACATTCCAGAGATCACTGAAAATTTCATAGAAGTATTAAAGCAAGAAGGACAAAGGCTTGATAATACCACTGAGCAATCAGCTTTCCAACAGTAGCAAAATAATGATGGACAACATGGAAAAGTAAAAGAGCAAACATAATTTCAGCATTTGGAAGAGGACAAAGCTGGCTTGTGGAGCATGGATTTTGATGGCGCAGTAGGAAGGGAAGGTGCTGGAATTGGCATTTGGATACGCAGCCCTGTTTTCTCCCCAAACAAAGTGCCAAGCAATGTAAGGGTTTGTTCGTATAAATTGGCTTTTGACTATTCAAATAATGAGGTTGAATATGAGGCTTTAATTGCTAGTTTGAAAATCCTTAGAAAGTTAAATGCTAAAAGAATTTCAGTCTATGGCGACTCCGAGTTAGTTATAAAGCAAGTGAAAGGGGAATACCAAGCTAAGAATCCTTGAATGTGGGCCTACCGTAATGTGGTATTAGATATCTTGAGATTGTTTTCATATTACACTTTGACATGTGTCCCCTTTGTTCAGAATGTTATTGCAGACTCACTTGCAACAACAACAAGTAACTTGAAAATTCCGATGAATTCAAATAATAAGTTTGAGATTCATGTGAAACATCACCCGACTATCCCCAATAATCAAAGGTATTGGTAGGTGTTTCAAGATGATAAAGAAATCGAAGAATTTCTACAAAATGAAGGTAAATTCAAAGACACTTATATTGATGGAGAGCATGATGATGGTGAAGAAGACATAGAAGTCAATCAGATGTAAGTTTTATAGCTCGAAGACAATGTCATTCCTAAAGGTCTAATAACTTTAGAGGAGTTGTTCAATCAAGATGATGTAGCCTGAAAACCAAGCTTGCTACCAACTGAGAAAGGAGTTGAGGATGTGAACATTAGATCAGAAGAAAATCCTAAAATGGTCAAGTTATCAAAGGTGTTGCCTCCACAGGTAAAAGCAAAGTATATTAGTTTATTATCTTCATTTACTGATGTATTTGCATGGGACTATTTAGATTTGAAGGCATATGATACAAGCATAATTCAGCATATAATTCCGATCAAGCCAAATCATAAGCCATTTAGATAGAAGTTAAGAAGAATGAATCCAAAGCTGCTGCCCTCAATAGAGAAGGAAGTGAATCGATTGTACAAAGCTAGTATAATCATCCCCGTAAGATTTTCAGATTGGATTTCAAATTTGGTGCCCGTGCATAAGAGAACAGGTGAGATTCGATTATGTATTGATTTCAAAAATCTGAATAAAGTATCTTTGAAAGATAACTATCCATTGCCCAAGATGGATCACATAATTCAACAAGTAGTTGGAGAATCTTGCATGTCACTACTTGATGGTTATTTCAGTTATAACCAAATTTTGGTCCATGAGGATGTCAGAGATAAAACAACATTCACTACTCCTTGGGGAACTTTCCATTATACCAAGATGCCTTTCGGATTGAAGAATGCTGGTGCGACCTTTCAGCAGGCCATGGATATTGCATTTGCTATTGAAAAAGATGTATTTTTAGTTGTTTATCTTGATGATTTGACAGTTTTTTCTAATTCAGATGAAGAGCACCTTTATCATTTGGAGATTGTATTTTAGCGGTGTAGAAAGTATGGCATATCTCTCAATCCAAAGAAGAGTCTATTTGCCATGGATGAAGGCAAGCTTCTCGGTCATATTATATCAAAGGAGGGCATCTGAATCGATCTAGCTCGGGTGGAAGCCATTTAGAAAACTGATTTTCCCCGAAGTAAAAAGGAGATCCAATCATTCAACGGTAAGATGAATTTCTTACGTCGCTTTATGCCCAATCTTGCAGAACATTTAAGGGAAATCAAAAATATGTTAAAGAAAGATAGTGTAGTGAAGTGGACTGAGGAAGCGATTAAGTCTTTCAATTTGGTGAAATTGGCCCTTTCTTCAGCTTCAGTTTTGATTCGCCTAGATTATACTCAAGATTTCATTTTGTTTTCATTTGCTTCAGATCATACTATGGTAGCAATCTTAATGCAGAAAAGAGACCAGCTCAAGAAACCAATTGCATTTTTCAGCAGAACCATAAGGGATGCAGCTTTAAAGTATAATATTATTGAAAAACAAGCTCTTGTTTTGGTAAAGGCATTAAAATATTTTCGAGTCTATATTCCGCATTCTTACATCCTTGCTTATGTCCCTAATGCTTCTGTTAAAGATGTCTTAGTGTAAACAGATCCAGAAGGGAGATGAGGCAAATGGATTGCTGCCTTGTTGGAATATGACGTGGAAATCAAACCAACAAAGCTCATCAAAGGACAGGGGCTGGCCAAACTAATGGCTGAGTCAAATTTGCATGCCTTGGACATTAATCTCATTGCTACTATGTTCGAGGAAGATGAAGAAAGTTCGCCCGCTCAGGTATCAGAAATTTTTCTTCTTTCTCCTTAGTATTCGGACATTATTTATGTGCTCCAAAATCTATTGCCACCACCTGGAATGGCTAAGAACAAAAGTAGGACCCTGAAAGTAAATGCTGCCAAGTTTTGTATCATGAATAATGCACTCTATTGGAAAGATCCAGGTGGTGTCTTGCTCAATTGTTTAGTTGAAGAAGAGGCAAAATAGGTTATGGAAGACTTTCACAAGGGATATTGTGGAGGTCATATTTTCTGGAAGACAACAGCTAACAAAATTTTGAGAGCGGGATATTATTGGTCAAATCTCTTTGCTGATGTGTACAAAACTATTACAACCTGCCACGAATGTCAGATTTTTCAAGGTAGGAGAAAATTGCAGCCTTTACTGCTCAAGTCGATTGAAGTAAGTGCTCCATTTCAGTAGTGGGGTTTGGAATTCATTGGCGAGATTCATCCTACTTCTTCTACGCATCATAAGTGGATCCTCATAGCGACAGACTATTTTACCAAATGGATTGAGGCGATTCCCACTAGGCAGGCCACTGATTCGGTAATCATTTCATTTCTTGAAAACAATATTTTGTCTCGTTTTGTTTGTCCCAACAAGATGATCACTGATAATGCAGTAGCTTTAAAATCTAAAAGAATGATTTACTTTCGTAATAAATATCAAATTACCTTGGGGCACTTAACTGCATATTATCCATAAGGCAATGGATTGGCGAAATCCTCAAATAAATCCTTGGTCAATATTATCAAAAAGCTGCTGGAAACGAACTAGAAGAGTTGGCACAAAAAGCTGGTTAATGCACTTTGGGTAGATAGAGTAAGTCAAAGGAAATCTATAGGCATGTCCCCTTTCGAGCTCGTGTATGGTGTTGACACAGTATTCCCGACCTCTCTCACAGTCCTAGTGGTTAAACTTCTGTAGGAAGCTGGCAATAAGGATGATCATTTGCAGCGAAGAATCAATCAAATGATCCATTTACAGCAGACTAGAGAGGAGGTTTTTCAGAACACTTTACAGCTGCAAGAAAGAATCAAGAAGATATATGATCAAAAGGCAAGGGTAGACAAGTTTCAAATAGAAGATATAGTGCTGAAATGGGATGCAAGAAACGAAGATAAAGGTAAGCATGGCAAGTTTGAGAATCTTTGGAAAGGACCTTTTAGAATTGCTGCATATCGGGGCCAAAATGCTTTCCTTCTGAAAGAAATGAATGGAGAAGATTGTCCAGGTGGGCTGGTCAATGATCGGCTACTCAAACGGTACTATTTTTGAAATGTTTTCTGCTGTCATATGTATCATTGTACACACCGGTTTGTTTAAATTTCATTGCAAGTCTGTTCTGTCATCATTCATTGAGTTTGGGGCCCGAGGTGACGGCTATAAAATTGAAGCTTGATTGCAGTTTTGGTTTGGATTGTTTTAGTCAGGTCTTTCAGTCAATTTCAATCTTGAAATTGAGTCAGTTTTGAGTTAGATTTCAGTCTTGAAATTGAGTCAAGAGTTTGGTTTTGGTTTGTCAAAGTTATTGACTCCATAGCCCAATGGACGAAGGCACTGCCTGCTTTCCCAGAGATCTGTAGTTCTTGGCACCTCCAAGGAGCCACCATCCCCATTGGAGCCAATGTTAGTGTCGGTATTTTCATCCCTCTGTCAGTGATCAAATTCTCTTGTTGCATTGCATGTTAGGTGTCTCACCTGATTAGCTGCATTCCATTAGGGTCATGGATCATCTGACGGTAGTGGCTTATTATACATTTTCCCTCATGTGCTAGCCCATTTTCATTCATCTAGATCATCTACAGTCAATTTTTGTTTTTAAATCTGTAAAAGTCATTTTTAGGGTTTTAAGTACCATTAGGTCTAGGGTTTCTTCAATAAGGTCTTCAAAATGCTTAATAACAGTCAGTAGGTGCATGAGGAGGTCAAATAAAGTTTTAATTTTAGTTTTAATAAATTTGATGTAATTTTAGTTTTTTTCATATGTAATAACTTCAATGGCAACCCTGGTCACCTTGCCAAGCTTCAGCAACTCCATCACCTACAAGGCAAACAAAAAATCAAAGCATTCAGTTCATCAAAGGAAAAAATAAAGCAAACTGCCCGAAACAGAGTTTGAAAAGAAAGACAAATGCAAACATTATAAAGTGGGTTTTTGACAAGTGAAAAATTAAAATCTTTTGTATATAAACCATTTCTCATGTTTAAAAAGTTCATTTGCATCTAAAGGAGAAAGAGGGAGCAAGAGAAAGGTCGTGTTGGAGAAGAAGAGAAAAATCGCAGCATCCTAGGCAATTTTCAAGCGCGCGGCGCATTGGGTCGTGGGAACGGTGCATAGGGCTGGCATGGCACATTGGGCCATCCTCTGCAATGTTAAACTTACACTAGTGCAATGCATAGAGAAGGCATGACGCACTGGGTTTGTGGCGCGACGCATTGGGTTTCAAGCCCGATTTCACCCACAAATTCATCCAAATTGCCAAATTTGCTCAATCCTCAAGTGTTCAGGTAAGTCAAGCATTCTTCCACTGCCAGTGAAAGAGTTTCTCTTAAATTTTATGGTGATTTAATGAGAGAATTTTAAACCCTACCTCCTTGCAATTTTTCCCAAAAAACAGTTGCATAGGGTTTACAATTTGTGTTTTTGCTGCCAATTCCACTCCATCACCCCCTCATTCTTTGATTCCCTCATTCATTTTCTAGTTTCATCAACCCATTCCCTAATCCCCATATCCATAAATTTACTATCCCCATATCCCTAATTCCCACTATCCCAAACCCTAGTTAAAGATCCCCAAACCCTAATTGTTGTCCCAAGAATCTAAATATTATTCCCTAAACCTTTCTATTCCCAAAAAACTTGACAGCAATATTCCCAAAACCCCTCATACCTATTTCTTCCATAGTCCCTCATACATTCTTATCCTTGGTAGCAAAAATCTAAAGACAGCATAAATCTCTTCATACTCATCAAGAAAACTCAAACATTTGTAAACATGGAGTATGATCTTTCCTATGACTGAGATGAGAAGACACTCAGTGATTCTCCTAGAGAAATGCATGCACCAAGGAGACCTCACAAGGGTGGTAAACATATACGAGAGGAGCCTACTTCACTTGCTGAGCTGCAGGCCTGTCCTCTTGCTGTCACATGCTTTCAACACCAATCATGTTATCAATTCTGTGAGATGGTAGAGAGAGTCCAGTACCATCATGAGTTGGCCAGATTGTTTGTGCTCCATCTTCATAATGACCAAGTCACTGTAGCAGGTGTGACATTCACCTTGAACCCCGAGACTATTTCTCAAGCAACTGGTGTTCCAAACGTTGGTGAGAAGTGGAATAAAAGGCAGCAGATTGATAGGGAGCATTATGAGCTTTACATCAAGGCTAGTTATCAAAGGCATCTCAGTAGAGTTTTTCCCTTCAGATATCTGAAGGACACATATGCTCCCTTGATGAAACTTATAATTAAATATTTCAGTTGTTGTTAAGTTATGGTATGTTCTATGCTTATAACATTTTACTTCTTTTTCTTATTTTATTCCACAGATTAGCAATCACATGTACATAAAGTAAAGTGAAGATAGAACATTAAATGATCGACAGAAAACAAGCCAAGACAAGAGACACAAGATGTGGCGGCTAGCTAGGGACAAACCCCACAATGTGTGGGGAAACCCTTTGATAAAATCTTCTTTTATCTTCAATAATTCAGCAGAGAGAAATAGTACAATAAATCTGATTCATAACAGCAGTAGCAAACCCTAGATTAGCAGCATCAGCATTAGCGACTTCGTTATCAAACTAGGGTAGACGATATCTCACAAATCGACTGTCGGATTGACTTCATTCCACCACCAAAAATTGCGGCTTCTAGAGGAGGTTCAGATGAACCTACAACATAGTTTAGATGAGGAGATCTTCTAGGCCACGTAGGTCAATCTTTACTTCTGCAGTTGCAGCTTCAGTTTCAGCAGTTTCCGGCTTCAAATGAGGGCAGTCGATATCTTGCAAACCGTTCGTTGGATTGACTTCATTCCACCACCAAAAGTTGGAGCTTTCAAAGGAGGTTCAGATGAACCTACAACACAGTTCCAAAGAGGAGATCTTCTAGGCCACATAGGTCAATCTTTACTTCTGCAGTTGCAGCTTCAGGTTCAACAGCTTCCGACTTCACATGTGTGAGAGAGAGACCCATTTCTGCGCAGTAGAGAAGAGACTCATTTCTACGCAGTAGAGAGAGAGAGATGTGATGAGAAGAGTGTGTGTAAATGAGGAAAAGTCCTCCAATATTTATACACAACGTTGGTGGGTGAATAGATGCGACTATTGGGCTTCTGAGCCTACATGAGTTGTAGGTCAGCTTGATAATAATTCCACAATCAAAATAAATTCATATCTCCATGAATACTTATCAGAATCGGATGATCTTTATATCAATCCTACACCTCTTGACGAGAGGAATCTAATAAAAATATTATCAGCCATGAATGAGATGACCCACATGAAGTTTTGCCTTGGTTGCCAATTTTAACACTCCCTCTCAACCAGGGAGAACTTCATCTGCAATCTATCTATCGGTCGTTACTATTCATCAATCAAATGCACTGCCCTATACAGCCTGACCCTTGCCTTGCTCTGCTCTATTCTACCTATTCTGATTTGTCTTGTTCTACCCTGTACTGATCGGTAGTGTTTTTCTCTATTCTACTCTACTTTTGCATTTTTCTGTTCTGCTCTGCTTTTGTCCGAATTATGAAGAAGAAGAAATGATCGAGGATGTATCATACTGACTCAAAGTCAGTCTAAGAGTATGTACCACTAGTCCCGGACTAGTCTCAACCAACTGGAAGTCAGCATCATAGTGAGTACAACTCCACTGTTCCTAGACCAGTATCATCCTCCATTGACTCAAAGTCAGTCTCAGAGTGCGTACCACTGGTCCCAGACCAGTCTCAGCCAACCCGAAGTCAGCTTCATAGTAAGTACCACTCCTACCACTGGTCCCAGACCAGTATCACAGTCTTAGAGAGTGTACCACTGGTCCCAGACCAGTCTCAATCGACCTGAAGTCAGCATCATAGTATGGTACAACTCCTACCACTGGTCCCAGACCTGTATCATTGATCCCAAATCAATGGAGGTCATCCTAGCATAGGGAGTACGGTAGATACAACGATGCATCCATCGGTACTACTATGGTCCCTAACTTCATTTCCCTACTCATTGATCAGATGAGAGGTACTTCCCATGAGTCCCAGACTGCATGGGTAGGATGCCTTGATAGGAGAACTAATCAATCCTGTCCTCACAGGAGAACACATCAATCCTGCTACAATCGCCATGGAGAATGTTAGTGTCGGTCTTGAAAGCCCTCCATCAGTGATCAAAAATCTCTTTGCATTTGCATTAGTAGGTGTCTCATCAGTGTCAAATCTTGCATTCCGTTAGGCATGCCATAAACCTGATGGAGGAGTTGGTCCATTATACCCCTCTTGGCTTTGCTGGATCAGGTCATATCAATTGTTAAGTTTTTTCAAGCTTGTCTTGATGTGTCTTAATTTCAAAATCCTAGGTCTAGGGTTTTGGTCATTTGTCTCTGTAAGGTCATGTCTCTGAAAATCCATGAGTGCTCAGCAAGCCAAAGGGAGGATATTTTTATCTTGTACAGTGAATTTTCACCTTGGATTTAAAAACTCTGTTTTTAAAGCCAAGGTCATTTTTTTCAGTTTTTGTAAATAAGTGACGAAATTTCAAAAATCTTCAGTGGACAAAATGCAACCCTGGTCCCCTTGTCAAGGTCCCTCAGATGATCTACCTGCAAAAAGAATCAAGTCAAAGCACTCAATGAGTTAAATTCAGGATAAAGGAAACCAAAGAATCAGTGTTTTAAAAAGTGTCAAAAATAAACTTTATAAAGTGGGTTTATGGATGAAATTTTTTCAAATGGAGTTTATAAAGGTTCAACTTCCCTCCTTTTACTCTCATTGTGCATCCCAACGCTTGAAAGAGAGGTTTGAGAGAGTGATTGGAGAAAGGAGTAAAATTACAGTGATTTCAGGCAGCAGAGTGGTGCGCGACCCATCGAAGGAGGTGCGCGACCTGTTGGGCAATGCGCGACCCGTCCAGAACTCCTCTGCAGTTCAGAATTACTACGGGCGCGACCCGTTGGGAGGTGCGCGACTCGTTGAAAGGCCTGCGCGACCCGTTGAACCGCTTGCCTGCAAACTTCAACAAAATTCCTCAATCTCCCTTCAAATCATCTAAATTGGTCGAGGTAGGCTCTTTACACATGGTTTTTGAGGAGGGTGATGAATATAAGGCTTTATGCTATGATTTTAATCTCAAATCATGCAAATGAAAAGACTTATATGGCTGCAATATTCATGTGCAAACTGTGCTAGGGTTTATGGTGTTTCAAGCTGTTTTTCCTTTGGTTTGTTTCCCTCTCTTCCCTCTTGCTCACATTCATATGTACATCTCATTTTCCCCCATGTCATTTTATAAATGAAATGAAAATCTTTCCCCATCCCTAATCACTAAAAATAAAAAAATCCTACCCCTCTCCCAAAGAATCAAAAAACAAAAATTCAAAACCCTAATTCCCTTCTACCATATGCATGTGCAAAATAACAGAAACTGTTGGTAAATATGTCAGCATATTTTGTGCACGGTTTCCCTTTTTTCCCCTATTAAAACATGTATACATATATTCCCATGTTCACTTTTATGCATGTTTTTCCCATATGCAATAATCTTTGTAAATGATTTCCCTATTACAAATATGTCTTCCAAAATGCATAAGGATTTGCAAACTTTCCCTTGAAATTCCCTGTTATTTTTATATATTCCCATTCCTGGTTAAAAAGTTCCCTCCCCTAACATTCCCCTCATGTCTTTTTCCCCTTGAAATAGCATAGAGTTCAGCACTTTTTGCAGGCAGAGACAGCAGTTCAGTTTGTCCACTTTGCTCCAAAACCATGTCAGAAACCAAAACTTATGAGCAAAGTGATGACCATTCATCATCTACAGAGGCTGAGGTACAGAAGAGGCCTCGTAGAGGAGGAAAGGGAGGACATCATAAGCGGGAGGAGCCTACTTCTTTGGCAGAATTACAGGCCTGTCCTATGGCAGTGACTTGCTTTCAGTACATGTCTTGCTATCAGTTTTGTGAGAGGATCTCTCGGATTCAGCACCATAGAGAGTTGGCCCGCCTCTTTTTTTTACAGTTGCATAATGGACATGTCAACCTGGCAGGGGTAGATTTTACATTGACTCCCGAGGTGATCTCACAGGCTACAGGGATACCGAATGTGGGTGAGGTGTGGCCTAAACGCAGATTGCTAGATTTTGTTCACTTTGAGCCCTATGTCCGGCCATCATTCATGAGACATGTGTCGGGTGTTTTTCCATTCAGATTTCTCCGGAGCGAGTATGCTCCCATCATGAGGCTTATTATGCACTATTTTACCTGTGAGGGTAGATTTTCACAGGTGTACTCTTATCACATTCGCCTTTTGATGCATTTCACCCGAGTGAGGATGATGAACATCCTGGTCTTCTTCTTTCATAACATTCAGAGGATGGTGCCCATGTTGCAGAAGAAGACCCCGGCCCAGCAGTACAGGAGCTTATGTCATTATGGTTTGATTCAGCTCATAGTTTTGCATCAGTTGACTTAGCAGGGCATCTCATGGGAGGAGTTCATTTCCCGTGAGATTTTCACAGCATCATCTCAGCCACATCCTGAGGTCATTCGGGAGGAGGGAGGACCATCCCAGCAGCCCGATATTCTGGTCACTCGACATGTCAGTTCTTCACCTCAGCTTACCTATCAGAAAGGCCCGAGGGCCTTATTTTTAGCATCTAGGCGAGTACTATCTCCACAGTAGGTGGAAGGGGTCTCGCCTTCATCTTCAGCTCAGCGAGTGTTATCTCCACATCAGGTGGAAGGGGCCTCGCTTTCTTCACCAGCACAGGTACTACAGAGGGGCAAAGAGCCCATGATTCATGAGGGCCCGGTGATTGATCTTGAGGCCAGTTCTCCTAGCCAAGAGGCGAAGGAGATCATTCAGCATCTCAGGGCCGAGAATGATGTTTTGCAGAGGAGACTTGAGGGTGCCCAATGGACCATCACCCACCTAGAGCAGCAGAACAAACAGCTAGAGGAGGAGAAAGTTCTTGATGAGCTATGGAGGATTCGTAGTGACCGAGTCCTAAACCGAAGGAGGCTCGGTGATCCTTTGCCTGCTGACCGTGAGTCTATGCTTATCCAAGTCAATGCACATTTAGAGAGGCTGTTGGCTAAGGCCAACCAAGAGAAGAAGCTGCTGAGAAACATGAAAAATCACTATTGGGCAAGGATGCATGTCTGCAAGGCAAAAATGAAAGTTTTTCAAAGGAGGTTGACCGAGGCACTAAAATGGAGAAGAAGGCCAAATCCCCTCCGTATCTTGGCTTAGGCTTCACTCAAGGATCATGGCACCCACTAGCCTAGCCATAGCTCAAATCCCAAAAAATTCTGAAAATTTTGGGTAATTTTGATGATTTTTGGAAATTTACAGGTTTTGCCTCCTCAACGGGTCTCACCCCGTGCGCAACCCTTCATCAGGGAAACTTCATTTGCAAAAACTCAACATTTTTGGATTTTTCATGCAAAGTTACATATGTCTGTGGATGGACTTGAGTTTTTATGGAGTTTTGGGCCTCCAAAAGGTCAAAATACATGCAAAATTTGACTTTCTGCCCCCTTTTTGAGTTGCAGAAACCAGTCTTGGGAGAATTAAGTTTTGACAGGGCAAATGACCTCCAAATTCAACAATTCTAGTCGGGTTGGAAAGTAGACTCACAGACCTTTCCAACAAGCCCACTTTTGCTCAATTCTGATACTAGGAAAGCCTCCAAACAGAGCTGCCAATGTGCGCAACCCGTTGAGAAATTGTGCGCGACCCGTTGAGGAAATTTTGCCAGATTTGACCAGTTCAGCCCAGAAAACGTAGTTTGGCTCCAGTTTGACTTTTTGAGGTTGATGGTGGTCCTCTTGGATGTAATTGTGACACTTTTTGGATACTTTTACTCTTGTTTAAATCTTCTAGAAGATTCTCTCATGTAAAGGGTAAAAATTGAATGTATGAACTGGTTTCCAAGTTTATAGAGGCAAGTTGTTTTGACTGCTTATTTTGTAGTGCTTAGTTTAGAAGTGGTTCAAACAGCTCCTAGGATAGTGAGCTCGACCCATAGAGGCAGGGAAAGAGGTTAGATCATCTATATTATGTACTTTCTTGCTCATTTTCATGGTTGGACTCTTGAGGGAGCAGCAGCTCATTGTATTATTTCATTGTATCTCTGCAATTTTTGGCAAGGAAGACCAGGGTTTTGCAGTCATCTTTGGGATTCTTGTGGACTCATGTGTTGATGGTGTTCTTCTCCATGTTATTGTAAGCTTTATTATGTGATTCATTTCCTTTCTATACTTCTGCATATTAAACAAATGAAGTGTTAAAGTAAGAATTCATGCTTGCCATGCTCTGCTTTTAAGTTTGTTTAATTTTGATGTTTTCTACTGTCTAAAGAGAATTCAAAGTCGTTGTTTGCTCTCTTTAGCTTTCTCTCTTTCACTCTTGACCATCCACTTCAGTCAAAAGCATCAACACGGTCTCCTACCCCGCCCCAAAGACTCCCCTGCAGAAACTGTGTCCCATCCCCGCACCCAAAATTGCAATTCCTCAATTTGCCACCAAAAACCCAAAAAAACCCCAAATCAACCTTTTTAATCAATTTACTAGCCTAATATCAGTGTTACCTTGTTGGTCATCTCATCCCATTGAAGATCTACCGAGATTGATCGGAGAGAGCCTTCTCCTGCCCCGTAGGGCTAGCTACGAGGCTAAATGGTTTGATGTAGCCTTGAGGTTTACCTTTCTCAGCCTGAGGTGAAATTTCAAGCGCTAACATACTGGCGACCATACTGGGGAGAACATCTAATCCTTTTCTCATTGACGTGTTATTTCATAAGTCTTAGACGGAGCCTGAAGTTACGCTAGGTAGCCTTCGAAAACACTCTTGTTTTACATCAGCGCAAGTAGATAAACGCTGCTTCAGTCCATCTCCGTGAGCTTGTGAACATAGCGCTTCATTGACATCCTACCCCAGTATAATTGTTAACTCTGAACCGTGGGTGATAGGTTGAGAGTTTTCACAGGCTGAATGCTTTTTCTTTCCTAGTATTTTTGAGAAAACAAGCTGGCTACAGATCCTAGACCCATTTTCAGATTTCATTCATGCCCAGCTATCTTTGATTATCTTGAAGATTTAGATTTTGACGAAAATTTTGAGTTATCTCTGTTTAAAGCTAAGTCTGAAAGTGCTCTCGATTCTCTAGTTCTTGACCCTGATTTTGCAGCTGCTATCGAGCTTGAGAGACATAATAAATTGGTTGATAATTTCATCTTAAGACATCTTCAGTCAAGTGTTCACGTTGCTACCCTTGCAGATTTTGTTGAGAATATCTCTGATCACATTGGATCTACTATCACGGCTCACGAAGAATCTTACCCTCCATATGTTTTAGTTTCACCTATAATTACCTATCCCGAATCAACAGTTGGTTCTCCTCCTTCTTCTCCTACACCTCCGACCCCTCCAACTCCACAAACTACACCTCCTCTTGTTATAATCCCTGCTATCATAGCTCCTCCACTTCATACTCATCCTACTCCCCCACCTAAAGCAATGGCTGCCCGGTTTGCCTCATTGGTTTTACCTGCAAATCTTCATGATATGCCAGCTGATTACCAAAGTAAAATCCCCATGTTTGATGGCACTCCACAAAGTATTACCGCTCAGCAGCATATTGACAAAATGACCACATTCTTTGATCTATATGAGTTGGATGAAGAAGATGTTACCATGCGGCTGTTTGTGCAAACATTTGCAGGAGAAGTTAGGAAATGGTTCAGACGGTTGACAACAAACAGCATTACTACTTTGGAAGCACTTCAGAATCAGTTTTTGGATCAGTGGGAAATCAGAAAGGATCCGCTTCAAATCAATGCCGAGTACAACAACCTCAAGCGTAATCCGGGTGAGTCTGTTCAAGATTACATAATCAGGTTCAATACAGTTTATAAAGCTATTCCCGATGATTTGAGGCCATCTAGAAAGTCAGCACTTCTTAAGTTCCTGGATGGTTTTGATCCGGAGATGGCCTATTCATTGAGAGACAGAGATCCGCCTACCTTGGAGGAGATGCAGAAAATTGCTGTCAGTGTTGAGGCAAATTTGAATGACAAAAGAGCAAGGATGAAGGCAGAAAAGCGAGTCACAATCAAGGAGGAAACATCCACATCAAATCAGGTTCTTCAGCAGGTTGAGCAGATAAAGAGGGCACTTGAAAAGATGACTATTGACAAGCCGGAGCCATAGATTCGTAATCCCAATTTCAGAGGTCAACAGCAGCAACAATATAGGATCAAGCAGTGCGAAACAAAGGCACAAGACACAGCATCTCAGCAGCAAATGAAACCACCTTTTCAGCAGAATTTTGTTAGTCAAGAATCTAAGGATGAAGGTGATAATGTTGGAGAGGAAAATCACTTCTTCACTCCTGATGATATGCCCACATATATTACGGAAGAAGATGAGTTGGTGAGTAATTCTGTCTTTCCCCAAGATGAGCATTATATTTTGTCAAGCGATACGATACTTGAAGAAGAATCTGAAGAATATCAAAGAGGATACTTAAATGCTTTATCAGCTCAGCAAGGACAGCAAAGGCAATTGAGAAACCGAGCTATTCCCATAAATCCCGTGTAGAAAAAGAAAGACATGGCAGCAAAGAATGATTCGTTTTCCTCAAAAGGAAAAGACATAGTTGGTCCTTCAACAACTCCATCATCATCAGCAGCTAAGATAGATCAGCCATCAAATGCACCAAAGGATAAAGCTGAGAAAAGAGATAGTTCGCAAAAGAAGGTGAGAAGCTTCCAGTTTTTAGTTTGGAGAATGAGATTGCAAAGGTGAAGATATCTATTCCTTTGACGGAGGTCATGAAGAACGCCACTTACCGAGGCCAAATTTCCAAGTTGCTAAATTTTGATCCAACGCTAGACATGGTGAATGTACAAGATGATCAGCCGGAGTTGATCTTTGGGCCAGCTTTGAATGGTGAGTCTCCCGAGAGTGATGTTCCTCCATTTTATATCAGTTTGCGATTGCATGAGTTTGTGCTGCACAATGCTATGTTTGACTCGGGAGCTTCACATAATTTGATGCTGAAAACAATCATGGAGAAGCTGGGACTTGACATCACAAGGAAGTATCATGATTTGTATTCATTTGATTCCAGCCGGGTAAGATGTATTGGCTTGATCAAAGACTTGGTGGTGAGTCTAGATCAAATTCCAGCGAAAAATGTTTTGATGGATGTGGTGGTGGCGGATATTCCTCCGCGGTTTGGCATGTTGCTGTCGAGATCATGGGGAGCCAAACTCAAAGGTACACTTCAGCTAGATTTCTCATATGCTACGATTCCAGTTTTCGGTCAAATGAGGAAGTTATATCGGGAGCAAAAGATGAAATACATGATCACTAGTAAGGAAAAGCCCGTCAATCATCTCGTAAATTATGTACAGACCGATTTAGAATCTTTTTTTTTGTTTGCGGAAAATTTCAATGAAGTAGATAGTCAGTTAGTTCAAGTAGAATATATACCTGACATTTCAGAAAATTTCAGGGAGGTTTTGAGAAAGGAAAGTGAAGAAAGGTCTGCTGTCATGAGGCCAATTGCTGAAATAAAAGGGCAGCAAACAGAGCATGAATCAAAATCAGATTTTCAGCACTTAGAAGACGATGAGGATGGTCTTTGGACCATGGATTTTGATGGTGCAGTGGGCAGCGATGGTGATGGTATAGGTGTGTGGATTCGAAGCCCATTCTCAGCCCAAAATCAAGTTCCAAGCAAGGTACGGGTATGTTCTTATAAATTGGCATTTGATTGTTCAAATAATGAGGCGGAATATGAAGCTCTTATTACTGGTCTGAAAATCCTTCGGAAGTTGAAGGCAAAGAAGATAGCGGTATATGGCGACTCCGAGTTAGTTATCAAACAAGTGAAAGGTGAATTTCAGGCCAAACATCCTCGTATGAGAGCATATCGGAATGATGTTTTAGACATCTTAAAAAGATTTTCTGAACATACTTTGACATGTGTGCCCCGGATTCAAAATGGTGTTGCGGATGCATTGGCTAAGGCAGCGAGTAATCTAAAAATACCCATGAATTCCAGCAATAAGTTTGAGATATATGTGAAGCATCGTCCTACAGTTCCAGATAACCAAAGGTGTTGGCAAGTGTTCCAAGATGACGAGGAGATCAAAGATTTTCTGCAAGTTGAGGGTAAATTTGAAGACATTTCAATAGATACGAAAGCTGAAGGAGTGAATCAAATGGATGTATTGCAGCTCAAGGACAATCACATTCCAAAAGGATTGATTCCTTTGGAAGAATTGTTTGATCAAGATGATGTGGCCCGCAAGCCAACTTTGAGGCCTATGGATGAAGGAGTTGAAGATGTAAATCTTGGGATAGCTGCAAATCCAAAGTTGGTGAAGCTTTCAAAAGCCTTGCCACCTAAGGTAAAGCAAGAGTATATCAGATTATTGTCTTTGTATTCTAATGTTTTTGCATGGGACTATTCAGATTTGAAAACTTATGACACAAGCATTATTCAGCATACCATCCCCATAAAGCCAAATCAAAAGCCTTTCCGGCAAAAGTTGAGAAGAATTAATCCTAAATTGCTGCCACTGATTGAGAAGGAAGTCAACAGGTTGTATAAGTCTGGAATTATAGTGCCAATCCGGTTTTCTGATTGGATTTCCAACTTGGTGCCCGTGAGAAAGAAAACCGGTGAGATTCGCTTGTGCATAGACTTCAGAAATCTGAACAAGGTGTCATTAAAGGACAATTATCCGCTGCCCAAGATGGATCACATATTGCAGCGGGTAGTGGGGGCATCTAGGATGTCATTGCTTGATGGTTACTCCGGGTACAATCAGATTTTGGTGCACAAAGATGACCGTGACAAGACAACATTTACTACTCCATGGGGTACATTCCATTATGCCAAGATGCCATTTGGATTGAAGAACGCGGGTGCCACATTTCAGCAGGCAATGGACATGGCCTTTGCAAATGAGAAGGATGTCTGTTTAGTTGTTTATCTTGATGATTTGACCGTGTTTTCTAAATCATATGAAGAGCATTTGTTTCATTTGACTAAGGTGTTTGAAAAGTGCAGAAAATATGGTATCTCATTGAATTCGAAGAAGAGTCTTTTTGCTATGAGTGAAGGCAAGCTGCTGGGCCATATCATTTCTAAAGATGGCATTCGTATAGACCCTGCACGAGTGGAAGCAATTCAGCAATTGGAGCAGCCCCGCAGCAAGAAAGAGATTCAGTCTTTCAATGGTAAATTAAATTTTCTGCGTCGTTTCATTCCTAATCTTGCTGAACATCTTAGAGAGATAACCAATATGCTCAAGAAGGACAGCGATGTTAAATGGACCAAAGAGGTGGTGAAGTCTTTTAATTTGATAAAGGTAATCTTATCTTCAGCCCCAACTTTGATTAGCCCGGATTATACACAGGATTTCATTTTGTTTTCATTTGCCTCTGAGCATACGTTGGCAGCCGTGTTAATGCAAAAGAGAGATGGAGTTGAGAGGCCCATAGCTTTTTTCAGCCGCATCATAAGAGACGGAGCGCTGAATTATAATATCATTGAGAAGAAAGCATTGGCACTGATCAAAGCATTGAAAGATTTCCGAGTTTACATATTGAATTCACACATTTTAGCATATGTTCCTAATGCAGCTGTGAAGGATGTTTTAGTGCAAACGGAACCGGAAGGAAGAAGGGGTAAGTGGATCGCTGCACTCTTAGAGTATGATGTAGAAATTAAGCCTACTAAATTGATTAAAGGTCAAGGTCTAGCTAAGTTGATGGCTGAAACAAATCTTCACGTCCTTGATATCAATTTGATTGCTGCCTTGTCCGATGAAGATGAAGAAAATTCAGTTCTACTGGTGTCCGATATCTTTGTGTCTTCTCCTTGGTATGCTGATATAGTTTATGTACTTCAAAATTTATCTTCACCTCCTGGAATACCTAGAAACAAAGCTAGAACATTGAAACTAAAGGTTGCCAAATTTTGCATTATCAAATCTGCACTTTATTGGAAAGATCCCAGTGGCATCTTGCTGAACTGTTTGGTCGAAGAGGAAGCTAAGACAACAGTTGATGATTTCCATAAAGGTGACTGTGGGGGTCACTTATTTTGGAAGACCACAGCTAATAAGATTTTGAGAGCTGGTTTCTATTGGCCTTCTTTATTTTCTGATGTGTATAAAGCAGTAAAGAGCTGTCATGAATGTCAAATTTTTCAAGGAAAACAGAAATTACAGCCTTTGCCTCTCAAGCCGGTTGAAATCAGCGCACCATTTCAGCAATGGGGCTTGGATTTTATTGGTGAAATCCACCCAGCATCTTCCGGGCAGCATCGATGGATCTTGACCGCTACAGATTACTTCACAAAATGGATTGAGGCCATTCCCACTCGGCAAGCTACGGACTTGGTAATTATCTCCTTTCTTGAGAATAACATCTTGTCACGTTTTGGCTGTCCACATAAGTTAATTACAGATAACGCAGCGGCATTAAAATCGAAGAAGTTGGTTGATTTTTGTTATAAATATAACATCAGCTTGGGGCATTCAACCACCTACCATCCGCAAGGTAATGGGCTGGCCGAGTCTTCAAACAAATCTCTAGTGAACATCATAAAGAAATTGCTGGAAATAAATAAGAAGAGCTGGCACAAGAAGTTAATAAATGCATTATGGGCTGATCGGGTAAGTCAAAAGAAGTCAATTTGAACTTGTTTATGGAGTAGATGCAGTGTTTCCTACTTCACTTAGTGTTCTAGTAGCAAAGTTGTTTCAAGAAGCTAGTGGTGAGGAGGATCCTATGCAACGGCAGATCAGTCAAATGATTCATTTACAACAGACACGAGATGAGGTTCATCAAAATTCCCTTAAGTTGCAGGAGCGCATAAAGAAAATATATGATAAAAAGGCCAAAGCTGATGATTTTCAGATTGATGATGTTGTGTTGAGATGGGATGCCCGCAATGAAGACAAAGGGAAGCATGGAAAATTCGATAACTTATGGAAGGGTCCTTATAAAATTGCAGCATACCGTGGTCCAAATGCTTTTCTTCTCAAAGAAATGAATGGTGAGGAATGTCTTGGTGGGTCGGTGAATGGCCGACTGCTCAAAAAGTATCATGCTTGAGCATTTTCTGCTCTAATCACTCTCATTGTAAGTACCATTTTATTTTCATTCTGCAGTAAGTGTGAAACTGATCTCTCATCTTGAGTTTGGGGCCCGCGGTGAAGGCTATAATTCTGAAAATGGTGATTGGTTGGTGTGAGTTTTACAAGTTGTTTCAGTCAGTTCATTTTCTGGATAAAGTAAGTGAGTTAGTGTCAAAGTCAGTCTAGATTTCAGTCGATTGTCCAAGTCAAATAAAGTTGTTTTTAAATTCGGTCATATGTGAATAAGTTGACTCCATTGCCCAATAGATAAGGCACTGGTCTGCTCTCCCAGAGGTCTAAGGTTCTTGGTACCTCCAAGGAGCTACCATCCCCATTGGAGCCAATGTTAGTGTCGGTCTTGAAAGCCCTCCATCAGTGATCAAAAATCTCTTTGCATTTGCATTAGTAGGTGTCTCATCAGTGTCAAATCTTGCATTCCGTTAGGCATGCCATAAACCTGATGGAGGAGTTGGTCCATTATACCCCTCTTGGCTTTGCTGGATCAGGTCATATCAATTGTTAAGTTTTTTCAAGCTTGTCTTGATGTGTCTTAATGTCAAAATCCTAGGTCTAGGGTTTTGGTCATTTGTCTCTGCAAGGTCATGTCTCTGAAAATCCATGAGTGCTTAGCAAGCCAGAGGGACGATATTTTTATCTTGTACAGTGAATTTTCACCTTGGATTTAAAAACTTTGTTTTTAAAGCCAAGGTCATTTTTTTCGGTTTTTGTAAATAAGTGATGAAATTTCAAAAATCTTCAGTGGACAAAATGCAACCCTGGTCCCCTTGTCAAGGTCCCTCAGATGATCTACCTGCAAAAAGAATCAAGTCAAAGCACTCAATGAGTTAAATTCAGGATAAAGGAAACCAAAGAATCAGTGTTTTAAAAAGTGTCAAAAATAAACTTTATAAAGTGGGTTTATGGATGAAATTTTTTCAAATGGAGTTTATAAAGGTTCAACTTCCCTCCTTTTACTCTCATTGTGCATCCCAATGCTTGAAAGAGAGGTTGAGAGAGTGATTGGAGAAAGGAGTAAAATTACAGTGATTTCGGGCAGTAGAGTGGTGCGCGACCCGTCGAAGGAGGTGCGCGACCTGTTGGGCAGTGCGCGACCCGTCCAGAACTCCTCCGCAGTTCAGAATTACTACGGGCGCGACCCGTTGGGAGGTGCGCGACTCGTTGAAAGGCCTGCGCGACCCATTGAACCGCTTGCTTGCAAACTTCAACAAAATTCCTCAATCTCCCTTCAAATCATCTAAATTGGTCGAGGTAGGCTATTTACACATGGTTTTTGAGGAGGGTGATGAATATAAGGCTTTATGCTATGATTTTAATCTCAAATCATGCAAATGAAAAGACTTATATGGCTGCAATATTCATGTGCAAACTGTGCTAGGGTTTATGGTGTTTCAAGCTGTTTTTCCTTTGGTTTGTTTCCCTCTCTTCCCTCTTGCTCACATTCATATGTACATCTCATTTTCCCCCATGTCATTTTATAAATGAAATGAAAATCTTTCCCCATCCCTAATCACTAAAAATAAAAAAATCCTACCCCTCTCCCAAAGAATCAAAAAACAAAAATTCAAAACCCTAATTCCCTTCTACCATATGCATGTGCAAAATAACAGAAACTGTTGGTAAATATGTCAGCATATTTTGTGCATGGTTTCCCTTTTTTCCCCTATTAAAACATGTATACATATATTCCTATGTTCACTTTTATGCATGTTTTTCCCATATGCAATAATCTTTGTAAATGATTTCCCTATTACAAATATGTCTTCCAAAATGCATAAGGATTTGCAAACTTTCCCTTGAAATTCCCTGTTATTTTTATATATTCCCATTCTTGGTTAAAAAGTTCCCTCCCCTAACATTCCCCTCATGTCTTTTTCCCCTTGAAACAGCATAGAGTTCAGCACTTTTTGCAGGCAGAGACAGCAGTTCAGTTTGTCCACTTTGCTCCAAAACCATGTCAGAAACCGAAACTTATGAGCAAAGTGATGACCATTCATCATCTACAGAGGCTGAGGTACAGAGGAGGCCTCGTAGAGGAGGAAAGGGAGGACATCATAAGAGGGAGGAGCCTACTTCTTTGGCAGAATTACAGGCCTGTCCTATGGCAGTGACTTGCTTTCAGTACATGTCTTGCTATCAGTTTTGTGAGAGGATCTCTCGGATTCAGCACCATAGAGAGTTGGCCCGCCTCTTTGTTTTACAGTTGCATAATGGACATGTCAACCTGGCAGGGGTAGATTTTACATTGACTCCCGAGGTGATCTCACAGGCTACAGGGATACTGAATGTGGGTGAGGTGTGGCCTAAACGCAGATTGCTAGATTTTGTTCACTTTGAGCCCTATGTCCGGCCATCATTCATGAGACATGTGTCGGGTGTTTTTCCATTTAGATTTCTCCGGAGCGAGTATGCTCCCATCATGAGGCTTATTATGCACTATTTTACCTGTGAGGGCAGATTTTCACAGGTGTACTCTTATCACATTCGCCTTTTGATGCATTTCACCCGAGTGAGGATGATGAACATCCCGGTCTTCTTCTTTCATAACATTCAAATGATGGTGCCCATGTTGCAGAAGAAGACCCCGGCCCAGCAGTACAGGAGCTTATGTCATTATGGTTTGATTCAGCTCATAGTTTTGCATCAGTTGACTTAGCAGGGCATCTCATGGGAGGAGTTCATTTCCTGTGAGATTTTCACAGCATCATCTCAGCCACATCCTGAGGTCATTCGAGAGGAGGGAGGACCATCTCAGCAGCCCGATATTCCGGTCACTCGACATGTCAGTTCTTCACCTCAGCTTACCTATCAGAAAGGCCCGAGGGCCTTATTTGCAGCAGCTAGGCGAGTATTATCTCCACAGCAGGTGGAAGGGGTCTCGCCTTCATCTTCAGCTCAGCGAGTGTTATCTCCACATCAGGTGGAAGGGGCCTCGCTTTCTTCACCAGCACAGGTACTACAGAGGGGCAAAGAGCCCATGATTCATGAGGGCCCGGTGATTGATCTTGAGGCCAGTTCTCCTAGCCAAGAGGCGAAGGAGATCATTCAGCATCTCAGGGCCGAGAATGATGTTTTGCAGAGGAGACTTGAGGGTGCCAAATGGACCATCACCTACCTGGAGTAGCAGAACAAACAGCTAGAGGAGGAGAAAGTTCTTGATGAGCTATGGAGGATTCGTAGTGACCGAGTCCTAAACCGAAGGAGGCCCGGTGATCCTTTGCCTGCTGACCATGAGTCTATGCTTATCCAGGTCAATGCACATTTAGAGAGGCTGTTGGCTAAGGCCAACCAAGAGAAGAAGCTGCTGAGAAACATGAAAAATCACTATTGGGCAAGGATGCATGTCTGCAAGGCAAAAATGAAAGTTTTTCAAAGGAGGTTGACCGAGGCACTAAAATGGAGAAGAAGGCCAAATCCCCTCCGTATCTTGGCTGAGGCTTAACTCAAGGATCATGGCACCCACTAGCCTAGCCACAGCTCAAATCCCAAAAAATTCTGAAAATTTTGGGTAATTTTGATGATTTTTGGAAATTTACAGGTTTTGCCTCCTCAACGGGTCTCACCCCGCGCGCGACCCTTCATCAAGGAAACTTCATTTTGCAAAAACTCAGCATTTTTGGATTTTTCATGCAAATTTACATATGTTTGTGGATGGACTTGAGTTTTTATGGAGTTTTGGGCCTCCAAAACGTCAAAATACATGCAAAATTTGACTTTCTGCCCCCTTTTTGAGTTGCAGAAACCAGTCTTGGAAGAATTAAGTTTTGACAGGGAAAATGACCTCCAAATTCAAAAATTCTAGTTGGGTTGGAAAGTAGACTCACAGACCTTTCCAACAAGCCCACTTTTGCTCAATTCTAATACCGGGAAAGCCTCCAAACAGAGCTGCCAATGTGCGCGACCCGTTGAGAAATTGTGCGCGACCCGTTGAGGAAATTTTGCCAGATTTGACCAGTTCAGCCCAGAAAACGCAGTTTGGCTCCAGTTTGACTTTTTGAGGTTGATGGTGGTCCTCTTGGATGTAATTGTGACACTTTTTGGATACTTTTACTCTTGTTTAACTCTTCTAGAAGATTCTCTCATGTAAAGGGTAAAAATTGAATGTATGAACTGGTTTCCAAGTTTATATAGGCAAATTGTTTTGACTGCCTATTTTGTAGTGCTTAGTTTAGAAGTGGTTCAAACAGCTCCTAGGATAGTGAGCTCGACCCATAGAGGCAGGGAAAGAGGTTAGATCATCTATATTATGTACTTTCTTGCTCATTTTCATGGTTGGATTCTTGAGGGAGCAGCAGCTCATTGTATTATTTCATTGTATCTCTGCAATTTTTGGCAAGGAAGACCAGGGTTTTGCAGTCATATTTGGGATTTTTGTGGACTCATGTGTTGATGGTGTGCTTCTCCATGTTATTGTAAGCTTTTTTATGTGATTCATTTCCTTTCTATACTTCTGCATATTAAACAAATGAAGTGTTAAAGTAAGAATTCATGCTTACCATGCTCTGCTTTTAAGTTTGTTTAATTTTGATGTTTTCTACTGTCTAAAGAGAATTCAAAGTTGTTGTTTGCTCTCTTTAGCTTTCTCTCTTTCACTCTTGACCATCCACTTCAGTCAAAAGCATAAACACGGTCTCCTACCTCGTCCCAAAGACTCCCCTGCAGAAACTGTGTCCCATCCCCGCACCCAAAATTGCAATTCCTCAATTTGCCACCAAAAACCCAAAAAAACCCCAAATCAACCTTTTTAATCAGTTTACTAGCCTAATATCAGTGTTACCTTGTTGGTCATCTCATCCCATTGAAGATCTATCGAGATTGATCGAAGAGAGCCTTCTCCTGCCCCGTAGGGCTAGCTACGAGGCTAAATGGTTTGATGTAGCCTTGAGGTTTACCTTTCTCAGCCTGAGGTGAAATTTCAAGCGCTAACAGAGAACACATCAATCCAGGCCGCCATGGAGAACACATCAATCCAGGCCTCATAGGAGAACACATCAATCCTGCTACAATCACCATGGAGAACACATCAATCCAGGCCTCATAGGAGAACTAATCATCCTGCTACACAGGAGAGCGAATCATCCTGTTCCACAAGAGAGCGAATCATCTTGTCCCATAAGAGAGTGAATCATCTTGTTCCAGTGCGCACCACTAGGGGAGGGTGAGTCACCCTGTGTTCGTATGTTGTTCCAGTAAGAACCGCAAGCCCTCAGAGCTCCCAGAACTCAATGTATGCAGGACCCTTTTACAAGGGTTTCTTGCTAACTCCAAGTAGTTTGGGAAAATCACAGATTAGATCTTTCCTCAAGGCTTTGACAAGGTGTATCGACCTGAACATCATCTTAATGTGATGAAGCCTCCTTGCTCATTGACTTGCCATATACCAGATGATGTTTATCTACTGGAGCAATCGAAGAATACGGGATTCCTCAATAATCGAATCCCACCTCTGGTTGTTACAGAGAATCATAGTGGTATCCAATGTAAATCCAAACAGCTCATTGAAGAGCTTTCTCAACCAGACTGCCTCACACGAGGTCATGCTAACAACAATATATTCTGCTTCGGTGGTGCTCAAAGCCACCGACTTCTGCTTCCTTCTCATCCAGGATATCGAAGCAGATCCCAAGGTGAAATAGCACCCGAAAGTGCTCTTACGGTCCACCACACTGCATGCCCAATCAACATCAGTATATCCAAGTAGTCTCACATCTTCGGCAGTGTATCTTAACCCATTGCACCACAAAGATATCTTAAAAGATTCTTGGCATCAATCCAGTGAGGCTCAACCAAATATGAGCTCATAATGCTAACTGCAAAACATATGTCCAGATGGAGGTTCACCAAGAACATCAATGCGAATGAGTTTATGAAACTCAGAGGCATTTCCCAAATCTGGTTTGCCATCACTACCATATAACTTCTAAACATTAAGATCCTCGGGGTAGTCACAGGCTTGCAGTCCATCATACCGAGTCTTTCCAATATCATTACCACATATTTTCCTTGAGATAGGAAAATTTCCCCCGGCTTCTGCCACACTTCAAGTCCTTGGTCCTTCATTTCAAATTCAAAAGCCAACTCCCTCTTACATTTGTGAATAAGAGGGTTTGCACCTATTAGAAAGAGGTCATCCACATACAACACTAGTATGAGAGGCTTGTCATCTTCAACCTTAAAGTAAAGGTTAGGATCGGCTTCACTCCTAGTGAATCCCAACTTCATCAAGTAGCTATCGATCCTCTCATTCTATGCTTGGGGTGCTTGCTTCAGCCCATAGAGAGCCTTCTTCAACCTGCATACATGATATTTTCAATCAAATCCTTCGGGTTTCTCCATGTAGACCTCTTCTTTGATTGAGCCATGTAAGAATGCAGTCTTGACATCCATCTGATGTAGGTTCCATCCTTGTGAAGTGACAAGGGCTATGATCGAGCAGATGGTCATATATCTGGCAACAGGTGCAAATATCACATCATAGTCTATACCTTCCTTCTGGGAGAAACCATGAGCAACAAAACGATCCTTATACTTTTCCGTACTTCTATTTGCTGCATGCTTTATCTTGTAAAGCCATTTGGAAGTAACAACTATCTTGTCCTGGGGTCTGGGAACTACTTCCCAGACATCATTCTTCATGATAGACTCATATTCTTTGGTCATAGCATCCTTCCATATTTAATGCTTGACGACATCTAAGAATGATGAAGGCTCATTTTGTATGATCGTGCTCATGATGGTCAGGTATTCCTGATACCTGTTAGGTTTCTTACTTTGACAGAAGGTTCCACAGGGTGCAGCATGTCCTTCAGCATCATCAAGTATCCCCCTAAACCATGAAGGCCTCTTCCTAGAAGAGGAAGGCTCATGTGGATGAGGATCAATCTGATCCATGGGTTCTTCTACATCAGGCATTGATTCATCATCCTTTTCTTTCAGTTCCCTAGTGTCGACTTCTTGAGAGGTCCTCAAAGTCGGAAGATTGTTCACCTTGCGGTGAACTTTTCTTCAGGAGTCTAGGAACACAATGCTTGATGAGGGCATCGATTTTGTACATATACAACAGTGCTTGTAGTTTCAACCCATAGAAACTTCGGAAGTCTTTGATCATGTAGCATGGCTTGGATAGCTTCCACAATCGTGCGGTTCTTCCTTTTTGCCACACCATTTTGCTCAGGAGTATGTGGTGTAGTAGTCTCCCTCTTAATGCAAGCCTTAGATATGCATGAGTGAACTAACTGTAATATATCGTAGGTCTTGCTTTGGCTTGAGGGGAATAGTCCCCTTTTGAGCTTTCCTTCGGCACATCCCGGACATATACCTTCTTTCTCTACTTGGAATTCGGGCATCCCTGTTACCATCTGTCTTACATCGGGTAGAGCTTTGTAATGAAGGTGGGAAAACCTCCGATGCCAAAGTTCAGACTGAAGAGTTGTGTCACAAGACATGACACCTAGCAGACTTCCATCGACCTGATATAGTGAATCAACACTAAACCCAAGAGTAAAGGCATCTTTAACATTATTTTTCCATACACATACCTTGCCATTACTGAAGGTTACCTTGTAGCATTTGTCTTCCATTGCCGAGATGGACACTAGGTTCTTTTTGAGGTCAAGTGCATTTAATACATCCTGGACTTTCTAGCCTTCTTGAATGGTTGTCCTCTTCCTCAATCCCTAGCTCTCCTCTTACCTTTGCTGTTGAATTTTCCATTCCTTTGATTTTCCATTAGAGGGATTTTGATCATTGTCCCGGTCTGAGTCCTTTCTATCAGGGCACTCCCTTTCATAGTGACCTGTTTTATCGCAGATGTAACATCGTTATTTTCTTCCACCCTTAGGTCCAGCCTTTCCTTTTGATTTAGTCCAGGAATTATTTCTTTCCTTAGAATGAGAAGAAAAGGCAGCAAGAGGACCTTTAGGCATGGGCATTTCTTGCTCTTCTTCCCTTCTTTCTTCTTGAATGCATCTAGCCATTAATTCCTCGAAACCAGGAATTACATTATAGTTCAGAAGAGTAGTCTTGAACACGTACCATTTAGATGGTAATCCTCCAAGAGTCGTGAGTACCATTTCCCAGTCTATCGTAGATTTCCTTGGAGGTGTCCAATTCAGAGATGTAGGCCACCAAGTGCTTGTCGATAGAGTCCCGAATGATCTTCTATTTCGACTTCTTCGGTTTTCCATTTGTTCCATGCAGCATCAGATGCATTTGATGGAGGCTCAACAATATTGCCTCTTACATAGTCCAGCACTCCTGGGTCTTCTAGGGTTAGATCGATAGACATCTTCCACGCGTGATAGTCATCTTTCTCACAGAGCTTGTCTTCGGTAGGAAAGAGTGTTGAGGACCCCATAGTTCTTTTGGGATAGCCTTGCCAATCTTCTCTTCAGTGATTTCTCTTGCTCTTGCTCGGGCTTTGTCTTCACCTCAGCTCTGATACCATGTTAAGTTATGGTATGTTCTATGCTTATAACAGTTTACTTCTTTTTATTATTTTATTCCATAGATTAACAATCACATGTACATAAAGTAAAGTGCAGATAGAACATTAAACGATCGACAGAAAACAAGCCAAGACAAGAGACACAAGATGTGGCGGCTAGCTAGGGACAAACCCCACAATGTGTGGGGAAACCCTTTGATCAAATCTTCTTTTATCTTCAATAATTCAGCAGAGAGAAATAGTACAATAAATCTGATTCATAACAGTAGTAGCAAACCCTAGATTAGCAGCATCAGCATTAGCAGCTTCATTATCAAACTAGGGCAGACGATATCTCACAAACCAACTGTCGGATTGACTTCATTCCACCACCAAAAGTTGCGGCTTCCAGAGGAGGTTTAGATGAACCTACAACATAGTTCATATGAGGAGATCTTCTAGGCCATGTACGTCAATCTTTACTTCTGCAGTTGCAGCTTTAGTTTCAGCAGTTTCCAGCTTCAAACTAGGGCAGTCGATATCTTGCAAACCGTTCATTGGATTGACTTCATTCCACCACCAAAAGTTGCAGCTTTCAAAGGAGGTTCAGATGAACCTATAGCGCAGTTCCAAAGAGGAGATATTCTAGGCCACACAGGTAAATATTTACTTCTGCAGTTGCAGCTTCAGGTTCAACAGCTTCTGGCTTCACATGTGTGAGAGAGAGACCCATTTCCGCGCAGTAGAGAAGAGACTCATTTCTGCGCAGTAGAGAGAGAGAGAGATGTGATGAGAAGAGTGTGTGTAAATGAGGAAGAGTCCTCCAATATTTATACACAACGTTTGTGGGTGAATAGATGCGACTGTTGGACTTCTGAGCCTACATGAGTTGTAGGTCGGCTTGATAATGATTCCACAATCAAAATAAATTCATATCTCCATGAATACTTATCGGAATCGGATGATCTTTATATCAATCCTACACCTCTTGATGAGAGGAATCTAATAAAAATATTATGAGCCATGAATAAGATGACCCACATGAAGTTTTGCCCTGGTTTCCAATTTTAACAGCTGTGACGGCTAGTTTTCTCGCTTATATGCCTATCACATCAGACTATTGATGCACTTCACTAGGGTGAGAATGATGAATCTCCCCTATTTTATTTGTCAAAACATTAAGAAGATGACCATGTTAGTGTATACCATTGTTTTACAACCCGGCCGAGTCAACTCCGAAACGGCCGTTTCGAACCGAGCCAGCACCAAAATTTATGACCCGGCCAGCAACCCGGCTCGGTTGACCGAGTCAACTATGACTCGGCCGAGTCATCCAATGACTCGGCCGAGTCATAGTTGACTCGGTCAACCCGGCCGGGTCCGTATTGACTCGGCCGAGTCAAAGAACCAACGGCTGGGCAGCGTAAAACATGAAAAAAATTAACTTTTTTTGTGATTTTTGGTAAAGTGCAATTCAGTTTATGGATTCCAAAGGGTAATGGTAAATTGTTAAATGCTTTTGGGGTCCATTTCCCCCTCCCAAACCCTATTTAAGACAGCCAAATGCTCTCATTCACTCACAGCAGTCTTATGCATTTGAGTGAGAGTCTTCTTTGAGAATTAGTGAGCAGTTCTTGAGCTTGTTTTGGAGCAGCAGTGAGGAGTCTTGGAGGAGCATTGTAGCTGGAGTGAGGAGCTTCTTGGGCAGCCATTTGGAGCAACATTGAGGAGCTGATTCTTGGAGCAAGCTTGAGGAGGCAGTTTGTGCCTGGAGGTATTTTTTTCCACCTCTATAAATCTGATTTTGCTTAGTAAATTTTAGGTGCATATCAAGAAAGCTTAGAGAGTGTTTTTTGTCAAATAAATGAACATTGAATCAATTTTTTTTTATTTTTTTTCATTTTCAAATTGTTTTCCTAGTCAAAAAATGGCACCTAGAGCAAAAGATCCTGCTTGGGCATATGTTGAAATGGTTGATAGTCAGATGCATTGCAAGTTTTGCCATAGGAAAATTAAGGAAGGCCCTGGGGGGATTCATAGGCTGAAACAACACTTGGCAGGGATTAAAGGCCAAATTACCGCATGTCCCTCTGATGAAATTGAGGAGATTAGAAAGAATTTGTTGGCCAGCTTTGAAAAATTTAAAGAAGATAAGGCTAGGCAACAAGAGATACAGGCTGAAATTGGGAGGAAGAGGGAGATACAAAGAATGATGGCTACCAACCCCCACTATGATTTTGAGGGTTCTTCCTCTATCCCTCAAACTGAGGCATCCAACCCTTTCCGTTATGTTCCTCCCTCTTTTGGTTCTGTTCAAGATAAGGGAAAGGGTAGAATGAAGGGTGATGTGACTATCAAAAGTTATTTCACTCCCTCCTCTCCATCAGATGCACATGGTCCTGAAGCTAGTAAAGGTCAAATTCAGCCCACTTTAGATGACCATTGGAAGAAAGAATTGAGGGAGACTGCTTGTGACTACATAGCTAGATGGTGGTATGATGCTGATATCCCCTTTAATGCTGCTCGTTCATCATATTATGAGCCTATGTTTGATGCCATACATGCTGCTGGAAAAGGCTTCAAAGGCCCTACTATGCAAGAGCTAAGGGGGTTTCGTTTGCAGAAAGAAATTCAATCCATTAATGAGTATTTGCAAGAGTTCAGGGACTCATGGGCAAGAACAGGGTGTACCATCATGTCAGATGGATGGACTGATCAAAGAAACCGTACCATCATAAACTTTCTTGTCTTCTGCCCACAGGGAACCATGTTTTTAAAATCAGTTGATGCATCTGATAAGGTAAAAGATGGCCACTTGTTGTTTCAGCTATTGGATGAGGTTATTGAGGATGTGGGGGTGGCTAATGTTGTTCAAATCATCACAGACAATGCCTTTAACTATGTTCTTGCTGGTAAACTATTAGAGGAAAAACACAAGACCATCTTTTGGACCCCATGCGCTGCACATTGCATAGACCTCATGCTTGAGGATATTGGAAAATTAGATTGGGTCAGAAACACTGTAGATAATTCCAAAAGCATAACAAAATTTATCTACAATCATACACTGGTTTTGAGTCTCATGAGGAAACACACTGGAGGCAAGGATATTATTAGGCCTGCCATCACTAGATTTGCTACACATATTTTGACATTGCAATCTATGCTTTCCCAACATAGAAACTTGCAAAAGATGTTTTCCAGTGATGAATGGAATCAAAGCAATTGGTCTAACAAACCAGAAGGCAGAGAATTGAAAAGGAAAGTCCATGATGAAATTTTTTGGAGAAAGGCAGCAGAGATTGTGAAGCTTGCTGAGCCACTAGTTAAGGTGTTGCGGTTGGTGGATGGGGAAAGGTTGGCTATGGGCTTCATTTATGAGGCTATGGATCAAGCAAAGGAGCAAATAAAGACAGCATACAAGGATAGAGTGGCAAAGTATGGGCCCATTTGGGCAATCATTGATGAAAGATGGAACAATCAACTCCATCACCCTATACATGCAGCTGGGTATTTTTTGAACCCACGGTATCATTATAAAGCTAAGGAGTCAGGAGCTTTGAGGGGGGAGGTCAGAGATGGACTGGTTGATTGCATTGAACGCATGATCCCATCGGAGTCTGATCAGCTACAGATACATCAACAGGTCACATCCTTCAGCAATGCAACAGGTACCTTTGGGAAGAACCTAGCAAAGATTGCAAGAGAAGCAGATGAGCTAGGTAAACAAAAATTTCAATTTTCAATTTCTTAATGGTTTTACAGTTTTACTTTTTTTATTAAAGACTAAAGTTTGTTAAATCATTTATAATTTGAAAGTTAGATATAATTTGTAATTTTGTTGAGCTTCAACCTTCATCTAACTCATAATTCATTACACTCCTATGTTTTTTGCAGCACAATGGTGGGAGGCCTTTGGTGGCCAGTGCCCTCAATTGCAAAAGTTTGCAATTCGCATTTTGAGTCAAACTTGCAGTGCATCTGGGTGTGAGCGCAATTGGTCTGTCTTTGAGAGGATTCACACAAAGAAGAGAAACCGTTTGGAGCAAAAACGGTTGAATGATCTAGTTTTTGTCCAATACAACCTTCGGCTCAGACGGAACCAATTGCTGAACAAAAGACCTGATTCAGATCCCATTGTGTTGGAAGACATTGATCCAACATCAGATTGGGTAGTGGAGAGTCGTGCACTAGAGTTTGATCCTGATGAGGATCTTGATGAACTTGAACTGGAACATCAACTTCAGCCTGTTCAGTTGAATGCAGATCCCGATCCACCAGCCTCAGTCTCACAGCCAGCAAGGAGTAGGACTCCAGTTGTAGGTGCTTCCTCTACTCAGCCACGACAGAAGCGCAACTGCATATCTACTCTATCTCAGCTTACATCTGCTGCACAACCTGCTAGTGGTACTGGCACCACTTCTACAGTTGCAGATGGAGACGATGATGATGAGGAGGAGCCATGGGGCCGCTTGTCTGACAGTGACTCTGATGATGATGATCCAGAGATTGGTTGAGATGATCTTGGCTCCTCTGGCAGTAGCTACTAGCCAGTAGTACTACTATTGGAGTCTGGTCACCATCACAATTTACTTTTGTTGTAGAGGCCATTTCTAGCCTCCTTGGTTATTTGTATTTTGTTTTGAGTCTTTGATCATGTATGCCAGTTGACTATGTATTGCCATTGGGTACCATTTTGATATAATGGATTGGTTCATGAGCCTACTTTGATCATATGTTGTCTTCCATCTATATTATAATGCTGTGTGTTTGGAAACATGAATGAAAATCTTTAAAATTATGTTTAAAATATTTAAAATTATGTTTTTTTATAAAAAAAATAAATATTTAATGTATTTTTTACAACGACCGAGTCATTGAAATCGAGCCGGCCCGAGTCATTACCGAGTCGGAGTCGGAGTCGGAGTCGTAAAACATTGGTGTATACAAAGCCTCCTCAGTAGTAGTTGAACAATATATATCATTTTTCACTAATCAAGATTGTGGTCATGCATTAGCTTAGTTTACAGAACATCTCATGGGAGGATTTCATCTCACATGGGGTTTTCACAGGTCCTCAAGTACCCCTAGTAGTTTTTCATGAGACAGGGAGACCTTCACATCAGCAGGAGATTCATGAGACACAAACCACTAGTGTGCCAGTGTTTGTCACTTATCAAAAGGGCACCGAAAGGTTGTTTGCAGCGGCAAAACGAGTATTATCTCCACCCGAGGTGGAAGGGGTCTCATTTCCTCCATCAACAGAGTAGGAATAGGACAAGGGAAAGTGGCCATTACATGATGAGGGGCCTTCAAGAGGGCAGGAGATAGATTTTATTCTTATTCAGGATGATGACATCGATTTGGGCTCACAAAGCTCAAAGCTTAGAGAGATCATTCAAGAGCAACAAGATGACATTCAGCATTTGTCTCTCAACCAAGAAAGATCCAAGTGGATAATCAAATATCTGGAGCAAAGAAAAAACAGCTAGAGGATTAGCAAACTATAATGGAGCTATAAAACATACGAGAAAATCGACATTCTACCAAAAGAAGGAAAGTCAAGCTCACAACACTTGAACAAGAAATCAATGCTGATCATGAATATTAGTTGGAGAGGGCAAATATCCACTTGGAAAAGATGATAGAGGAGGCCAACTAAGAGAAAAATGTGTTGAGGCGCATGGCTCATCATTACTTGGCAAGAAATAAAGTGTGCAAGGCAAGAATCAGAAACTTGAAGGCCAAGTTGAAGAAGGCATCAAGGAGGCGAAAAGAGCAATATAGACTTAAGATCTTGGCTAAGGTTTCCTTGGCCCAACATAGCTCTTGATGAAGGAAACTCACCCCAAATTTCAAGAAATTTGGGATACTTTTTACAATTTTGGAATTTTTTCCTTAAAAAACAGGTTTTTTTGCCCGATGCGCCGCGCCACCTGGTGTGCGCTTTTGATGGGGATCTCATTTTGAGGAAAACTTAACATTTTTGGATTTTTCATGGAAATATATGCATGCTCACAAATGGCCAAGAAATTTTGACAGGTTTTGAGCTTCCAAAAAGGTCAAAAACACCTCAAAAATGACCTTTCTACCCCCTTTTGGACACACAGGAAGCAGTGTTGGGAGAACTCAGTTTTGGAGGGGCAAATGGAGGCCAAATTAAAAAATTCCACTTGTGCGAGAAAGTAGACAGGTAGAACTTTCCAAAAATCCCACTTGGAGAAAATTTGGACACCAGGAAGGCCTCCAAAATCAACAGCAAAAAGGCACTATGCATAGGGAAATCAGTGCGGCGCATTGGAGGAATTTTGCTCATTTCTGGCAAAAAACTCTATTTTTCGCCTAGTTTTTTTCACGGTTTGACTTTTCTCCTTCTAATTGTCAAACTCATGATGTAAATTAATGTGACATGATGGATTTTGATGTAATTATGCTAAATTTTCACTCTTAGAGGTAGATTCATCCATCAAAAGGTAGTTTGCAACTGAATGAATCAGTTTCCTAGTTTTTAGAGGCAAGCTGTTCCACTGCCTACTATTTAGTTCTCAGTTTAGATTTTGTTGGAACAACTCCTAATATTATGAGCTCGACCCCTAGAAGCTAGGATGAGTTGTTGGTTGCCTATATCTTATAATTTTTTAGTCATTAGCGTGGTTGGAATTTTGGGAAAGCTTTGGAGCTTATTGCATATTCATTTCAACAGTTTGGCTAAGGAATAGACTAGTGGTTTGTATCACTTTATGGTATTCATGTGGCATATTGCTTTGGTATTGTGTTTTCTTCTGTAATTGTAAGTCTACATGTGTTTTATGTATGTCGTCATACCTCTTTGCTTCATCTTAACTAAATCAAACAAGGATAAAGGTAGAATACATTGAAAGTACAGTGCTCTACCTAGGGTTTGCTTAGTTATCTATGTTTTCAGCTGTTTGAAAAGGATCCCTGAGTTTTTCATGCCCTTTTCAACTTCTCACCTGTCTAAAATCTCTCCATCTCACTCAATTTGAAGTACCAAATCACTTTCCTGCCTTGCCCCATAGAGATCTCTGCAAAACTGAGCCTCATTCCCCGATCCAAATTTGCCTTTCACATTTGAGCCAACAAAACATCATCAAATTCAATCAAACACCTTTGTACACATACCTGGCCTAAAATCAGTCATTACATTAGTGATCTCAAGCTGTCATTGGCCATATTTTCTGAGATTGACAAGGAGAGAGCCCTCTCCTGACCTGGTAGGGCTAGCTACCAGGTTAAGCGTGGTATGATGTTACCCTAGATCCTACCTTTTTTTAGCCTGAGGTAGATTTAGGCACTAATAGATAGGAAGGCATAGAGCAGTGTAATCTTTTGCTATCTTAGTGCTAGCTGTAAATTCCTTAACCATGAGAAATTCTGACTTGAATTCTGGCATACTGTTTCTCTTAGGTTCATACTCCTCAATGTCATAATCGATTATCAAACATGGCAGCCATATCATATTCATGAAGGAAAACATTATTTATTCATTGATCTATAAAGCTAATTTCAAGACTATCATCATTTTCACAAGTGGAAGAAGCTTCACCAACACCTTCTTGACCATGTTCACACTGCAAACCTACATTATCTTGGGCTGTAACATGACCTTTCAGGAGTTGATCTATCTCATCTTCAAACAGAGGAGATAATACTTTCTATTTTCTTTTGCTCAAACAATTTTTGTCTTCTTAAAATAACTTTTCAAAACATGAAAACCCTGAATGATAGTCCTCAATTCCCTGATCTTCTGAAATTTGAAAACATTGTTGATCATCTTCATATGACATGGCAATCAAATTATCATTTACCACTGAGTTATCGAAAGAAGATTTTTCACTTACTTGAACAAAGATCTCATCTTGTTTTACATAAAATGACTGGATTACCTCTTCATGAAGGCTTCGTTCTAATGAAATGAGAACACTTAGGTCAATAACTCTGTCTTCCTCATTCCAAATGATCACAATAGTAGATCTCTCCTTCATGGGATTCAGAACAAGGTACTCTTGATCATCACGATCTGAATCTAGATCTGAAATAGCCGACTTGACTTTATCACATTCTGAAATTGAAACTTGACTTTCCTACATACTATCTTCTTCTATGGACAGATCTAAAATAAAACCTTCTCTTTCATCATTTTCCATTGTACTATGATCTTGATCCAACTGCAAATTTTCCTACGCATCTTGATAAGTATCCTCTTTATGTTGCTGAAATGGATTTTCATACAGGGCTTCCATGATCTCATCATCCATGAAATCATCATCTTCATAAACTCTCTCAAGACTTTCAATAAAACAATAAGCATGTCTGCAACATTTCTGAACTAAATTTAAGGATGGATAAGATTCTTTATACCTTTGAAAGAACATGGTATGAAAATCTTTTAAACAGTAAATACAAGCAAGCGGCAAACTTTCATACCAAGATCAGAATTTACCTTCCAGAGTGGCCATAAATATTTTCATCAAGCAGTCTTCAGGAAAATCAACCTTCAACTTGTGAATATGTATGTAAAATCTAACCAAATGTAAAGCAGCATCATTCCTATCATCATATTTAAACACAGGGAAATTCCTTTGCCACTCTACCTTCGGAATTTTATTTGGGAAACCTGGATTATGATCTCAGCTCATGGGAGCATAACTTCAAGAAAACAAATCCATGTTGATAAAAATCAATTCACCAAGAAATTCTTCAGGCTACTGGTTCTTGAAGAGTAGAGTCGCCATAAAAAGTCTAAACCTTTGGATTCTTCGACGTTAGAGTCGCCAGATGAATGATTTCTGCCTTCCGGTGTCTGATCGCTCTTCACCATCAAAAATAAAATCAAAACTTGATATATTTTACTGAGGAACATAAAACTATGTTCCCCAGTGGAGTTGCCAATATGTTAGGGCCTAAATCTACCTCAGGCTGAGAAAGGTAGGTCTAGGGTAACATCAAACGACACTTAACTTGGTAGCTAGCCCTACCAAGTCGGGAGAGGGCTCTCTCCTTGTCAATCTCAGGAAAATATGGCATATAAATCTTGAGATGACTGATATAAAGACTAATTTTAGGCTAGTTATATGCTCAGGTGAGTTTGATTGAGTTTTATGGTGGTTTGTTGGATCAGATGTGGAAGGCAATTTTGGGTCCGGGGAATGAACTCAGTTTTGCAAAGGGTTCTATGGGGCGAGGTAGGAAAGTGTTTTATTACTTTAGATTAGGTGTAATGGTGAGTCTTGAGACTAGTGAGGAGTTGGAGAGGGCATGAATGTGTCATGAGTCCTCTTCAAATAGTAGAAAACATGTAAAGCTAAATAAACCCTAAGGCAGAGAACTGAAACATCAATGAATTTCACCTTTAAACTTGATTCATTTAGTTAAGAAGAAAAGAGAGAGATAATGACACACATAAACATATGATAACTTAAATCACAGAAGGAAAAAAAATACTAAATCACCTTGCCACAAGAATCCCACAAAATGCTGCAAACCTGGTCTATTTCCTTGCCAAACTGTAGAAATGATGTACAATAGTGCTCAAAGCATTCACAAGAGTCCAACCCTGACAAATGACTAAGAAAGTACAAGATATAGGCATCAAACCACCTCTTCTAGCCATCAAGGGTCGAATCCATGAGTCAAGGATCTTTTTCAACAAGATCTAAACTAGGAACTGAAAAATAGGCAGTGGAACAACTTACCTCTAAAACTATGGAAACTGATTCATTCAGTTTAAAACCACTTAAAACTGATGTATCTACCTCCTTGAGTCAATTTTTTATCATTTTACATCATAGTAAATAAATTTACATCATGTCACATCATGAATTTGACCAGAAGAGAGAAAAAATCAAACTAGAAGAAAACTAGGTGAAATTCTGACCAAACAGGCAAAATTAGCAATTTTTCATCCTATGCATAGCGCCATTTTTTCTGTGCATAGCGCTTTTTCCAAGCTGCTTTTGGAGGGCTTCCCGAAATCCAAATTAGATGTAGGATAGCTTGTTGGAAAGCTTGGTGAGCATAAGTTCTAGAAAAACTTGAATTTTTTTATTTGGAGTCCATTTTCACCTCCAAAATTGCACTCTCCCTAGACTGCTGTCTGTGTGGCAAAAAAGTGGCAGAGAGGGCATTCTTTTTGGGTATTTTTGGCCCTTTTGGAGGCCCAAAACTTTTCAAAATTTCCTATAAATTTATAAGCATGCATAAATTTTCATGAGGAATCCAAAAATACAAAGTTTTGTTCAATTGGAGGTCCCCATTAAAAGCATAGCGCCGATGGCACTACGCACCTGCCGAAAAACCCTGTTTTTCCCTTGAAAAATTCGAAAATGCAAAAAATTTCACCAAATTTCTTGAAATTTGGCATGAGTGATCTATTTTAGGTGCTATGCTGGGTCAATGAAGCTTCAGCCAAGATCTTGAGCTTATATTGCTCTTTCTTGCTCCTCAAAGTTCTTCTTAACTTGGCTTTTAGGCTTCTTATCCTTGTTTTACAAATTTTGTTTTGGGCCAAATAATGATAAGCCATGTGGCACAACATCTTCTTCTCCTTGTTGGCTTTCTCAAGAAATTTCTCCAAGTGAATGTTTACCCTCTCTAGCCATGATTCCTGGTCAACCTCAATTTCTTGCTCAAGAGGTGTCAATTTGACTTTCCTTCTTTTTGTTGCTTGCCTGTTTTTCCTTATGGTTTGTAGCTCCGTGATTTTTTGTTTATCCTCCAATTGCTTGTTCTGTTTCTCAAGGTAGTTAATGATCCACTTATCCTTGTCAGGATTAAGTGATAAGGCATGGATGTCAACTTCTTTCTCTCTAGTGACCTCTTTGAGTCTTGATTTTTGGGAGATCAAATCAGTATCTTCCTCCTGAATGAAAACAAAATCTCTCTCCTGACCTTCAGAAGGCCCTTCATCAAGCAATGGTTGCTTTCCTTTATCATGTACCTATACTATTGAAGAAGAAGGTAAAGCCCATTTTACCCCAGGTGAAGATAGCATTTTCCTATTATCTAATGAGAGAAACGAGACCCCTTCCATGCCAGGTGGAGATAATACTCGTTTGGCAGCTGCAAATAGTCTCCTTGTGCCTTTTGCATAAGTAACAAACATTGGCACACCTGTAGTTTCAGTCTCATGAACCTCTGACTGATTTGAAGGCCCTCCTTCCTCTTGAAACACTGATGGGGTCACCTAAGGGCTTTTGAAAAACTCATGTGAAATGAAGGTATCCCATGAAATATTCAACAACCTCAGCTGATGCAAAACAACAATTTTGATCAATGAAAAATTATAAATACTACTAAACTACCGAAGAAGAGGTTTCCTTTGCACCAATGTAGCCATCTTCTCAATATTTCCACATATGAAATAAGGGAGGTTCATCATCCTCACTCTAGTGAAATGCATCAGCAATCTAACATGATAAGTATACAAAGGAGAAAACCTCCCTTCATAGGTGAAATATTTGATAATTAGCTTCATGAGTGGAGCATAAGTTTCTTGTAGGTATTTGAAAGGAAAGACCCTATTGAATTGCCTTTGATAACTAGCCTTGATGTAAGGCTCATAATGCTCTTTGCCCACATGTTGTCCTTTGTTCCACTGTTCTCCCACATTAGGAATGCCCGTTGCTGCTGCAATAGTTTCAGGTGTCAAAGTGAAGGAGACACTAGCTAAGTTCACCTGGCCATTGTGAAGATGAAGGAAAAATAACCTAGCAAGTTCACGGTGATATTTCACCCTCTCCACCATCTCACAAAACTGGTAGCAAGACTGATGTTTAAAACATGTTACTGCAAGAGGGAAAGCTAGTAACTCTGTGAGAGTGGTGGGCTCCTCCCAGATGTGTTTTTCTCCCTTATGTGGTTTTCTTGGTGCATGAACCTCTTGGGAAGAATCACTGACAGTTTCATCATCCCTCTCATATGCTGAATCTGTTTCCATATTTGCAAATGTGGAATGTAAAATGATGAGTATGAAGATATTTTCTCAAGTATAGGGGGATTGTTGTTTTCTTTTTGGGATTTGAAATGTTGACTGATAATATAAATGCAAAGGAGGGTTTTGATGATGGTAGTAGAGTTAATAGGGTTTTAGGGAATGATAGGGTTTGAGAAAATGAGAATTAGGGTTTTGAGAATGGTAGGAATTATGTATAGGGCATAGGGTTTGGTGATAGGGGGTAAGGTGAGTGTCAATGGGAGAGGGAAAGGGAAAGGGAATTAGAGAAATTTAGTGTAGGGGGATGGGATGTAGGAAAATGGTCACAAGGGATGTAAAAATAGCAAAAATCAGTAAAAACCCTAGACAGTTTTTCAAGACAACTTTGAAGCAACTAGGGTTTGATTTTTCAACATTCAAATCACCACTATGGATGACAAACTCTCTTGCTATGCCAGATGGGAGGGTGTACTTACTTGTAGAGAGGTTGTTTGCAAATTTGGAGGCTTGGAAAAGAAATGAAATTTGTTTTGAATCTTGGCCAACAGATGCGTCGCGCCAATAGCCAGGTGCGTCCATTGAAATTCCTTTGTAAAACCTGCACCCAGTGTGTAGCACCAGGTAGGTGTGTCACACCAATGCCTAGGTGCATTGCGCCGATGAAAACTAGAAATTTTGCTGTAGTTTTCTATCTTTCTCCTCAAAATGCAATTTTCTCCCTCTATTACTCTCTCTCTCTTGCACAAATGAAGTTTTCAAATACCAAAGATAACTTTATATCCACCCTGGCTTTTCATTTTTCATTTAGAAACCCATTTTCTAAAGTTCTTTTTCACTTTGTTTGAAAACCCTGTTTTTTGCAGTTTGGCTCGTTTTGTCATATGATGAACTGATGCTTGGATGTTTTTGTTTCTTTAGCACTGGCTGGAGTGCTGGAGTTGGCAAGGTGACCAAGGGTTGTAGCTGAAGCTTTATTACATATGAAAACATTAAAATTACATAAAATTTGTACATGAAATAGAAAAACTCTGTTTTCACCTCAAAACAAAGTGTTGAGGTAAAAACCCTTTATGGGGCACATCATCAGTAAAATTTGTGATTTTGTGAACTTATTAAACATCCTCATATGCCTGCTGACCTCTTATTGAGTTTTTGAAGACCATGGTGGCAAACCCTAGACCCAATGAGACCTAAAAACCCTGAAATAACTTTTTCAAATGGAATGAAATAAAAATGACAGCAGGTGACCTGTACAGGTGAAAATAAGCAAGCAGCTGAGAGGCATGAGGGAAATAGACAAAGAACCACCACCATCAGATGATCCATGACCTAATATAGTGCAACTGGTCCGATGAGACATCTAATATTCATTCAAAAAGAGAAATTTTATCACTGATGGAGGGATGAAGATACCGACACTAACAGAAACCACCTCACTTTCTGCTAGTTCATCATTATTTCCTCCCTTTTTTGAAATCCATTCCACTCCCCTTTTCATCCCTTCACTCCCTCTCCCACCAATAACCACCCAACATCCCACCACCACTTCTAGTTCCTCCTCTACAACATAAACACCTCCCATTACCCTAAATCCTACCCAACCTACAATCATGGCCAACAAATATGCTCCCCTTGTGCTACCTGCTAACCTAGGTGCAATGCCTCAAGACTATCAAAGTAAGATTACCACCTTTGATGGCACTGGAACCTACACTGCTCAGCAGCACACTAAGAAGATGACCGATTACTTTGAAATATATGAGATAGACACTGCTGATGTTCAAATGAGAATTTTTTTTCAAAGTTTGTCTGGAGAAGTTAGAACCTGGTTTAGAGCATTAACACCCAATAGTATAGATAGCCTACAAACTCTCTATCAATAATTCTTGAACAAGTGGGAAAAAAGGAAAGACCCCCTTCAGATTTTATCTGAATACGAGAACCTTAGAAGGGGACCCCATGAAACCATCTAGGACTATTGCACTAGATTTAATAGTGTTTATAGTGCCATTCCACTCGACCTTAGACCCCCTCCTGGTTTAGCCCTGATCAAATTTCCTGATGGATTTGATTCAGACATGGATTTTCAGCTAAGAGAAAGAAATCCCCCCACTTTGGAAGAAATGGAAAGCATAGCTGTAAGTGTTGAGGCTAATCTACTTTCTAAAAGAGCAAAAGCTAGAAACGAGAGAAGAATACCTACAAAAAACAAAATTTCACCCTTTGAACAAAAGCTTGATGCTATTGTTAAAGGAATGGACAAATTGTTTGATAGAGTTGATACAATTGAAAGGAAATCTCCTTGGGATGGCCAACAGGCCAATTCAAGGAGAAATCCTAATTTTAGGAAAAATCATAATCAAAACACTAGTAAGAATATTCTTGACCAAAATATCAGACCACCATTCCAAGAAAACTATGCAAAAGCCTCTCAATCAGAAGACCCTGAGCAAGACACTCAGATAAATTTAATGGGTCTAGAGGGGGAGGAAGATGTATTTCTAACTCAGGATGATCAAGAGTCTCATATACTCCAACAATTTCAGACTCAGACAGGAGAATCATTTGATTTCAGACAGGGGTATGACTCTGCCATTTTTGAGGTACACAAGCAGTATAACCTGAGAAGTAGAAAAAGTACTGATAACCCTGAAACAAACCAAAAAACAACTCCTAATCAACCCAAAAAAGGCAAAACAAGCTCAGTGACAAAAACGCTTCAGATCCTTTCAAGAACTAATCAAAACCCTTCCATCCCCACCATAGAAGATGTGTTTGATAACCAGCCCAGCAATAAACAACCTTCCACTTCAATTCCCTCCAAGGAAATAGTGGAAGAACCTCAAAAGATCGCATCAGAGAAATCAACAAAGGATGTTTCAAATCTTGAAATAGAAGAAAATGTAGAAAACATTTCTGCCAAAAACCCAAAGGTTCAAACTGATAAAACAGTCATGCCCTTTAATCTAGGAGCAGAAGTAGCAAAGCTTAAAATTTCAGTTCCTTTGACAGAATTGGTGAAACACGATGTTTACAAGTCTCAAATCAACAAATCACTAAATATTATTGAAAACGCAGATTCTGTAAATCTCTTTAATGACTAGCCTGAGTTGATTTTTGGCCCTGAAGTAAATGGGAAACCACTGGAAGGAGGGATACCACCTTTCTATGTTAGTCTCAATATCCATGATAAGATTTTTCATAATGCCTGTTTGACTCTGGTGCTTCTTGCAACCTCATGCCCAAATCTGTTATGGAGAAACTCAACCTAGACATCACTAGACCCTATAAGGATTTATTTACCTTTGATTCCAATCAAGTGAGATGTTTGGGTCTTATAAAGGATTTATGTGTTTCATTGGTTCAATACCCTACTACAACTATACTTATGGACATAGTGGTAGAAGATATTCCACCCAAGTATGGCATGTTGTTTTCTAGATCCTGGGGTGCCAAACTTCAAGGATCTCTGCAATTAGACATGTCATATGCTACCATATCTGTTTTTGGACAAACAAAGAAATTATATAGAGAAACTTTAATGAAGTATGTAGTAAGTAGTCAGGAGAAGCCTCAAAACTTTCCCATTTACTCAGTACATTCTGACATGGATTCCTTTATCCTCTATAATGCTTAAATAAATCCAGAAATTGATAATCCTAAATATTTAGCAACATAACCAAAATAAATCGAAAATTTTAATGTTTTGGCAGCAGAACCAAAAGAAATTAGAAAATAAGAAAGGTCAATTGTTCAAATTCAAGAGATATCAGATGACAAAGTAAAATCAGATGATGAAGAAAATCCTAAGACCTTAGCTAAGAAAGACTACACTACCCTAGATACAAATTATGAATATGAAATTTTATGGAATTTAGAATTTGATGGTTTAGTAAACAAACTAGGTGCAAGGGAAGATGTATGGGTCTATAACTTAGAAAATGATCATGTAGAAGGACATGCCTATAGGTTGAATTTTAAATGTACAAACAATATGGCAAAATATGAAGCACTCTTGCTAGGCCTCAAGTTAGTTAAAAGATTAGGAGCTATAAGGGTATCAATCATAGGAGATTCTGAACTAATAGTTAAACAAATAAAAGGAACTTACATAACCAGAGATCCTAGATTGGGATATTACAGAGGGACAGTCATAGAAATCCTTAACACTTTTTTAGAAACCCAGCTTGCAACTATTCCTAGAAAACATAATATGCAAGCTCATAGCCTGGCTATGTTTGCCAGTACCTGCAAATTTCCTTTCTAGCCCAATCACCAGTACACTGCTGAGATTAGGCACAGGCCAGCCATCCCTGATAATCTTAAGAACTGGCAGGTCTTTGATAGTGATAAGCAGATTAATAATTTTCTAACTTTAAATGAGGAATTTTCTAACATTAATATAGATGTAGACCTAGTTTCAGATTTTGATCATACTAATGAGGTAGACATTAACAATCTGGAGGAGAATTCAATAAACATGCTTCACCCTACTAAATTCTCACAAGCAGAAATCAAAGACCTGAAACAAATGGACCTAGATGAGATAATTGAAGAAGAAACAGAGGTTATAAATCTGAAGGATAATCATTTACCCAAAGGATTAACTCCTTTGGAGGATTTGTTTGACTCTAATGACATTCCGAAGAAACCTAAAATGGAGCCTTTAAAAGCAGACATCGAAGAGTATAACTTAGGAACACAGGATAATCCCAAATTGATAAAATTGTCAAAATCTTTACCTCCTGATCAGAAGCTAAAGTATGTTGAACTTATGAGGGAATTCCAGGATGTCTTTGCCTGGAGTTATGAAGATTTGAAATCCTATGACACCTCAATCATTCAGCACTTTGTTTTAGTTAAGATGTTTTTATGCTAGTTATGAATGTTCAAGAGGTTTTTGATTTGTATTTGAGATTGGGTGGTGGGATCTGCTTAGACATATGGATAAAATGATGTCTTTTAAACCATTGGGTTATGGAGTCAAATAGTAAGGATGCAAAACTAGATTAACTCACAAAAGGGAATGTTCCAAGGGCAAGAAAGTAGAGTGTTTTTCAGATCTTTAAGAAGGAGGGGTGAAAGGGTTTCACTGGGGGTGAGAGTGCAGTTAAGGGTTCTTAGACTCGAATAATGAATGAGGAATGAAGAGATAATCAAGATCAAAGGGAAATTAAGAATCCTTCAACCTGGATATTCATGAAATCAATCTAAAGCAAGGAGCAATTAAGAATTCCTTAACTTAGATATCAGCAGAAAACATTTAAATGTATAACTGTTAAGACAGAGTACAATTAAACAAATTCTGAAGTATTATTCCAGTTATAACATTTAGATTCAGAAACACATTAAATATTATGAATAACTTGAGAAAAATAACAATAACACAAGAGAAATTTCTCTGAAGTTCACTCAACACATGAATCCTTGGAAATATCTGCTCTTTATTCATCAATCCAGCTTGTTGTCTTAGCAGATGATACAATAACCCTCTAGGTCTTCTGATCAAAAAGTATTTGGAGATGTCTAGTAGAATCCCCCACAAAATTCTTCAAATGAAGAAGTATTTATATAAATTCTAAACTGAAATATCTTGAAAAAATATCAAGATTGGTTTTACAGATATCTCAAACTATTTTATATTAGTAGAACTTAAATAAAGGACACTCAAAACTAATGAATCAATTTGGCACTATATTTATGAATTGATGGTGACAAAGAAGATAAATTCGAATTTGATAACGATCTTAATTGATGACGAGGCTTCCAAGTCACTAACTACCTCCTTCCTTTATGCATTATGCCCCATAAAATCTGCAAAATTAGGGTCCAGTAATTGCTTTTTATATCTCAATTCGAGATATATATGTAAAAAATCAAAGAGGTTATTGTACATAAGTATGTTATTGAGATAAACCTCTATCAGTTTCCCAAATTTAATCTCCAACTGTTCACAATATTCTCTGCAAAATGATGTCAAAAACAAGACTTTGCACAATCCAAAAAATAGTTTGTGAAGATATGAATTTATCCCCCCTTTTGTAATACTTTTATAAAAAGTGAGATAGGTTTTTGTAGATTGGCCTTTTAGGAACACAAAAATCCTTCAATTTCTCAAAATTCATCTTGGATTGGCCACAATAGTTTCTGCACAATTATGACTTAAACAGGAAATTTCTAGAAAATGTACCATTTCTCTTCTCATCTTTTAACCTTAATTTTCTTTTAACTGTTTTGACCTTTACTTTGGATAAACTTTATTGTTGCTGGTGAAAGTGTTTTCATCTATGTTTAACCCTTACTTCCTCCATGTTTAATTTTACTGTTTACCTTGACTGCTCTATTTTTTCATCTATCTTCACTTTGATTTTTCAATTTAATACACTTTTACTGATACTCTTTCATATGAAACACTTTTACTTTGATGACATGTCAATATCCTTTACTGTGTTTTTACTTTTACTATATATTTTAACTTTTAATGTGTATTTCAACAATAAATTATTTAGTTTTTTATATGTATCAACATATGGTAATGGATATTGATCAACTTTTTGTATGTTTGATCTATTTGTCTTTTGATTGTATTCTCTGTTTGGTTCCTTTGTTTTAACAGTCAATGTCTCTGTGTGAATTATTTCTTTCTCTATTCCATGTATAACTATTTTCTTCTTCTAAATATAGGATTTTGAATAAATTTCCTTTCGAGTCTTGGAGTAAACAAGTTTTGTGACTAGTATCAAATTTGTTTATCCAAGCTCTGGTCTTCTGCTAATTACCTGCAAAATACAACAATTTGTTAATAAAACACAGGTTTGTGGGGAAGTGATCGGAGGCCATACTGAAACCGGGAAGAACTGTGTGCAAAATCCAGAAGGTGTTCAAGAGGTAATCCATGGTGAAATCATGTCTGAGAGGCTCAGGGTGGTGGCGGAAGAGTTTGATAGGTTTCGCTATGTAACTGAGTAAAAGGCATGAAAATGAGGGTTTTTAGGGTTTTAATAGGTAATGGGTAAATTAGTGTGGAATTTTATATTATGAACAATGAGTCGTTTCGGGTTTAGCGAGGAGGCAGTATCAGAGGCCATCGCACCACTTTATCGAGGAGGCGGTATTTTGGTGAGGTCACCCGATCTACCTTAACGTTTGACATGTAGCAGATGAGGGCCTGGGAAATACCACTTTATTAAGTGGGTAAAGGTTGGATATCTGGTGAACCCGATATGGCTTTGAGTTGTTAGATTCGGATGCTGACGATCATACGAAAGTTAGGTGATAGATTAGCATGGATGAAATAGGCAAAGGTTTTGGGGGGCCCGGGGCTCTAATCCATGGTGGTTTGCGATTATTTATGAGCTAAACATGAGATTAAATTATCGGATGGGGTTAATGAAGGGATTATCTTAACTTTACCCAGAATTGGTGAGTTAAGAGAGTTTTGTTGGGGGCATGGGATAAAAATATAGTTTATAGTTAAACTAAGGGTAGGGATAATATATATGGGGATTTATTTATATACGAGGAGAAAGGGCATATTGGGAGCCATATTATTAAGTTAGAAATTAATATGAACTGAAATGAGCAGAATGAAAATAATACAAAGTATAAAGTAATATTTGCGTTTTTCCTTTACATACACTTATACTTAGGATAAAGTCTTTTTGTGGGGTTTTTGAATGAAATGGAATTTAACATGGGGTTTTTTACTTTTAATAGGCAAATGGAGTTAACCTTAAGAAAAGTGGTTTTATTAGGGTAATGAAGGGAAATGACTTTTATGAAGGGAATTCTAACACTTGATGTCTACAAGTCATTAATCCAAGGGTCCAGTCCCACCAAAAGTCAGAGAAATGCTCTGAGCCTTTATGACTTGAAGGATTTTTAGTACTAGAACATACTTGTGGATGGGGAAATTAGTAAGTATAGGGATGAAATGAATGAGGGGAAGTCAATTAAATCAACTTTTAAACCTTCATTTTTGCTTTCTTAATTGCTCATGCACATCGAAACATATGACTAAGCATGATAAATGTGCTTTTGTCCAATCAACTTTATACTTCAGCAACCTTTCTTCTACTTACCCATTACTTACCCTAACATTTTTTCTTCACTTATTTGGGTGCATTTAAGCTAGAAGACCCTTTTCTTTCCTTTTCTTTTATAAAACAAACTATCTACTTCTAACCTTATATCTTCCAAGGGCTCAAATTAAACTGATAAGCTTCTTTTATTTTCTATACCTATCTAATGATCTGCCAATATTAAGTTGTTTGGTCAAATTTTATTATCTAACTATAAACATAAAATTCAAAGCATGAAATAATCAAGATTAAGCAGTTTGACTACCATGGGTTGTGGCATGTATGATAACCTGCACACAACCATTATTTGCAGAAAAAGTAAAATAGTAGTGGCATTTAGACTTCCACACTTTCATGATCTGTTTTTGTGTTTGAGGTTCATATATTTTCATTTTTTGATCTTTTCTTATTTTATTTTTCATTTGATATTTCTCTTAGGACACATCCTCTTTACATTTTTTAATTTTTAATATGAAAAACATTTACATAAAGAAAAGGTATGTACAATATTACAAGGCTTAACCTTAGACAATTCAAAATTATGAATCCTACCACTATAGGACTCTAACAGTGGCTCCACATGGGGATGGCATTTCCTAGTGAAATGTCAAGAACTTTAAGATCAATAGCCTTTGAATTGTGACTAAAGTTACATTGTGAACTGTTCTTTTGTGATTTCTGCCTTATTGTATAATCTCTGTGACTGATAATCTTGAACTGAAATCATAGCCTTTTCTGCAAACTGAAATCTGACACATGTTGTACTAAAATTTGATCTGAAATAAACTTGTTGCTGAAAAACTGAATTTATTCAAACTAAAATCATACCTACTTACTCTAATCAGCTATCCAACTGTTGGTTAGGTAAAATGAAACAGCCAATGCAACCATTCAAGCATCATATACATTGGTGAATTTTGCTTCTTGTGCTTGTTTGTGATTAAAACTGAGATTCTAAAGCCAATTATAACCTTGTCAACTAATGAGAAGATAAGGAAATATTTGATTTCCTTTGTTGACTCTAGAAACTGTACAAAAGGATCTTCCAAAATATATACACTAATGTTTAACTGATCTAGGCAACTGTACAATGTTTCTGGATGGCCTCCATGCCATGAAAGTGAAATTTGATTTTCATCTTTATCACCCTGCAAATTTTTAGATAAGCTTTGTGATGATATTTCTACTGATTGAAATGTCTGTCTAGTGAAACCTTTATCATCTTGATTTTGAATCTCATAGTTAATTGATGGAGAAAAATTATGATTGCATTCATCATATAACATATCAGCTATTGGATCATAAAAGATGTGGAAGGATAGCTGCAACCTATTATATATGGATTTTAATGGGACTTCATGGATTTCTGCATGCCGCTCATCCTTTTCTTTGGAGATATTATAGCATATTTCCTTTAAAAATTGAAATGATTCAAAACATAGTGGTATAGAACTTTCCTGTGTCATCTGATCAGACGTTGTAATAGAATTTGATAACTGCACTTGTGAAACTGAAGAATCTTGATTAAGATTTTTATTGTCTTCTTTGTTGTCAATATCAATAGCTAAAAACTGCTGATTTTTTATTGCTTTAAAGTTTTCTTTGATGAAATGAAATGAAGAAAAACAAAGAGGCAAAAAGAAGCTTCACTTATTTCCAATTTTTCTACACTTTCTTTCTCACTTTCATAGCTAATATGTATAGGCTGATCATTATATTTAATTTGCTGAAACTGAATTTCTTTATTTCCAAAACTAGTTTTTGATTGCTCTGTAAAGTTAGTTTGGATTTCAAGAACATAATTATCATCATACTAATCATATTTAGGAAAATCATTAAAAGAAGTAATGTCATCAAACATACACATTAGATCATCAGATTGCCTCTCCACATATTTCTCTATAAATCTATCTTCTAATATATGGTAGTTGGAATTAGCAAGAATTTGTTCGTGGCTATCAACCTCTTCTTTTTGTGAAATAAATGTGTCATGGTGATCTTTTGTATCCTTTCCTCTATTTTTCTTACCAAAATGTTGAGTTTTACCTCTACAATGTTGTTCTTCTCCACTCCTGATTTCTACTTCTCTCTTCTAATTTGCAGATTAACTTCCACATCTACTTCAATGTTTTGCATATGTTCCAGTGTTGAGGGGTTTCTTTCTCTTAGCTAAAATTCTATCTATGGATAAAATGATTTTGGATAATGCGAGAGAGATGAATCAGGAGGAGGTCTTATATTTGATGACATTGAATAATAGATTTGATTAAATCTGTAAGAAAATCGTTGTATTGTTTCATTTGGATGTCTTTCCAATTGATTATATTCTTCTATGATCACAAAAAGATTGACTTTGATTATCCATCTATCAAGGAAAATTTTGACAAACTGTTGGAAATTTGAGTTACTTGCCATAGGTAGATTCTTGAACCAACTGTTTACTTTAATTTACAAAGAAAGAGCAAAAAGCCTGATAATAACATCATCTACATCAATCTCAAATAAGTCCAGATAATTCTCAAAACCTTGAATATGTTTTTGGGCAGTGATAGCATTCTCTCCATCAAAAACTGGGGAGATATTTATGATAGTTATCAGGGAAATCATGGAGTATAGGACGTAACATGAGGGGTTTATATCTATCATGAACTCTACAAGGTACAAGAATATGTACAGGGATTGTATGATTAGTCTTGATTGTTTGATGCTCCTCAATCGGAAAATGATCATCATAAGATTTAGAAGAAAGCTGCTCAAATGGATAAGGAGGATATATATTTACAATTTTCAAAGGAAAATAATCAAAAATTAATCTAAGATCTTCTCTAAAATACAATATACATTGAAAAACTTTCTTGATGAGAAAGAACATAATGTCTTGGATAAAAATCCAAGTTAAAAGCCTGATCTTTTCATACTGTTCTTTGAGGTTCATTCCTCCAGTGGAGTCTCGATTGTGAAATTGATTTGGAATCGCCAAGTGGATGATTTTAACCTTTGTGTGTCCGATAACTTTCCACCATCATAGATTAGATCTGAACATGTAAAAGATTTATGAAGAAAATGTTATTCGTCCCCAGTATGGTCGCTATTATGTTATCGCTCTGATAATTATTTTGAAGTAAAAAGAAAGAAAAACCAAAGGTAACCACAAACTGCTTTTAGAGATCATGACCTAGCCTTCCTGATGCTTAGAGAGGGCTCTCTCTTTAAAATTTAACTTTGTTTTAGTTAAGATGTTTTTAGGCTAGTTATGAATGTTCAAGAGGTTTTTGATTTGTATTTGAGATTGGGTGGTGGGATTTGCTTAGACAGATGGATAAAATGATGTCTTTTATACCATTGGGCAATGGAGTCAAACAATAAGGAAGCAAAACTGGATTAACTCACTAAAGGGAATGTTCCAAGGGCAAGAAAGCAGAGTGTTTCTCGATCTTTAAGATAGAGGGGTGAAAGGGTTTCACTCGGGGTGAGAGAGTAGTTAAGGGTTCTTAGACCTGGATAATGAATGAGGAATGAAGAGATAATCAAGATCAAAGGGCAATTAAGAATTCCTCAACTTAGATATCAGTAGAAAATATTTAAATGTATAACTATTAAGACAGAGTGCAATTAAACAAATTCTGAAGTATTATTCTAGTTATAACATTTAAATTCATAAACACATTAAAGATTACGAATAAATTGAGAAAAATAACAATAACAAAAGAGAATACTTCTCTGAAGTTTGCTCAACACATGAATCCTTGGAAATATCTGCTCTTTATTCATCAATCCAGCTTGTTGGCTCAACATACAATAATCCTCTAGGTCTTCTAATAAAAAATCTATAGAAATGTCTAGTAGAACCCCCCACAAAATAATTCAAATGAAGAATTATTTATACAAATTATAAACTGAAATATCTTGAAAAATATCAAGATTGGTTTTACAAATATCTCAAACTGTTTTACATTAATAGAACTTAAATAAAAGACACTCAAAACTAATGAATCTATTTGGAACTATATTTATGTATTTATGGTGAAAAATAAGATAAATTCGAATTTGATAGCAACCCTTAATTGATGATAAGGCTTCCAACTCACTAACTACCTCCTTCTTTTATGCATTCTGCTCCAGAAATTTTGCAAAATTACGGTCCAGTGATACATTTTTATATCTCAATATGAGATAGATATATAAAAGGTGAAATAGGTTATTTTATATCAGTATGTTATTGAGATAAACCTCTCTCAGTTTTCCAAAATTCATCTATATCTCTTCACAATATTCTCTGCAATAATATGTCAAACAGAGGACTTTGCACAGTCCGAAAAATAGGTTGTGAAGATATGCATTTATCCCCATTTTTGTAATACCTATGTAAAAAGTGAGATAGGTTTTTGTAGATTGGCCTTTTAGGAACAACAACCTCCTCCAGTTTCTCAAAATGCATCTTATATTGGCCACAATAGTTTCTTCACAATTAATACTTAAACAGGAAATTTCTGGAAAATGTACCATCTCTGTTCTGATTTCATCTTTTAACCTTAATTTTTTTTTTAACTCTTTTTACCTTTACTTTGGATAAAATTTATTGTTGCTAGTGAAAGTGTTTTCATCTCTGTTTAACCCTTATTTCCTCCATGCTTACTTTTACTGTTTACCTTGACTGCTCTATTTTTTCATCTATCTTCATTTTGATTCTTCAATCTGATACACTTTTACTGATACTCTTTCATATGATACACTTTTACTTTGATGACCTGTCAATATCCTTTATTGTGTTTTTACTTTAACCATAAATTTTAACTTTTTACTGTGTATTTCAACAGTAAATTATTTAGTTTTTTATATGTATCAGCATATGGTAATGGATATTGATCAACTTTCTATATGTTTGATCTGTTTGTCTTTTGATTGTATGCTCTATCTGGTTCCTTTGTTTTAACAATCAATGTCTCTGTGTGAATGATTTCTTTCTCTGTTCTGTGTATAACTATTTTCTTCTTCTGAATATAGGCTTTTGAATAAATTTCCTTTCGAGTCTTGGAGTAAACAAGTTTTGTGACTAGTATCAAAACTGTTTATCCAAGCTCGGGTCTTTTGCTAATTACATGCAAAATACAACAATTTGTTAATAAAACACAGGTCTACTAGGAGGTGACCGGAGGCCATACTAAAACCAGGAAGAACTGTGGACAGAGTCCAGAAGGTGGTCGGCAGGGAATCCATGGTGAAATCATGTCTCAGAGGCTGAGGGTGGCACCAGAAGGGTTTGATAGGTTTTGCTGTGTAATGGAATAAAAGGCATGAAAATGAGGGTTTTCGGGGTTTTAATGGGTAATGGGTAAATTTGTGAGGAATTTTATATTATGAACAGTGAGTGGATTTGGGTTTAGCAGGAAGGCCGTATCGGAGGCCATCACACCACTTTATCGAGGAGGTGGTATTTTGGTTAGGTCACCCGATCTACCTTAACGCTTGACACGTAGCAGATGGGGGCTTGGGCAATACCACTTTATCGGTTGGGTAAAGGTTGGATATTGGGTGAACTCGATATGGCTATGAATCGTTAGATTTCGATGCTGACAATCGAATGGCAGTCAAGTGACAGATTAGCACAGATGAAATGGGCAAAGGTTTTGGGGGGCTCGGGGCTTTAATCCATGGTAGTTTGCGATTATTTACGAGTTAAACATGGGATTAAAGGATTGGATGGGGTTAATGAAGGGATTATCTTAAATTTACGGAGAATTGGTGAGTGAAGAGGGTTTTGTTAGGGGCATGGGATAAAAATATAGTTTATAGTTAAACTAAGGGTAGGGGTAATATATACGGGGATTTATTTATATACAAGGAAAAGGGGTATATCGAGAGCTATATTATTAAGTTAGAAATTAATATGAACTGAAATGAGCAGAACGAAAATAATACAAAGTATCATGTAATATTTGCGCTTTTCCTTTGCATACAGTTATACTTAGGATACAATCTTTTTATGGGCATTTTGAGTGAAATGGAATTTAAAATGTGGGTTTTTACTTTTCATGGGCAAATGGAGTTTAACCTTAGTAAAAGGGGTCTTATTAGGGTAATGAAGGGAAATGACTTTTATGAAGGGAATTCTAACACTTGATGTCCATAAGTCATTAAGCCGAGGGTCCAGACCCACCAAAAGTCAAAGAAATTCTCTAAGCCTTTATGACTTGAAGGATTTTTAGTACTAGAACATACTTGTGGATCGGGAAATTAGTAAGTATAGAAATGAAATGAATGAGGGGAAGTCAATTAAATCAACTTGTAAACCTCTGTTTTTTCTTTCTTAGTTGCTCATGCACATTGAAACATATGACTAAGAATGATAAATGTGCTTTTGTCCAATCAACTTTATACTTCAGCAACCTTTCTTCTACTTACGCATTACTTACCCTAACATTTTTTCTTCACTTATTTGGGTGAATTTAATCTAGCAGGCCCTTTTCTTTCATTTTATTTTATAAAACAAACTATCTACTTCTAACCTTATATCTTCCACGGGCTTATATTAAACTGATGAGCTCTTTTTATTTTCTCTACCTATCTAATGATCTGCCAAGATTAAGCTGTTTAGTCAGATTTTATTCTTTAACCATAAACATAAAATTTAAAGCATGAAATAGTCAAGATTAAGTAGTTTGACTACCATTGGTTGTGGCATGTATGATAAGCTACACACAACCATTATTTGTAGAAGAAGTAAAATAGTAGTGGCAATTATACTTGCACACTTTCCTGATCTGTTTTTGTGTTTGGGGTTCATATGTTTTCATTTTTTGATCTTTTCTTATTCTTTTTGTCCTTTGATATTTCTTTTAGGACACACCCTCTTTACGTTTTTTAATTTTTAATATGGAAAACATTTGCAAAAAGCAAAGGTATGTACAATATTACAAGGCTTAACCTTAGCCAATTCAAAATTATGAATCCTATCACTATAGGACTCTAACAGTAGGCACAAAATAATCTACAAAAAACTAGGCATTATAAGTGGATGGTCCTTCAAAACAATTTCATCTAGTCATCAAAGGGAAAACCTAATTAGTTGCAAAACATTCTTTCAAGGTCCACTCACATTGAAGATCATAGCTTTGGGAAATATTATGCACATGGATCCTTCTACCGATAATGCATATAGATAGATATACGTATAATGTGGGGACTTTAAAGAGGGATACCTACAACTAAAAGGCCAAATTCATGTACAAGAAGGTGATAGTTAGGTTGACTATCATCTCTAGAATGGGTTCTTTGATAAGCTAGACAAGTTGTGTGTTCCTAAAGGTGAACAATTGTAGATTACCAAAGAAACTCACACCTCCATAGTTGCAATATATTTTGATTTTGGAAAGGTAGTTACAAACTTACAATGGTATGTGTATTGGCCTGTAATGTAAGAAGATAATGTAAAAACATGTAGCTTGGTATATTGAAGGATGCATGATTTGTGGTACTAAAAATCCCATTAATAGAAATAAAGGTTTATATCATCCCTTAGTTGTTCATAGTCAACCATGGGAAACCATTTCCATGAATTTTTTTGGGTGGTTTTCCATCAACTAGGATGGGACTTGACTAAAAATTTGGTAGTTGATAGGTTTAGCAAGATGTGAATTATTATTACTTGTAGAAAGTTCATCAAAGCATAAGAAGTAGAAAGCATGTTCATTGAATATGTTTTGGTTCTCTTTGGGATACAAAGGAGCATAATATTAAGAAATGATACTAGATTTCTTAGTACCTTTTAGGAGTGATTTTGGAATAAACTTTGGGAAAACATGGACATTAAGTTGAAGACACCTATAACATCACATTTATAGATAGATAGGAAGACAAAATTGGTCAATAGGAATTTGGATCAACTTTTGAGGGGTTAAATCAAAAGAATATGAAGATTTGGGATGGAATTATAATATACATTCAACATTATTATAACTAAGTCCGCCATACTTCTACCGATAAGTCCCTTTTTGAAACTTCCTTTGCATATTTTCTTCCTTCACCCTTGGATGTTGACTATGGATAAAAATAAGTGAGGGAATTCATCCGAGGAGAATAATTAAAAGTACATAATATTGTTGAAAATATTAGGTATATCCATTTTCAAGTAAATGAGATGTTGAAAAAGTCATACGAAAGGTACAAGGCCTGATACTATCAACATAGAATAGATAAATCACTCAAAGTGGGAGATAGAGTTTGGTCACAATTGAAAAAATAAAGGCTATTGGGTCTTGGTAATAAGATTGAGGCTTTATGATATGTGTTATAGACATATTTGGGCACTGCAACCCCAATCGCATATGTCCATAAACCAAGGGCTTCTAAGTCCCTAAAAGTGTTTTTCCATACCCTAAAGGATCAAGGTCAGCTGATTACATCATCTCCCAGAAGTTCTCCATGAAAAGCTACTCAGAAGTGGTCAAAGCAGGACCATACAGACTACCCAGTGCAAAAGGTGCAATGCATCTCACTTGCCACACGCAAAAAGGGTGATGCATACTGGAAAGCCCTTCTATAGGGTGTGATGAGTGAGAGTAGACAAATGGAACAAGCAGTTTGCTAGGTGGAAACCCAGAGAATCTTCTAGAAACTGCTCATTTGACACTTGCCTCTCTGAGTTCGCCCAGGGATGAGTAAGAGATCTAAAATCTCCATGTGGAACCAGGAACTATCAAAGAGATGACAGTAATCAAAATCCCAGAAGCCGACTCACCCCCTTGCAAATATCTATAAATGGATCCCTCATCCAAGAGATCCAAAGGTTGGAATTTGGTAATTTTCAAAGAGGTGTTGTTGGTTTCTCTTTGAAGACATTGTTGGGTGATCTTGCTTTGTGTGAGGTGAAGAGGGCTTTCAAGCTGGGAGGATGGCGCTGGGTTAGACCAAGTGGTTGTAATCCTCTCTTCTACAACTTTTACTAATAAAGATATTTGAGTTTTCCTCCATATTCTTGTGTATCTCTGAATATTGTGTTGTTATATGCATTTATATGGTCAATATAAATCTGATCCTATATTGTTTACAGTGAAAGATCTCTATTCTTTGATGATATTATGCTGCTGTGAATCTACAGGTGCTCTTTGAAGTTGGACAAGTAAGAAAGTAGTGGCGAGATTCTGTCAAAGGGGAAAGGAAGCAAGCAAGGAGCCAAGCAGAAGACTGAGGTTGGTACTCTCTACTTCTTTCTCATCTCTCTCTTGTAAAGGGAAAAACAAGTGACTTTAATCTGTTTGTTTCTAAGATAGCTACCAGTCTTAGTGGGACTAGCAGCTCTGAATAGACACTAGATTTCCCAATAACAAAATGGCGACTCCACTCCTAATCTTGTACTCGGCCTTGTGGGCATACCGGACATCGGTGAGAAATGCGACCGGGTTTACACCCTTTCAACTGCTTTATGGCTTGGAAGCGATCTTACTAGTTCAGTGTGAGATTTCGCCTCTCAAGCTCGTAGTTGACCTTCTCCTCGGAACTTCAGAGGAGGAAGCTCGTTTCTTAGAATTAATCCAACTGGATGAAACTCATCATGATGCCGCCTTGGCTAATGAAGTGCATAAGAAACGAGTCAAAGCGCAATTTGACAAGAATGTCAAACCTCGCGTTTTCTCAGAAGGTGACCTGGTCTTGCTCTATGATCAGGAATCTGATAAATTGGGAGCAGGTAAGTTCAAGTCTTTATGGATGGATCCCTATATTCTTAAGCGTGTATTAGCAAAAGGAGCCTATGAGCTAGTAGATTATGATGGTATTCCATTGTCGCAACCCTGAAACAGGTTGTAACTTAAGTGTTACTATGCTTGACTCAGCACGGTAACTTCTTCATATGCTTTTGTTACATTTTTGTTTTCGTTAAGAGTGATCATTTTGGTTAGGTAATCCACTTTTGCATTTTGTTGCAGATGTTTAACCCATTGGAATCATTTGTTGGATATGCCGATGGGGCGAGTCGTAGTACACAGAACCTATCTTCAATAGCTTGGGCCATCTTTGATCCAAGTGGCGAGTTAGTGAGTTTTAGAAGGGTGTGTATTGGTCAATCAATGAACAACATCGCTGAATATAGCACGTTGATAGAACTCCTCTCTGATGCCATCACTCATGGCATACGTTGACTTGTTGTCAGGCTAGACTCACAGCTCGTCATTTTACAACTTACAGGCATCTATTCCATTCGGAATCCAGCCATCTATCGTATGTTCCTAAGGGTCAAGATTTTGGAAAGCCAGTTCGATTCTATTAAATATCAACATATTTCCAGAAGCTTAAACACATTAACTTATTCATTAGAAAATTATGTTTTAGATAGACATTTGCAACATTTGTAAAAGAAAAGCATTTTATCAATAAACTGCATCAGGGTAATATAACTTAACCAAAATGAAGCTCTGAAAATCAAAAAATATATATAACTATTTATAGTTTGTACATAGTGTTCTGTGTCCAGGAAAAAATTGGTCATATGACCCAAAAACTCAAAATGCAAGGGGGCACCCTAGTCTAATGGTGCTCGTGATAACTAGTCACTGCCTGTGCAATCATGCGTAAGAGCCTGGTCCATCGGCTCGGCACACCAGTGGTATGGCGCTGTAATCTCAGAGGAAGCTCATCGGTCCTCACATCCGGAATACCAAGGGTGAGACCCTCGATCTGATCCTACAACACTGCAAGGGTCTCGGATACATCTAGGTCGCGAAGAATGGCCCTCCCTACAGCCTCTCCTACTGGAATGGCAGCTGCTCCTCTCAAACGCGCTGCTGGTCGCACTGGCCCAATATCTGCATAATCACATGAGTTTGGATTAGTCTTGATAAACATTTAAAAATCACAAGAAAATTATGAATACATTAAATAGAGATGTGGTCAAAGATTTTTACCTATGACACACCACTGCTCGCCAACTGGCAGCACCAAATCCGAGTCACCTCAAAAATCCATCCCAACATATGGATACTTGGCATAAACCATTTTCTGACGGTTGAACCACTCAAAGAAGGAATTAGAGAATGAAACTGGTTGACAAGCATGTCTAGCCATAATGTTGACCCATCTCTACATCTGTGGCTCAGCCGATGGTGGTAGGCCAAGTGAAATGTACTGTAGTTGCAGTAGTGGGATCTTCTCCAAGGCAAAAGCAGTCAGAATAGAACCATAGCCAAAGTTCTTGGATCTTCGTTTTTCACCTTGGTGAGTTGTTCTTTGATAACTGGAAGTACTGCATCACACCAATTGAATACCTTGGGTTCGAGGCATTCCAAGGCGTACTGCATATAGGACCTATTGGCCAAGTGAAGGGCCGTGTTGCTAGCCAATCTAGCAAAGGTGAATAAAATAGTCCTCAAAGGCTGGTCGGTGACATCTCAAATGCTGATCTTACCGTCCCTGCTCGGCTGAGATCCTTCCCTACAGTATCGGCGAATATAATCCCTCACAGATTCACCCCCACGGGAAGAACCTAAAAGTGAGAGAGGGGCACCACGCCTCGATAAACCGATCAAAAATCAGATGTCCTCAATAGTCATGGGGATAGATTTGCCTCTTATCTGGAACAATTGGTTGGTAGGATCCCATGCATCAAGAAAATATTGCAGCAAATTGATTTGTTGCCTCATGCTAGAAATGTGGAAGAACTTGAGCAAGCCACAGTTCCGCAATGCAGTTACCATACCCAGATCGTGTAGGGAAACCATGTCCTCTTCTTCATGTTTGGAATTCAAAAAGGAAAGAATTCAATTGAAGATCTCAGGCTTAGCTCCTACCTGGTCCAGACGGTGTCGAAAATCGTCCACGGAATCTCCCGGAATCAGCTGATGAAAATCAAAGGGGAAAACACCTCCAGAGCTCCAACAGTCACAACTCCAAATGAAATGGTAAAATGAGGGGTAAAAAACTATTTTTAAGTTAATTTTCATGTAATTTAAGTAGGGTATTGGTTTTTAACTCATTTTTAAAGCATATGTCCTCATTTCTAATCAGTTTGATGGAGCAGTTGAACAGGTAGTACGACCGTCAAAAGAACATAGTGTCAACGGTGAATCAAATATCAATGACCATTATCACGAGTAGTTTTACGCGAAGTTCAAGCTCGTTAAAAATTAAACCTAGCAATGAGCATATGTTCCACCAGTGTTTAAGCTCATTAAAAAATGAACCCACCTCCAGTAAATAACCATTGTGAATGCATTTTCATCAGCTTTTGAGCCTTGGTCATGTTCTTACCATCACCTCCACTCTGTTGTTGCTGATCATTCGCCTCCATTTGATTGTTTACCCTTTTTGAGGAACAGTTGCGACGAGTGATCCTATTAGCCACCTTTTTACACTGCCGTAATTGGAAAGTTCGAAACCTTACCAAGAACCAGCTGCTATCTGAAAACATCACTCGTTCCTAAAAAAAAACGAGTCTCCTTTAAGCTCTTTTCATCTGACTTGTAAAATATGAAAATATTGCTGAGCAATTAGCCTCTCCAGCTCGTTAAGGTGATTGGAAGTGCTATCCCTCCTCTAGATTTTAATCTTTTTGGACCTGAGGGATTATTACACAAAAAGATCGAGCGTTTGTCTTGTTCGGCTCGTTAAAACTATCGAAAAGTCATCCCTTTCGCATTGTTTCATACTTTTTTGGACTTAAGGGATTATGTTACGAAAAAGGAATATTAGAGTCTTCTTTCTGTCTCTTTTCAGACTCTCTAAAATTGAAAAGAACCGAGTTATCCTTGTTGTTAAACTCATTAAAACAATAGCGACAAACTTGTCCATTCAGACAAGAGCGAGTTTCACTCTTGCTAGGCTCGTTAAAACATAGCAACGGGTTTGCCTGAAGGGAAAATTATAGAACAAGCATATGTTATCCTCCTCAAGCTTGACAAAAATAAAGAGGTACTGGTCAGAAATGATTGGGAAAAATTGGGAAGAAAACTTGAAGAAACTTTAATGGTAGCAGGTCGCTCTTAAACATGACACTTTCACTCCATCACCATGATTGAGTCGGGTTGGGTTATTCCATTCACCGGTCATATGACCATTGGTCCACCGTAGCATCCGCTTTTGGGGTTAACTCTACCAATCCATTTCAGTGTCGCCGATATGTTTAAGAGAAGTCACTCAGAGAATTCACCTACCTAGCTTGTGTCTCATCCGCTACAATACCTTCACGCTTCATTCTTTCATGACCGCTACCCTGAACCTTGTATCATCAGATTGTTTTCACCTCTACAAAATCAATTGCTCCGTTCCGTGTCATAGATGTGGGATCCATTAATGCCTTCCTATGATGGGTCACTTCTTGTCGACATCAGCGCATTATCCAAGAAGCTGACCTAGGGACAACCCTTCTAGTACTTTGAAGCTTGCATGCCTCAATGGCAAGTTTCTCACTTCCGACGATAGGTTTACACTAATGGCCTTTGACTGAAATATTTTGCATGGTGTTAGACATCAACTCATGTATTCACACCACGTGAATTGTACTGCAGTACCTTGAGGGTCATCATCATCATCGGTGATTCCTCTCGCTCCTTTTAACAGTTTACATCATTGACTGGTAATCAGGAATGTCTTTCCATGTTCGACATCAGAACATCTTTTCACATGGATGGAGATGTAGTTTGGAGCAGAGACTGAACGAGTTTTGAAGACCCCGGATCTAGTTCCATCCATCTGGGCTGTGATATAATCAGGAAAATAAAGACATCAAATGTACATCATTGCTACACAGATAATGATCCAAACTAAGGGATGATGGCTCTGCCAGAATCATCAGTCTGCACACAGACGGTTGTCTGTCCTATGTACATGAAAATGAATTTATCAAGCTGAGCATGGGAATGCCCACCTCAGCTAGATCATGAAAATATTATGAAGATAATGTATTTTATTGTATCTTATTACAGGTCACCTTCCAGTGCGAAAAACCTCGGATCCTCATTATAAAGCATTTCACCCGACATCAAAAGATTTACGACCTCATGCTTTAGGGGGCAACTGTTATAGACATATTTGGGCATTGCAACCCCAATCACATATGTCCATAAACCAAGGGCTTCTAAGTCCCTAAAAGTGTTGTTCCATACCCTAGAGGAGCAAGGTCAGCTGATTACATCATCTCCTAGAAGTTCTCCATGAAAAGCTACTCAGAACTGGTCAAAGCAGGACCATACAGACTGCCCAGTGCAAAAGGTGTGATGCATCTCACCTGCCACATGCAAAAAGTGCGATGCATACTGGAAAGCCCTTCTATAGGGTGCGATGAGCGAGAGCAGACAAATGGCGCAAGCAGTTTGCTAGGTGGAAACCCAGAGAATATTCTAGAAACATCTCATTTGACACTTGCCTCTCTGAGTTCGCCCAGGATGAGTAAGAGATCTAAAATCTCCATGTCGAACCAGGAACTATTAGAGAGATGACACTAATCAAAATCCCAGAAGCTGACTCACCCCCCTACAAATATCTATAAATGGATCCCTCATCCAAGAGATCCAAAGCTTGGAATTTGGTAATTTGCAAAGAGGTGCTGCTGGTTTCTCTTTGAAGACATTGTTGGGTGATCTTGCTTTGTGTGAGGTGAAGAGGGTTTTCAAGCTGGGAGGATGGCACTAGGTCAGACCAAGTGGTTGTAATCCTCTCTTCTATGACTTTTACTAATAAAGCTATTTGAGTTTTCCTCCATATTCTTGTGTATCTCTGAATATTGTGTTGTTATATGCATTTATATGGTCAATATACATCTGATCCTATATTGTTTATAATGAAAGATCTCTATGCTTTGATGGTATTATGCTGCTGTGAATCTATAGGTGCTCTTTGAAGCTGGACAAGTAAGGACGCAGTGCGAGATTCTGTCAAAGGGGAAAGGAAACAAGCAAGGAGCCAAGAGGAAGACTGAGGTTGGTACTCTCTGCTTCTTTCTCAACTCTCTCTTGTAAAGGAAAAACAAGTGACTTTAATCTGTTTGTTTCTAAGATAGCTACCTGTCTTAGTGGGACTAGCAGCTCTGAATAGACACTAGATTTCCTGATAACAGTATGCCCATTTTGAATTGTTGGAGAATGTAGGTGATAATGATTGCATACTTAATCTACCCCCATATGTGTGCATTTACTTAGTAGTGAATGTTGAGAATATGAAACACTATGGGCGTTCCATGTTGGATCAAGAAACTAAGAAGAGTACCCTCCGTACCATAGAGGAATTAAATCCAAAAGATAAAGAAGAGTTAGAAGAAGAAGTTTGAAACCACTAAATATGGGCAACAAGAACTTTTCTAGGTTGGGTTGATAAGATAACTTCCAGGCCCAACAAAATGACATTATTGAGAGAAGGTAGAGGAAAAACTTTCTCACCACATACAATAGAAGCCTTTATGTACCAAAATATTCCTAAATAGGGAGGAAATATCTAGAATGCATCATTATTTCATTTTTCATATATATTGGAACTTTCAAGTGGAAAAATTGGAGGAATTAGATTTCCTAATCTAATTTAGTAGCAGTTTCTAGTTTGGAAATTTGTGGTTCAAAACCTTCCTAAGTCACTTTGAGGCATCAAACAACATTTATTGGGATCAAAAATTTGTGACCATAGTTGATGTACCCTTGAAACTATTATACATACTAATAACCCTTTAATGGTGAGAACATCACCTCAATCGAATCATGAATGTGGAAGTTATGCCTCTAACAAGTTAACCACATGGTCTTCAGTCAATGAACCCGTAACAAACCACATGAAGTCATGGCATACTATACAATATGCTTAATTTGATTACATATTGGAAAATATCTCTAAAAATCACATTATTTAACCTCCTACAATTATGAACACAATATACCTTCACAATTTAAAATACCCCTACTTTCACTAGATATTGTAGGTATCCATTTTTCATTAACATTTGTTTTACCCCTCTATATTTTTTCATTAAATTTGAGCTCCATATTTTATACCTACCAATGTAAAAACCTTTTACCCCTATTCTCTACTCAATATATTATGTCATTATTTTCCACAATATATATCCCCCAATATGAACGCACATGGTATGGTATTTCTCCCCAGTGAAGCCCCCGTGAAGTTGATCTATCTTGTTCACGACCATGGTACAAGCAGATGCTACACCAACCCTAATTACTCATACATGTGGGGCTAGGTACATACTGTAACCCCAAGTGATTATCAGGCTATGCTAAATATTGGGTTACTATGAGGAGAAGGGGTTCCATTCATTAGAATTTTATTTGTTTCATTGTTGAGTAAAGAATCTAAGTATTGGATTTGAGAGCATAACAAGGAGGAATATGATCTTGTAGTAACCTTCAATGTCATAGGAAACTCTGTACTAAGTGACCCTTTATTTATATATGCATATCATTACTAAAGAAAAGAGAGAAAAACATTGGCATCATCATCTAGGTAGGGTTTCTCACATTGTGGGTTTCCTAAGATGCATTTTGTGTTCATTTGTTTGAATGGTGTGTAAGTGTTTGTTGTTTCTTTTTGTACTTTCATTATTTTCATAAATCTATGTAATATGTTAGTAATAGTTTATCTAGGATCTAAGGAAATAAATTGTAAAATCTAATATTTGAAAAATATTATAAGATCTATTGTGATGAACTATTCTAATGGAATTTCTATAGTAGTTTATAGATGACATATGTGGTTCAAGGTAATTTCCATAACAACTTCCTATTAGAAATGATGTGCATGGTCAAGAGGTATTGTGTTAATGCTTGTAAAATTATAATGCATAATTCTGCACACTAGATACCCACTGCACATGTCAATTCTAACATGTGCTTTTTTACTTCAACATTTACTTATGATGACTATTGACCTACATGTAATCACCTCAATAGGTTATGTAAGCCCAATATAGTAACTTCGATGTGTAATGAATACCACCATCATGGATTGATTTATCCTATTTATTATTCATTTATTTTACCATGGTGAATTGGTAACTCATTGGAGTAATCTAGGTGGGTCCCAAGATCAAACCTAGTGGTTGTCACTATAATAGCAAGAATATATCCAATAACTTGTAAGTGAGATATGCCAAGAATTTATAACTTAGCAAGATCCAAGACTCCATGGAAGTGAGAGATCTTACTCCTTGAACCTTATTACAATGAGCTAACTTCATCATAGATTGATACACCTTCACACCAACAACAATATAAAATACACTAAAAACTGATCTATCACCAACCATTATGACACCACCCATTCAAACATTTAAGTAATATAATTAACTTAATTTAGATTTCCTATATGTTATGTATGATAATAAAAATGTATAATAAGTCATCTTTCCATTTCACTCTCTCTATCTTTCCCATAGAGCAATGTACCAATATTTTTATAGTTATAATCGGTCTCTAATTCTCATTGAAATTAAGGGATCGTTCTTAATATATGCCACGATATTTAGGTCCAATGGATATTTAGTGGATTTAACATGCTACGAGAATATGGGGTCAATCCAGGTATGGTTTTTCTTCCTCTCGTCTCCCAAAAAGGAAACACAAACATCAACATTGTATATTCATGTTCTCATGTCACTTACAATATTAGAATTTTAATGCTATGGTGGGGTGTAATGTTCAAAGGGGAAAGAGTTTGAATAAGTAGAGTTTAGTTTCCTCTTTTGGGGTCAAGCCAACGAAACTCGTAGAAAAAGAAACGATGAAGTTCAACATTCATGAATGTGAATTGAAAAGTGATCAAAATTTTTCTTTTTCGGATTGGGAATTGCAAAGTCTTTACAATTTTGTTCCCCTTCATGTTATTTAGTTTAAAACTTTGAGATCAATCCTCTTTTGAAATTAAGTAAGCCTTTTATTTATATATTAAAATGTTTTAGTTTATATTGATTAATTTTTTTGGAATTTTGAAATAAAGTTTTATATATATAGATAAAATAGTTTTTTCATCAGAATTCATTAGAATATGGAAATACAATTTCAAGATTTTTTGTTGTTTAAAATACATTTTTGAATGCATAAATAGATTTAGTACCCTAAAAAACCCATTGGGCACTCAAATTACAAATTAAACAATTTAAACTCAAGTTTTTAAAAATCTTTGTTTGATTTTGATTAAAATTAACCACAAAAAATGTCGTGAAAAAACTATTTCATCTATAATTTAGACTACACACAGACACATATATATCAAATAATGTTTAATTTGAAATAGATGATGATTAAATTATATGATAATTAACATCTATTGAGATTACAATTGGTTTAAGACAACTTATTTTATATATATATATATATATATATATATATATATATATATATATATATATATATATATATATATATATGTGTTAAAAAAGTATTGAGAGAAGTTTTCGAAGATCATTAGAATTTTGATGACTTAGAAAGTTAAGAAGATCAGTATTGTGATATATATTTTGAAATTATGATCTAATTTGGATATCCATGGGGCACTTTAAGAAAAATCTTTTTCATCTTCTAGCTTCTTAGTGTTGTGTTACTATCACAAAGTTGATAGATTGTTTCATCCAATGGTGTTTTGGGAGTTGTCCAACCTCTATTTTCACTATGTAGCTCATGAAAGTTTGTTCTTATTTTAAAAACACTGATCATCTCATTTACACTACTCCTACTTTTCATCTTTTAGATTAGGGTCAACCACATCCTTGTAGTACCTTAATTTTCTTTTATCCTCTAATTCTTTACTACACCATATATTCTCTTGAAATTTAGATGTAATAATATTTTTAATTTCATCAATATTATACAAAATAAGGCATTCTTATATATTTCAATGATTTAACCAAGACTTTGCATTCTTATTCCATCCTTGCTTGAGCCATTGATGATTTAGGCAAGAGTTTGAAATTTTGGGGAAGTCTCTTGTCATCCATGTTGTTTATCTTCTTCTTGTACATTAAGTACATAATAATAGTCATGGTATCAATTAGAGAATGTCATGCAAGTATGTAAGAAAGATAAGATAGTGTCTATTTCATTGATTTTTAGGTTATAAGTTGGAACATTCTTTTTCATTTGATATATATTTCCACATGATCCTCTAGAAATACTACATCGCCAAAATTCACATCCATATAATATTTTTTTTTCATTTATTCATTATCATATATTATTCTATAATATTGTTTAAATGTCATAAAGATATAACAAGAATTTCAATATAATTAAATTATCTTAGGTGGTTTAATGAGTTACTATGTATTGAATGGTATACAATTAAATTATCTTAGGTGGTTGAATAAGTTACTATGTATTGAATGGTTTATACTTTATTAGATGTTTCTTGTTTTCTTTGATATCTGATGTGCATAGAATGCTTTGGAATCACTTCTAAAAGTTCTATTGTTACAATTTTCATGTATTTTACAAATTTTTGATTAGATTCATTTTATTTAACTTAATACATATATTTCAATACAATTATTTCCTATAAAATGTTTACTAATTTATTAACATTATAACTAGTAAACATTTTCTAGGAAATAATTGTATTGAAATTCCCTAACAAAGGCAAATGGAGGGAAGTGCGCTTCGCACTGAAGCTCCTAAGGGCCTAGGGTAATAGGCACTGATCCATTGTGGTTGTTATCTTTTCATTATCATCCTGTTGTGTGAAGCTCACCGTGATGGTTTTTGGGCTGGCACCTTACCCACTCTTCGACTGTTACCTGCATCCTCGATTCCATCTACAGTTGTCTGAATGGAGTTGAAAGCTATTGATTATTCCACCGACCTAAATCCCTATGATTCAATATGGATGAGTCCTCATGCTGTGTCGTGTTCTGGTCCCCATTGCTCGTCAAGTCTCTTGCGGAATGATCCATCGTCTGTCACATAACCTCCTAGAACATTTGTGCCCTACTTGCCAATTTTTACTACATCCGAAGCCTCACCCAAGCTTGACTGCCCACCGTTATCACCCAATATGCTTAATATTTTAGCTGCATGCATCACTCCTTCCCCTACATTTGATTCCATTCCATCGGAGTGCCCACTCATTTTGTCGGCGATCTCTTCAGGAGCTAAAGGAACTAAGCAACCACATATAGAAGATCCTCAGGTGGAAGAACAACCTTGTCACTCTACTAGTCAAACGGCTATGGATGGGGACACCTCTCTTCCATCTGGATCTATCTCACTACAGCCTACATCCCCGCCCATGATAAGATCTCAGACTACTGTGGTGGCTTCTCTCTCCACGGGTACACTTCCTCCTCTTTACTTCTCTGTTTCTTTTGAATGCACTTCATTGCAAATACATGTTTCTTTTGCATCCATTCCTTGTTTATCCACATCCCCTCTCACTTGTCCACTTGATATTCCTTCATCCATCTTCTCCACTACCCCACCCTCTATTACTAGAGCTAGTTCCATCTTTCCACCTGAGCCCTCCAGCCCTTCTCACTCGCATTCCTATAATCTTCACTCCCAATTATCCATCCCCCTTGATCCTGCTGGATTATGTCTCTTCTCTTTTCCTGCTGAGATCAAACCCCCCCATGGGCGCCCTTCTAGGATTTTGAGAGAAATCATTATTTCCGGGGTAGATGTCGCCTTGGGCAGAAAATCTACCATTGATAGGGTCCTTAGAGACAAGAATACCCTCATTCCTGATCTCCCATGAAGTGTTTTTCCTTCAATTGTAGAGGGTTAGCTAGCCCTGCCAAAAAAATAGCTCTCAATATGCTCTTGGATACAGATCCTACCGAGATTTTATTTTTACAAGAAACCCTAGGGAAGGTTGAGCAAATTACCCATATTCTACACTCTATGTTGCTTGGTTGGAGCTTTCATGCCTTAGATGTCAATAGGAGATCTTGGGTATTCCATCGGGCATAAACACATGACCCATCAACCCTATTTCTTTGGGGAGACCCTGGGTTTCTGGGAATGGACATATTCTCCTCAGAGCTAGGTAGGAACCTTCGTATTGTTAATGTCTATGATCCAAATCACAATAGGATGGAATTCTGGAACCATCTATTGCAACTCTCCTTGTTAAATTCTAATAATATTGTTTTGGGAGGTGACCTAAATTTCACGATTGGTCATGAAGAATCCTGGGGACATCATTCATAGTTGGACCCTCTATCAAATCACATGGATCATCTAATGGAACATCATCACCTGATATACATCGCTATAAACAAAAAACAACCAACTTGGCATAATAGGAGAATTGGAGAGGCGGAATTGGGTAGGAGATTGGACTGATTTCTCATTAAATAGGACTTGCTTGGCACCCTTACAAATTTTCATCAATGTTTTGGATTTGGGGTGGCCTTTGAATGCTCCCCCATCTATCTAGAATTGGCCAGTCCATCCCAAAAGCTTAGAGCACCTTACAAGTTCAAGTTTACCTAGTTACATGACCCTGAATATCATAAATTAGTTACTAAGTTTTGGAGAGACCATCCTCCTACACAAGGGCGCAATATGGTAGAAGGATTCTGCCAAAATGTTATGGAACTTAAAAGTCTTTTCATTCAATGGGCCAAAGAAAAACACATCTAGGATGACTAGACTCTCTGTGATATTGAACACCAGCTTTTTGATTTGATAGATGACTGGGGTTGGGGTTTCATCTCTGTTGAAGAAAAATTTACGCTCATCGAGCTGGAGGCACAAAATTCCAAGATACTACAGGAACATGAGGAGACTCAGAAGCAAAGCCATATGGCTAAAGGCAGGGGATGACAATACAAAGTTCTTCCACAATTATTCCAAAGGAAGACAGGCTTGTAACACCATTTGAAAATTCCTACTAAACATGGACAATATGCGCAAATGTTTCATGAGTTGGCACATCTTGGAAATTCGCATTTTCAACAGCTCTTGAAAGCTCCCCTAGGAGCCTCTCTTGCTGAAATCATTCACATTGCTAGTCACTTCCCTCAATTTGTCGACCTAGACACATTTGATGACCTCAACAAACCAGTAACCATGGGGGAATTGGAGTGTTACGAAACCATCTCACAAAAAGATAGAAAAGAAAGATAAACGCCTTAGGATTCAGCCTCTTCGAGGGGGAAACCTCCTTTACATTACATAAATGAACTATTCTTGGATGATACAAATGACAAAACCTCCTTTCTATATATAGGAGTCCAAGGGGTCACAATATAACCAAGCCAACCTAACAATAACAATATAAAGGCACAAAAATAACAATAGTGGGATTCAATGGGGCACAATAATAAAAATATGGGGACAATAGGGGCACAACAATAACAATAAGGGATACAATGACAATAGTAATGGGGGAATCACTAGTATTATAGGGACCTAACATGCCCCTCTCCTTCAAAAAAGCGTTGTCGTCAATGTTTGAGTAGTTCTGGGTGCTTCTATATAAAATTCACATCCTCCCATGTGGAATCTTCAATGGGTAAGTTCTTCCACTTGATGAGATACTCTGAAATTGATCAATTTCGTAGCTGTCGAGTTCTTGTTTCTTTGATAGCTTTAGGTTCCAATATGATTTTTCCTTCCTCATCAAGTTCTGGCAATATTGTTTGAACTAGAATCTTATGACCTATAACCTTCTTTAAGCATCAAACATGGAAAACTGGGTGCACTCGAGAAGCTACAAGAAGTTCCATTTTGTATGCCATAGTACCTATCTTTTGCAACACCTTGTACGAACCATAATACTTTCGTGATAATTTATTATCCTTCTTAGCTTGCTTGAGGGACATTTTTTTATATGGTTGTAACCATAGGAATACCCAATCACCTACATCAAAACTTCTTTCGTTGCGATGTTGATCTGCCTGCTGTTTCATTATATTTTGTGCCAAGGTAAGGTTATCCTTTAAGAGTTGGAGAACTTGTTGCTGATGCTCGATGTGATATTCCACTGCTTGAACCTTAGAATTTTCTCTTAAATATGATGTGATGGATGGTGGATGATATCCATAAAGTGCCATAAATGGGGTCATTTTTGTTGCAATATCGAAGGAAGTGTTATACCACCATTCAGCCAGGGGCAACCATTTGACCCATTGTGTTTGTTTATCAAATACAAAGCAACGAAGATATCATTCCAAACATTTGTTTACTATCTCATTTTTCCCATCAGATTGAGGATGATAAGATGAGCTATGAGCTAACTGAGTCCCAAGGAAAGAAAATAATTCTATCCAAAAATTTCCAGTGAAAATGGGATCTCTATCACTTACAATAGTCTTTGGGTTTCCATGTAGCTTTTGAATTTTTTCCATAAATACAGTAGAAATTGTACTCACTTTAAATGGATGAGATAATGCACAAAAGTGTGCATACTTGGTAAGTCTATCAACTACCACCATGATAACACTTTTTCCTTTGGACTTGGGTAAACCTGTGATAAAATCCATTGAAACCTCCTCCCAACGTTGGATTGGAATGGATAAGGGTTGTAATAGTCCTGGGGTCTTAATTGTTTCAACTTTATTTTGTTGGCAAACCAAACATTCTGCCACAAACTTTTGAATATCCGATTTAAGGCCATCCCAAAAAAATCCTTCTTAACCCCGTGGTAGGTTTTTAGAAATCCTGAGTGCCCTCCTAAGGGAGAGGTGTGCAATTCCCTAAGAATATTTTGTTTGAGTTGGGAATTCTTACATAGGTATAACTGATCCTTGTACCATAACGAATCATTTTTCCAGCTAAATGTATCAGATGTACTGGAATCTTGTTGTATCTTTTGAATGAGTGCCCACACTTCCTCATCATTCTTCCATTCATCCCTTGCTTCATTTATCCAATTTGGTTGGATAATAGAAATGGCGCAAAGAAATGCTTCCACATCCTCATCTTTTATTGAGAGTGCATCTGCCACAACATTTTGCTCCCCTTTTTTGTAGATGATTTCAAAGTCATAGCCCAACATCTTTGTGACCCATTTTTGATGCTCTTATGAAGATAATCTTTGTTCCAAAAAGTATCTAAGACTATCATGATCTGCTTTTACCTTGAAGTGTCTTTCCATTAGGTAGGGTCGCCATTTCTTAAGTGCATGTAGTATTGCCAGCATTTCCTTCTCATAAATAGCTATGTGTAAATACTTTCATTTGATTGGACGACTTTCGAAAGCAATGGGTCTTTTTTCTTGCATTAAAACAACACCAATTCCATTTCCTGAGGCATCACATTCCACAATAAAGGTTTTTTTGAAGTCCGGTGTAGCTAAGACTGGTGCTCGGCACATTGCCTCTTTAAGATGTTCAAAGGCCTTCATTGCTTCTAGAGTCCATGGAATGCATCTTTCTTCAATAATGTTGTTAGAGTGTTGCTATTCTCCCATAATTCTTAACAAACTTGCTATAATACCCTGTCAACCCGAGAAATCCTTGTAGATGCTTTATGGACGTGTGGATTTTCCATTCCTTAATGGTTTTAATTTTTCTAGGGTCTACCTTAACACCTTCATGAGATACAATATGACCCAGATATTCCACCTCTTGTACTCCAAAGAAACATTTGGAAATTTTTGCATATAATTGTTTCTCCTCCAATAGTTTGAGCACCACGTCAACATGTTGGACATGATCCTTCTAAGACTTGCTATATATTAGTATATCATCAAAAAATACTAACACAAATTTTCTAAGAAAGGGTTTGAAAATGGAATTCATCAAACCTTGAAATGTAGAAGGTGCATTAGTAAGGCCAAAAGGCATGACCAAAAATTCATAATGACCCTCATGAGTTCTAAATGTTGTTTTTGGAATGTCTTCAGTCTTCATTCTGATTTGATGATATCCTGAGTGAAGATCCAACTTAGTGAAGTAAATTGATCCATGAAATTGATCCAATAATTCATCAATGATAGGAATGAGAAAATTATCTTTAATAGTGAGCTTGTTGAACTCCCTATAATCTGGACACATGCACCATGATCCATCCTTCTTGTGAACCAATACTACTGGAGCAGAGAAAGAACTTTGACTAGGTTGAATTATACCAGCCTCTAACATTTGTACAATCATATGTTCAATTTCACTCTTTTGGACATAGGGATATTTGTAAGGGTTGATGTTTAGAGGAACACTTCCTGGAATCAAATTGATAGCATGATCATGATCACGAATAGGTGGGAGGCCTTTGGGAGTCTCAAATACCTTCGAATGATTGTCCAAGACTTTTTGGAGATCTGGAGAAATGGATGATTTCGATGTGGGAACCTCTGGTGAACATAATTTTGCAATTATGCCTCATTGTTCTTTCTTTAGAAGCTTTGTCATTCCATTAGAGCTGATTATCTTTCCTGGTTTCCCTATGATACCCCTTAATTCAAATTCCTTTCCTTCTGAAGAGAATTTCATGAAAAGTTCTTGAAAATTAAAATCTATTGTACCCAAGGATTGTAACCATTGGAATCCTAGTACAACATCAGCACTAACCATTGGAATGGAAAGCATTGGCTATTCAATACATATTCTCCCATGGATAGCTTGATATTATGGCACTTTCTTGAGCAATTTATGGTTCCTCCACTTGCAACCATCACTTGACACTCTGGTGCTGGATATAGGAAGTAATTCAATTCTTTGGCTATCTTTTAATGAATAAAACTATGGGTACTTCCCGAATCAATCAACATTATTATCTTTTTCTTCTTGATATGCCCTTCTATCTTGATAGTTTGAGGACTGGTAATTCCATCCAATGCATTACAAGATATTTTCAGATTCATTTCTTCATTTTCTAGGGTTTTTTCCTGGTGTATATCCTCTTCTTTTAACGTTTCTTGTTCCTTTTCTTCCTCCTCTTCACAATCTATGTAAAATAATTTCTTCTCAGCACACTTATGGCCTTTAGTGTATTTGCTATCACAACTGTAACAAAGCCCTTTTGCTCTTTTTTCTTCTAATTGTTGTAGTGTCAACCTTGTAGGTTTTGGATGGCTAGGGGTAGCAACACTTCCATCTTTATGATTGTGAGTGGTAGGATTCCTTGTTGCCATAATTTTGGTTTCCATTTTTCTTGCCAACCTAAATGCCTTCTCCAATGAATCTGGTTCCCAAAGGCACACCTCATGTTGGATGTTATCTTTTAAAGTCCCTATGAACATATCAATCCTATGCTCCTATGGAATATCTTTTACCCTTATATTCAATTTTTTGAAGTCCTCAATGTGCTCCATCATTGAACCCTTTTGTTTGAGATTCATCAATTGGCTAAAAAAAATGTTGCTTCTTGTATCCTCATAATGTGGTATCATTTCATCCACAAAATAGACTAAGTGACAATTTTTTTACGAGAGCAAAGCCATCGATACCATACAAACTGATTTGGTTCCAAATATAAAGTTGCAATGCGTACCTTTTGTGTGTTTTGCACATTATGGAGATCGAAAAATTGCCCCATCTGTAGTATCCATGTTCCGGGATCCTTGCCATCAAACTTCCTCATATCAATCTTTGGAACATGGTGGTTCTTCGATCCAACATTAGAGTCTATGAAATCACGATTAACATTTATTTTATTCTCATCATGAGTTTCCTTTACTACCCTTTCACCATTAGTAAGAATTTCTTGTAGAAACTTTGTCAAATCTGCCTTCAAATCTTCCATGTATGTCTTCAAATCGTTCATCTTAGTTTCCACGCCATCCATCTTAGCTTCCACGCTGTCCATGTTAGCTTCCACACCATTCATCTTAGCTTCTACGTATTTCTTTAAACCATCCATCTTATTTTCTGTTACCTTTTGTGCAAGTGAAATTTGTTGCACTTGGTTTCGTAACATTGATATATGATGTTGCATTTCTTCCTCTTCTTCATGAGTCATGCTAGAGCTTTCAGGTTGCTTACTAGGTGTTTCCATTTTCTTTCTTTGGGGCATCAATTACCAATAATAATGCTTCACTATGCCCTTTCAATTCCTTCAAACTAATTTTTCAAACCAAGCTTATGCAAAAATTTAAAAAATACACACCTTTTTTCACTTGTAGGAGCTCGATATTGAATCTAATGTACCTCTATAATTTTGGATCTCTCAGTTCTGAAATCATGATCTACAGTAGCCCTCTGTGTCCTCTTTCCAATGCCACTAGTCTGATCCAAATTGGATTCTCCAAGAAAGAGTTATGTCAAATCTCCCACGATGACCTGATTATAGACTAGTTTAGCAGGGCAAACTTTTACAACGTGCCATGTGTCACTGTTTTGACCTTTGGATCTAAAAAATATATATAAGAAACTACAGTTTGTCCTCTTTCTGTAACTTCTTACGAAATTTCAATCTGATGCTTAGAGAGACAATTATGATGATTTTCCCACGGTGACCTGTTTGGAATGTAATTCGGGGGTCTGCAAAAACCCTAATTTCCTCAGACTATATCTCCAAAATTTTAGTGAGACAGGATCTGAAATTCGGAGCTAAGGTTTAGATTGATCTATTCTCAAATGGGTTTTTGTTTTAGCTTCTGAAGCTTCATAGCGAAAGAGTTATAGCGAAACTCCCACGATGACCTGTTTTATCTTAAATTCTAGAGCTTGCAAAAACCCTAACTTCCTCAGATCATATCTCCGAAAATATAGCAAGACAAGCTTTGAAGTTTGGTCTCGAGGTTCAGCACGATTTCATCTCAAATGTTTTTTTTTTTCGTTTCTAAAACGTCACAGAAAAAAGTTATAGCGAAAATTCTATGATGACCTATTTGGAGCAGCAAAACGCTAGAATCCAAAGCTCTTATACCAAATGTTATGAAACCAGCTCGCAAAAAGATAGAAAAGAAAGATAAATTCCTTAGGATTCAGCCTCTTCGAGGGGGAAACCTCCTTTACATTACATAAATGAACTATTCTTAGATGATACAAATGATAAAACTTCCTTTCTATATATAGGACTCTAAGGGGTCACAATATAACCAAGCCGACCTAACAAAAATAAAAATAGTGGGATTCTATGGGGCACAATAATAACAATATGGGGACAATAGGGGCACAACAATAACAATAAAGGATACAATGACAATAGTAATGGGGGAATCACTAGTATTATAGGGACCTAACATGGAGAGCACCCTGAAATGCTTCAAGAAGGATAAAGATCCTGGCCCTGATGGATGGTCTATGGAATTCTACTTAGCCTTTTTTGAGACTTTACGCTTGGATCTATTGAAGGTCGTAGAGGAATACATGATTATTGGGCATATGTATGATGCCATAAATACCACCTTTATTGCCCTCATACCTAAGGTGGATTCCCCCCAATATTTCAATGATTTTTTGCCCATATCCCTTTGCAATTGCTTATACAAGATTATAGCTAAAATCATCACCAATTGTATCAAGCCCATTCTCTCGAACAACATATCTTCTGAACAATTCACATTCTTTCACAGTAGACAGATTCATGAGGCTATAAGCACTGCTCAGGAATCCCACCACTCAAAAAAACTAAAGAATATGAAAGGAACCATTCTCAAAATAGACCTATCAAAGGCATTTCATCATGTTAGTTGGCTCTACATTCGGATGTTACTCACACATCTTTGTTTCCCTATCTCATTCATCTGATGGATTATGTGTTGCATCTCTACCGTCTCGTTTAGTGTTCTTATAAATGGATCTGCATCTAATTTCTTCCATGCTGAGAGGGGCCTGAGGCAGGGGTGCCCTCTATCCCCATTACTTTTCCTGCTGGTCATAGAGGGATTGAGTAAGCTGATCTCTCATGAAAATACCTAGGAGATTTCAGGGGCTCAAAATCACTCATCAATGCATCCTTTCCCATCTCCTTTTCATTGATGATGTGCTTATCTTCCTCAATGGTGGCATTCAGGACTCTAATACTCTTTTTATGTAATGGAACTATTTTGTTTGGCCACTGGGATGGAAAACAATAGACCAAAGTCCACCACCACCTTCTCGGCATGCTCACCATAGGAGACTAGGCATGCTTATCATAAGTTTCCCTTCCAAAGCCTTCAACTAGAGGATGGACTTAAATATTTAAGGTTTCGCATAAAATCTGATGGATACAAAATTGTTGATTGGACCTGCTAGTGTCTAAGTGGAAAAAAGGTTGATCAATTGGAACCATCGTTTCTTATCTAGAGTAGGGAGGCTGGTGCTTATCAAATCTATTTTTGAAGACACTCTAGTTTACTGGATGTCTCTTGCCTAGATTCCATAAGGCACTTTTTTGAGAATACAAAACATTTGCTGCAAATTTCTCTGGAAGGGGCATAAGGATGGGAAGCCTTTTGCTTAGGTTAGATGGAATCACATTGTACTACGTAAAAAATGGGGAGGATGGGGCCCCAAAGATCTTCCTACTTTTGTACATGTATTGGCTGCAAAACTAGGATGGCTCCTCTTAAAGTCGAGAAGCCTGTGGAAAGAAGTGGTCATCAATAAATACATCTAGCCCCAAAACCTCATGGATTGGGTCCACCTACCAGCCTAGAACAAATAGGGCATCTCAGTCATCTAGAAGGCAATATTACAAACCCTCCCTACCATCAGGATTGTTCTCATCTGGAGAATAAACAATGAAACAACAATCTGCATTGGAATAGATCCATGGACATGATGGGAAAATCTATATTGACTCCATCCGGAACTGTCTGCATTCCTAAACAATAGAGGAATTATCTCAATTGCACATATTGCGGATCAGTAGAATTCTACTATATTCCTACAAGCCTGGAAATCTGTAGCTACTCCTGGCATCCCAAAATAGTGGATACAAGATTAGGGGAACTATACAAATGTCCTATCTGAATCGCATGTTAGAAAAACAGATAGTGATGATGATCTCATATGGGCCCCTGCAGACCATGAAGCCTACTCTCCTAGAGAGGGATATCCTATTATTCATGTTGTGCAAAAACCCCCTGTTTTGGAGGGATGGTGGAAAGCGATCTGGAAGCTCAAGGCACCACCTCGAATGCGACATTTCATGTCGAACATCATTATGAACAAAACTCCAATAGGCATTAATCTGATGAAAAGATCATACTTTGGTCCATTTTGGTGTGTCATTTGCCAACAAGACGAGGAATCGAATGATCACTCTTCCTATCCTGCTCTACTACTCATCATATCTGGGAGCAAGTCCTTTCCTTGCTGAACATGCCATAATGTTGAGATGGTCTCAACATCAAGGAGTCCTGGAATAATTGGTGGACAACTTCCAACAACATGAAGAATCCTAACCTACCACTGATAATATGTTGGCATATTCGGTTAAGTCGAAACAACATGATTTTTAATAATCTACATATTAGGTGGCCATTGGTTATCACTAGGATCTACAACAATTTCAATGAAATCCCCGAGGATGAATAGTCCATACCTGCTCACTCTATCACTCCCGAAGCTATAGACCACAACCATCCATGGGCTTACCTCGATAACTTTGCCCAAGACCAGGGTTGTGGGTGGGGTATCCTGCTCCATCTATTCGACAGTCATTCCTTTTGTATCCGCATGGGGCTAGGTGTTGGCACGAAGAATTATGCTAAACTCATCTCGCTTTGCAATTTATTATACTTTTCATTGACTCATAACTGTAGACACATTCAGATCTTTGGGGATTCTAAGATTGTCATCAATTGGTTCAAATTCACATCTTCTTGTCATGTACATTCTCTTAGGATAATTTTGGATGATGCATTGCATTTAAAATCACAATTTGAACATATTACATGTCTCCACATTTACAAGGAGTGCAACCAGGTTGCGGATCAACTTTCAAAGAAGGCAGTGTATCAATGTAGGGGTGAATGGTAGATCCACGAACAGATGGAGGAAGAGATATTCCAATTTTATCATAGGCCATATAT